>OZ038371.1:51093097-51436790 GCA_964036015.1 Leptarthrus brevirostris
ACGAAAATTATATTGGCTATGTCTTATTTATTGACGATGTGAATGACCAATTAAATTATGCAAATATACGTTCACAAAAAGAGGCAGAAAGAAATTCGACGATTGAACACGTATCGGAGTTTAAGTTCTAATTGAAACCCGTTTTCGATTATCTTAGCATGGCTATTCAAGTACTGCCGCCCAAATTTTCAACTTGATTCCAACATGTACGTTTTGGAGCTTTCAGTATTCATTTGAGTGAAGTTTTACCATCTTTGTCCTAAATCTAAAACAATCAGAAACTTTGATTGAGGCTTTTACTGAATATTTCTCTCAATCAAACCAAACAGTGATTCCCCTGAAGCGAATAACAAGCAGAAAGGAATTCCTTTCAATTCTGATCCGTCGAATTACTTAGCCCATCTGGCATATCAGGCATACTATACGCATAAGCACATTAAAGGTTGTCGAAAATTATTTAATAACTTACAATGAAAATTACCTTCCAAAGTGTTTTTAAATGGAGAGGCTTTGTTAAATTCAGAAGGCAGAAGTAGCACTTAATTGCTTTAACGGTTTGCTTGGACCACGAAGTGGGAATTCAAAGTTTGCTAAATTGGGTAAAACAACACAATTCTTCTCTCGAAACAAACAAGGCTAAAAAGCTAAAGAACACCAAGTAAATATTAGAAGTATCTGTGCCTGAGGAAAAGAAGGGTGCCTTAAAATAGAGATAAGTACTTCTTTTTCTTCTGCAGCACTAGCCTTGAAGTGTTTCATGAACATTCGAATTCAGAATTTTATTGACAAAGCTTACGAAAATTTGTAAATTCTTTTATTACTCAAATCCACTGGGATATATAATACTGGAGTGACTACGATGATTCTCTAACTATGGTGATTCTCTCTTGCTGTATAGAGTACGGTGCCGAACTAGCGCGATGGTAAAAATTTTGTATCTAAGGAAAGGGTATGAAAGGGTGACCATGACTAATTTCGTAATATGTTGCTGGATTTCGATTTCCGATGACGGATTTCCTTTCTATAGAGTGCACCACATCTGCAACTGTTGAACTTTGTTTGTTCGTATGAGCAGCATTTTTCGAGTCGTATATACAAAGACACTTAAAAGTCAAAAATAATATAGTTTTAAGAATAAGTGGAACCAACTTCACAAAAGGCGCTTAAAAGCATAAAATAATTTTTCATTTTATATTTATTACGACATTATGAAGTCGGTGCAAATTAAACAAACAAAACAACTATGCAACCACAATCGACGATACTATATAAAATTAACTAAATATTTCAGCTTACGGAATCATAAGGAAGGAACATTAAATACTTCTGTTCAAGTTGTTTTGTTTGTTTAATTTGTACCGACTTCAAAATTTCGTAATAGATATGAAATTTAAAATTATATTATGCTTTTGAGCGCTTTTTGTGAGGTCGGTTCAACTTTGTTTTTCAAAACTATTTTATACAAGCTTTATATTACTACCATCGGCAAGTCTTGCAAGCCGATTTTTACCCACTTCCCAATACCTATATGACGTCATTCTAATTCCAATATGACGGACGCCCCAAGATGGCTGATTACCTTTTTCTTCATAACCCCCTTGGCATGGGTATCCAATGACAGGGTTGGAATAGAGTACGATGTGATGTATGACGTCAATATGGTGGATTTTATTTTTCTTTACAACCCTCTTGAAATGGCTGGGTGTGAAAAGTACAATATCATAAACTATGTGACGTTATTCTACATCTAATATGGCTGATGATTCAAGTTAGCGGATGGTTTTAGATTTTTAAGTCAGAACGATACAAGTCGAGTTTGAAAAACTGAACTGTACTAAATAACAACAAATAACAAATGAACCGTATAAGGAACTGCTGTAGGTCAGAAAGTGAAAAATAGCATGATAAAATGCGGAAAAAGACACAAACTCAGAAACTCATGCTGTGCATGATAAAATAAGATAAAGTAAAAAGGCTTGTAAAAAACCAAGCTGTTAATTGTTGTTTATCCATTTACAAGTACAAACATTCTTAGCCTAAAATAATAAACTATTCGCAACAGTACTCATAGTAATAACATACTTTGATTTTTGGTTGTATAGAGTATGATTCCCCATTGCTTATAATGGAAATAATTTAGTCCTGTAGTGGGGAGGGGAAGAAAAGGATAAACCTAACTTCGTAATGAGTGGACCGTTGTTGTTGTATATAGTATGATCCCCCATTGCTAATAATCAAAAAAAATTGGGTGTTGGGAGGAGGGGCTTAGTCTAACTTCGTAACTCGTGGATCGATTTAGATCAGGGGTGGCCAACCTTTCGCATGTCATCCGCCAATTTGGTTGATAGGCGAGTTCAGATGCGCCATATAACTCGAACACTTTTTATACCTTCTTACGTTCTTACCTAAGGCTTAGGTAAATAGAGATAACGATGGAATATACTTCGCTTAGGAGAGGAGAAGGAATAACTTCAACACGGAGTTAAATTAGTTTACGTCCAGTTTAATGAAACACCAATCTACAATAGTCAGAATTGGTCTCCTTTCCGAAAGGGTGATCCTTTCATGATGGTCGTGAGAGTCTCGTTTGGCGAAGATAACTGTGGACGTCTAAACCGTAGTTGTTGGCACTTAAAGTGATATCAGCTTGGAGCTTGGATCTGCCTGTTGTCTTTGCTTGCTAAATAGAAGTAATATAACAGTCATAATTAACTTTTAAAATAATTCAATTACTGTATGTAAAATAATGTCTATTACAGCACATAAACATTACTTAATATTACTGAAATTTTTGAACCTGTTTGGATTGTGCTAGTTTTTTAATGTTTGGTGTCAAATTCCTAATTGAGAGCTGCAGAGAATTCTTTAAATTTTCGTTATTCGCGAGCCTGTGAGACCATCAATCGGTGTTGCCGCTTCAAACTTTTGACGTGTTGCTTCGCGTTGCTGCTTTTGCATATTAAATATATTCAGAGTTCAATGTAAAATCTTAACGCACCAAAGCGCCACTTGTAATCATCCAATGCGCCACGTTTGGCGGATGCGCCATGGTTTGGCCATCTATGATTTAGATGATTCTTTCTTTGTCGGGTAAAGCATGTTCCCCGATTGATACCATGTCAAAAAATGTTTGGTGGGGTGGCGGTAGGGGTGAAACCTAACTTTGTAATGCGTGGACCGATTTGGATGATCCTTTTGTTGTTGCAGAGAGTATGATGAAGACGGAGAGGTGGTATAACTTCGTAACGCGTGGACAGAGTTGGGTGATTGTTTTCCTTAAGTGTAAGACGTGAACTGATTTAGATGATTCTGAATGCATAATGTGAAATTGTTATAAGTGTTGGAGGGCGAAAGTTACAGATTTCTTATTTTTTCGTTGTTTCAACTTTCTAGAACTGCAGGAAGTGTCCTAGAGATTTTGATGATCATGAGTCAGTCAGTGAAGGCTTTGATGATCACCTTGAATTGGTGTGAGCTCTCGTTTTGTTTTGTTTTGTTTTGTACAAATTAAGACCGGGACTATGTAAAAATTTTTATTTAATTTTTCATTCATGGCTTCAAAAGTAACCATTTTTTGTCTTACTGCCACTGCAGATTTTTCGAGCTATATGCTTGCTTTGTAAACCAATAACCGTAGGTTGATTTGCGAACAATCACTAGCCGAGCATGTCCGGTCTGAAATCCATTATATCTACACTCTGATATAGGTTTGACAATTTCCAACGCAAAAACAACTTCACCAGCATTAACTGTGTTTATTGTGCGTAGATTATTTTTTTTTTGCGTGAGGGGTGAAAATCTTCCAAAGACACCAGGAGGATTGTCTCTAGTAGTGTGAGATTTTTACTCACTAAAAACACCGCTCTAGGGATTTACCGAATCAGACCACTTTATCCGGGTACCTTTTCGTCGCGAAGATTATTATTACTAACATTTTTATTTTGTGCTCTTGTTCCATTTTTATAGTTTGTTGTTTCCATGATAGTTGAGAGTTCTGCAAGATGCATCTGGAAGAAGAACCCAGAAGCTCATTCCAAGCTCCACATCCATGCATTTATCATCTAGATAAGGGCATATCAGATTGTTAAGCAGGATTACTTGAAAATTGAACAATGACATAATAGTCAGTAATTGTGATCTCGAATATTTTAATAACAATGACATTATCCATGTGTTTGGTCCGTGTTGCAGTTTATGACCTGATAATTTAAATGCATTACCACTAGTATCTGGAAACACGAAACGAACTCAACAGCATCATCAAAATCTGCAGTTATCAATCGTTATCAGCAAATTTCGAGCATCGAGAGAAAAAACCGGTCAGTAGGTCGACACTTCAGCTTAGCTAGTCAAAACAGTGTGACACGACTTAATCGCAGAATTGTGCAATTTTTTTAATTACAAATTCTTTGCAATTCAGTTAATTAACGTTATATTATGTAGTATACACTATAGCGAATTATAGTATTATAATAACTAATTAGTGCGTTTGTGAGAGATATGTATATGTACCTTTCCCCATTTCAGTCCGTAAGAAATTGAGGTTCCTGTAAAAGTTTTGCTGGAATAAATAACTCCTGCAATTGTTTCGGTACGGTGTGCTGAAGCATTCGCATGGATTTGTTTCATCATTTTGTTGTTTTGTAGGTGAAAGGTACCATTAGTATGCATCCTTATGCAGTCCTCCTTAGAAATATCCTGAATTAAGCTACTTAAGCCTCCAGGAACCAAGGAAAGTTGACTGAACATGCCAAAGTAGTAGACTGATTGCAAAATATTTATTTTGCATTGATACATATGAATGCTCGCAACATCGTTTGTTTCAAGCAATTGGATGTCTTCGCCCTCATAAGTGATATTAGGTATTTTAATGTTACACTCTCCTGCACTAAGCAAATAAATACGTGTTTTATTGATCCGTCCATACACATAGTCGTACGCTATTAGAGCCAAAGTCATTTGAAGAACTGTGCTTAGAATTAAAATGATTCCACCGATCCGCAGAGCACTCATCATTGTGGAAATTTGCCGTACAAAAATGAATACTTAAGTAATATTCCTTAATGTTAAGATAAGGTATTAATGTATTAAATTTAAATGATAGTTTTTAATGTAACGATCCTTACTATCCGTTCCGGGATGAACGTCAAGAACCCGAGCTAGTTTTCATTGTAGTTTGTCTGTATCGACGACTGTTCTACTTGCTACTTGCCCTTTGTTGTAGCTTAGGTAGTTATTCGGATATCCATCTTTTTCAGAAGTCGTGCTTTAATTTTTGTATGTGTTGTCATCGAACTACTACCAGAGACTTTAGAGTGATCCCTTTCAGTCTCAGGCAGTGATAAGTTTGCGTCTACTATAAGAAAATTACCCGGAGTTAGCGCATTGAAATCTTCTGGGTCTGACGTTATTGGACATAATGACCGAGAATTTAGAATTACTTCTATTGCTATATAAGTATTTGCAATTTTTGCGTTTCTAGTTTTATTCAGTTTAATATTGATAGGCCCCGCGTAGTCTATTCAATTCAAGCGACATAGAATGGTCGTTCAAATTCTGTTCGATCTTGTGGTAAATTACCCTTTATTTGTGCCGGAGAACTTTTCTTCCACCTATGAAACGTCGTACACATATGAAAGCGTTTTTTGATTGTCACTTTAACTCCTAGAATCCAATAATTCTTTCTCAATTAAGGTAAAATTAAATTTGGACTGCCTTGATAGGTATTCAAATGAATATAATAATATTAAGTGAGCTTGTCGTGGCAGAATTATCGGATGCTTTTCGGCGAAAATGACGCTCGTGTGCCACTATCGCAACGCGCAGTATTCCGTCTGTGTCTAAGGGATTGAGTGATATTATATAGCTCTTTTTCCATAGAGGGTGACCTGTCTGGAGATCTTTCATTAGAATAAGCGCGATACTGACATTGTTTAATAATGATGTTTTCGGTTTTATTTATTTCAGCCGTTAAAAGAAACGGAACTACCAGTTTTTTTTATACGATGTGACCAAAGCCTAGGGGAAAACCTTTTGATGCGTTAGCATGGTTTTGGCCGGAAGGGAATTATGGTAAGGGAAGTGAGGAAACTTGGGTCTTGTTTTTGCATTACTGCGAGCAAGATAACAGCCCAGAGATGGAGTGGATTATTTTTAATTTCTTAATAAAAGCTCAAGGGGAGACCTGGTCTCGAACCCGGGACCCATGGCATGGCGGTCGTGCCGCTCATCGAATTGATCCAACTCTGTCTCCAGAGTTGATGATTTTTATTACAATTGTGATTTCAGCTCTGATTAATTCAGCCGACACAGCAGGACTCTCTTAGTCTCTTGATTTTATCGATGAGCCTAAGGCAATAAGGCAGTACACGACACGCTCGAAGAAAACTAGAGTTTTTTTCTATGAGTTGTTTTTGATTTGTGCTGACCTGATGGTTATTGCCCCTTTTTCTTTCCTTGAGAGATTCGTCTACTTCTAGGATATTTGCATTAGGCCAATTACTTTCATGTTCAGTCAACCAATTTGGACCATTCCACCAATTGCTTGATTAATTTGTTCAGAGGCGAACACTCCCCTCAAAGGCATGTCGGCAGAGTTGTCTTCCGTCGGTAAATGTCGCCATATAGATTCTGGTGCGTGTTAATATATGTCTGCTATAGATGGATTGGATTGGATGAATTTTGACCCCAGATAAAGCAATCATAGAATATGTCCGTAGATGAAACTTGCATTGAGAACCAAGATTTTGTTGAAAATTGTTAACCAATTTTGCTAACAGATGTGCTCGCATTCTAGCCTTGGAAGGGTAACTGTTTTAATGGGTGAAATTTTTGTTTTTGAAATTATTAAATTTGTTGTGATATTACGATTTGTGATATTATGATTTTACCATCGAGATGGAGAAGTTGAAGACTCGCCAATCTCTCCGGTGAGAATCCAACCAAAACTGGTATTTCGAGTATTGGGGTACCGGGAAAAAAATGTAAATCCATTTAATAGTATCATAGGGTAAACATCAGCTCCAATCAGCGCCAAAATTACTGAATATTTGAAACACTTACCTTTTTGGGGCAAATCAAACTTACTGAGATATAATGAAGTGGATCTGACTGGACTATGTTTTACGCAGACCCAATGAATTGACAGTCATATTATATTTTTTAGAAGACGACCTATAACAGAAGAAACTTGTAAGAGAGAAATAGAGTAATCGGTAGAATATGAGTAATCAATTGAAATGATAGAGCAGGATTAAGTTCATATTATTGTAGTTGGGATAAAGTTAATTAGTTAAATTTAAATTTTAAAAATAGAACTTAGTATGGTAAGGTTCTAGGAAATGAATTATTGAAAATTGCATTTAGAATGCATTTAGAATAGAGAATTGATTAGTCAAGTTAGATTTAAGGGAAAACAATTTAAGGGTAGCAGGTTTTAGTCGAGCAATTTCAAAAAATAAATCCTTATAGTGTATATAATTTTTTTTTATGTATATATGGCTCTTTAGTTGGCACAATCGTTATAAAGCGTAAAAATCCTACAAAAATTAGCTACCCTAAAAATCACATAAACATTAAAAAGACACAGTAATAAGGATCAAAAAGAACATAACAAAAATTACTCAATAGACTACGTTACTGTAAATAGGTTAAATAAAAAGGACTCCAAAACTTGAAGACAAAAACCTGTAAAAAATAAAATACAAAGAAATTTTGAAATGCCTTCAAGCGAGTGCAATCTCTAAGAAAAGTTCCTTAACAATTTTGAAAAAATTCCGAAACTAAACCTAGAGCTAAACCTAAAACGAACGAGCACAATGAACCGAACCGAAAAACTTAAACTGGAACATTATTGTCTGAGTGTTCCCAGAGGGTAGATGCAGCACCGGGCGAATTTCCTACTTCGGGAACCACTGCTCCCAAGCAAATGCCCTCTCCGTAGAGCCGTTCGCCACTTTTCTATTCCTCCGGGAGCACTCATCCAAACATGTTCTAGACGAACGCACAAAAATTCCGAACCGATTAGAGTCCCGCGGGACCAGTCTGCAGAGTCATTGACGTCTGCAAACTGCTCCCATCATCCTCCCAGTTCTACGATTCCAACGTGAGACTTGTCCTTCCAGCAGCACTTGCAGCAATACCAAAGCGAAGAGAAGCTTCGTGGACAAGCTGCTGCAAGTCTGCGGCCTGTTATATTAGTGAAAGACGAGGCTTCCGTTCCGCACCGACGATAAAGGTTGCCAGGTGCAGTTGAATATGTCGGCCTTCGTTGCCATGAACTCTAGACGTAATCGCCTCTTCAATCTGGCAATGAAGTGGTTCTTTAGTGCATGTGTGTGAATCAGTGGGGTAGTGGGCTGTTGCCCAGGCTCGATCCGCATGCAGTACAGATGAATTGTCGATTTAGCAAGTGTTAAGATAAAGCTTATCAAGCAATTTACCTGGTTACATGACCTTGGCCCCAGTAAAAACGACGGTTTTGTAATGCTGAATGTCGGGCAGATATGCTGGCACATATCGTGAACAAGATTATTAATGTCGCACAAGGTCGGGCATGTGATGAATCTGTGGAACAGGGTTCCTTTACCACCACAAACCGTGCAGGCTCTTTGAATTCGTCGATCGATATGCGACAGCTGGTTTGGATGCACGAGGCTGTGATGGAGCAGTTTGAATGCCACATCAGAGTCTCTGTAATTGAACGGATAACTATAGATGACTCTGCTAGTTATAGTCCCCATTACTCCCCAGTCTACCCCAAGATGTGCGCGCCATCTATTAACCCCTAAGGTATCCGTAGGATTTACTCCTACGAAGAGCTCGCGCAGCCTACGTGAAGTGAGTGTACTGAATGTCGTGTGCGGCGGTCGATTAATAACGAAAGCGTTTATCACCTCAGTGCTAGGTTCCCTAGTAGAGAGACGACTAAAACGCTCTCGTGCTGTATCCACCAATTCGTTTAATTGTGTTGTGTGGGGGTGTATAAGTGTGTTCCCAGAAGCATCCATCAATGATGTCTCCAAGAACTGTGAGTTGTCCTGTTGTAGTGCATTTAGCACATACCCATATCTTAATTACATTTGCATTAAACGCATATGCTGATTATCTTCATCACATTTGCATTTGGTACATATAATTTATCTCCATTACCAAACACTAGCTTCATCACCAAATGTTATCCTCATTTCCACATGTTGAGTCATAAAATGTACACAAAATTCCATGAATCATTTCATTCAATATTACCCTCATAAAACTGCTAAAAAGTCAAAATTACTAAATTATACCAGATCAAAATTATTCCCAAGATTCCATTGACTCATCAATGAACACTTTCTCTAAGTCGGACAATGTAATAAAACATCTGCTTAAATTACTTCCACTTTTACTCACATGTAAACTGATACCTTTGTACACGCGACTTGAAGATTCAAAACAAAGACACTTCCCATATGACCCATTGAAGCAATTAACGTTTACGTTCGGGTTACCGACACCGAACAGAATTTTCACATGTGTCAACAACTCTTTTGTTTTGATTGACTCTGTTGTTGCATCACCCTTTTATTCATTTTTGTGATTTATGTTGCGTCATAAATTGTATATTCTGGATGACGCTAGAAGTAGAAAGTAAGTGACCTAGAAATAAGTGCTGTAAATTTTGTATATATACTTGGTTATCGTCTTAATAAAATTACTCTTGTTCTAACTCGAGTCGGAAGAGTTTGTTTCATTAAACATTCCTCTTTTCTAAGACGGCAGTTTTAACTTATGTTAAAACGCCTTATTAAACTCCGGTAACCATAGCTGGCCCCTGGCTTAGCTTCCGGAAAATGTTTTTACATTTCAGGTATCAGAAATAGTGGAATGTAAAAACATTACACTGTATCAGCCGTTACACCTCGAGCATTACTGAACACCGAATCTACTAACTCAGAGTTCAACCTGATCGGAATTGCTGAGAAATCCCCGTACCCAAGTTCATTCCATCGTAAATGAAATGTTGGTCTTATTCTGCCCCAGGTGGTAATCGTGGAGATCATATCCTGGGACCAGTCATGCGGATATAGTGGGCGAACCGAGAGCAGATAGTAGTGCTCCCCTGCGCCGCTACCCCCATAGAACTTACCCACAGCTGCGAAATTAAGTTATCTCTTTGACAGAACACTCGTTGGAATGCCCATACCTGAAGACAACGAAATTTCACGACCATGTCTGTAAGACCCAAACCACCCTCCGCTACTGGTCGGCAGAGCGTGCTTTCAGTGACCCATCGTATTCCCCCCCAGAAGGTGTCAACGACCTTCGCCTGTAAAAGTTTCACGAAGCCTTCTTCGAAGCACTCCGATTTTAACAGGTGCACGATGGACGAGGTAATCAAATAATTGACAACGACTGCACGTCCTTTCAGCGAAAGTGGGTGCAGTCTAGTCCGCCACGAATTCACAGCTCCAGAGAGTTTCTTCAGAGCCATGCGGCTAATAGATGTTTTACCATCGAGCCCCACATATACACCTAAATATTTCAGGCAAGTATTCGTCCATTGTATGCCGAGGGGAGAATCTGAACGATTCCGCCACCTCCTACACCATAGGCCTTGGCTTTTGCTTAGGTTAACCCTAGCGCCCGCTAATCACTCATATTGTTCGAAAACCCTACGAGCGACTAGAAATGCATCATCTTTCGTTACAAATATAGACAGGTCGTCCGCATACGCTAGAATAAGTGACCTTATAGTAGTGTATGGTAAGTGAATTGAATATTGTCTCAACGATTGACGAAAATTTACTAACAGCGGCTCCAGTGAAAAGTTATAAAGCATTCTTGACAACGGGCATCCTGCCTGATACCCCGACGAAACGGAATAGGAGACAATATATGCCCATTATGCTTTATGAGAATCACTGAATCTCTATACAGACCACTGATGATCTCAATCCATCTGGACGGAAGCCCAAATTTATCGAGCACTCTCAGTAGATACTCATGCGAGACGCTATCAAACGCCTTTTCTTGATCCAAAGAGATCATGGCCATTTGCGAACCAGTTTTTTCATGGTAGGCGAAAATATGCTTTGCTACGGCGATGTTGTCGTAGATACTACGACCTAGAATGCAGTAGGACTGTGACGGGTGTATTACTGAGGCAATCACTGAGCGAAGTCGCGTTCCCAGTGTTTTGCAAACTATTTTGTAGTGGACATTACACAGAGTAACTGGCCTCCAGTTTCCCATCATCTGAATATCCCCCTTCTTAGGTATTAGACGCATAACGGATCTCTGCCAACTTAAGGGAAATTTGGTATGTCCACTGCAGAATTAGAGACATCCAAAAGGTCCGGAATCAAAAGATTCCTAAAACGAACAAAGAATTCTAGAGTTAGACCATCATAACCAGGAGAAGTATGACGTCGAAGATCCTTCGATATCATATCATATCATCGAGAGTAAGCGTTCTGTCCAGGAAATTATCAGAGAAAGTAGGAACATGATGAAAGAATTCATCGTTGGACGAGAATGTTGGCAACGTCGATGCAGCATAAAGCCGCGTGTAGTAGTTGCGAATATAATTCGCAAGTTCCTCTCCGTATAGGATCTGGCCCGATTCGGCAAGAATCGAGTCTACTTCACAAGTTCGAGTTGTCTGGTAGAAGTACTCGGTCGGAGACTCGCCCTCTCGCAACCATCGCGACTGGTTTCGGAGCACAAACTCCAAGCTATGCTTGTAGTTTTCTGCTGTCAGTCGTTCTTTAAGTCTCTCGCATTGTGCGAGTAACTCTAGTTGCGCGGGCAGAAGCGTACCAATCCGGGTGACTTCGGCCGTCAAACTCGATGCATGAAATCTGCTCCGATTGAATCTCGTCTCGATAAATGAACGAATCTGAAGCTTTCCAACATCCCACCAATTTCTAAGGTTTGAATAAATATTCTTGTTATCACGCCATTGGTGCCAAAACTGAATGAATTCTTCGATGAACTGCTCTGAATTCAACAAGTTATTGTTGAAAATCCAGTAAGCAGTTCCCTTTTCGACCAAAGTGCTAGTCGCCACAACAAGAAGGTGATCACTTAATGAACACACTTCATGAGTGACACTGTTATGCACTTAATGAACCATACAATGTTAGAACAACTAAATTACACAACTCAACTTCATGAATCACTTTGCAGATAAATTAAATAAAAGTCAGAGCAATTAAATCACACAAGTTTTAACTTTATTGAATTAACAGAACAAACTTTATTGAATTAACAGAACAAGAAAAGGACATAGGTTTATTAATACAAATATTTACGAAATTGGTAAAAACTTTCTTCAATGATGAATGGTTTAAAGGGTGACTGCCAACTGACTCTTCAATCCTCCGGTCTTCTGCAGCAAGCTTCGAATTCCATGATGACCCAGAATATAAATCGATTGCTCATCATGATTTACCCTTAGCAATCGATCACGTTGATGCGTTGCGACAATTGTATGCACTGGAGTGACCTGGTTGGTACTGGTCATTACCCTGAGGAATTGCTGAAGTCCGCTATTGGTTGCATGCATGAATTCTTGAGTTGAGGTTGCGACAGATTGATACAGGTCATTGCTTTGAGGAATTGTGCTGATGTCCGTGGTTAGTAACACGCGTTGTTAATTAAGTTGCGGTTGCAACATTCTGCCCCCTTTGAACCAATAAGGGTTCAATCTAATAGTTGAAATAAATAGTTAAGAATCATCAGTGGCATTTCCTCCATATCTGATGATTGATTAACTCTCGATCAAGAGGTTTTAAGGCGCCTCGACTCGCCTGAATTTGGAATTTAGGGGTGGGGTGAAAGGAGTAAGGTTAGAGGAAAGCAAGGTTGATCTAATTAGGCAATGCTGGATACAAGGAAGACACTCTTCGTTGAATGTCCTTAAATTCTTCTGGTTGCGTATCTTTACTCGTCCGAGCATGTTCTTGATCAGTGACTGGCGATGTAATGGTGATCACTTGTTGCAGAGTCTCATTGTCGTGATGGTGTTTATGCAGTATATGATGGGTGGCTGAGTTCCAAACGGCCGCTATAAGTTTCCAGCTCCAACCGTAAAGAGCTTTCAATGTTCGTGCATTTAATATAATGTCAATAAGGTATTTTATTAATTTTACTGACGCATATATTGCTAGAAGAACAGCGCATATATGTCCAATCTCCTCAAAGATACCCCATATTTTGGTTTTCATCGCCTTTTCTAATGTTTTTAAACCGGATGAGGACAAAATATTAGACGTTTCTAAACCTTGTTGATCTATTTCATGGCCTAGTACGTTATGCATTACGATGTTCGAAATTGCTTGCCGTTCAGACGGATACATGATTTGATGCCGCAGATCATTAACCGATGCAGTTGAGTATAGTCCTGCGTTGATGAGTTGCCCTGGATCTTCATAGGTCCAATCCGCCTGTAATTGAGGTTGTAGTTCCAATGGATTTTTCATACGATGAAGTGTTGGGTTGAGTCCGTACCACTCTCCGTTGATATGATATCCCGGATTGAGAAACTCTGAACATGAAATTTCGGTGCCGTGTTGTATCAATAGATGCGTTGTTGGTGTCATGAAGTAATTCTGATTATTGTAGGTTACTGGCAGTTCTATATAGCATCGACTTGTCTTCCTTATTTTTACGTCTACTGCTTGACATTTTATGAGATATATAATTTCACCTCGGGGAACAGCGATATAGCCCTTTTGTTGTGTTTGCATTACTGCGAATTCCGCTGGATGATGTGGTGCTATAGCCATTTGCGTTTGAAGAGTTTCTCTTGCTAATTCACATTTTTTCATCAGTAAGTTAGCATATAGTTCTTCAACCTGAATTTTAATATGTCTTTCGGAATATACGAACTTTGAATTTACATAGGTAAATAAATCAAGATTTCGTGGATCAATGGAATTTTTGGTGAACCAGTATTCTGAGGATGTTTTCGGTACAATAACTAATCGTGGATGCTCGGTTTGATAGCCATTAATTCTACAAACGGAAATGGGCTTCTTAATTTCTAGAGCAAAGAGAATCTCTCCACTGGTTACCGTATACAGAAGTATCCGGTATTAGATTCCAGAATGATATGCCGTAATCCGGATCTGTGCACTCTCCCGGCAAATATGGGCAAAGAATATTATTTCGCAGTAGCACCATATTGTCTTCCAGGCGAACAGAGCTTTGATAATCAATAATCGTAAACTCTAGTGCTTGGATCACGACTACTTTATCCCATGAATGACTTCCGGAAGTATAGGGCGCTCCATTACAATTTGCCTCTTCATCTACTGATCCCGCTATAGTTTCGCTATGTGTAGTTGAGGCGTTTAGGTTAATATCTGCTATAATTCGTCCGTTTTGCAATTTGTACGTCCTATGGTGGTGTATCTTCATGCAATCTTCGTGATTTATTTCAAGTAGGAAGGTGCTCAATCCTCCTGGTACTAAAGAAAAGTGGCTAAACATTCCGCAGCGGTAGACAGATTGAATGACATTGATCTTGCATTGAAAGATATGCAAGGTCGCGACCTCGCTGATTTGAAGTAGTTGTATGTCTTCCTTTGTGCGGATAATTTGTTCTTTGGGGTTTATGCACGGACCAACTGATAATAATGACACTGAAGTGTAGTTAATTCGCTCATGACCGCAGTCATATGCTATCAATGCGGTGACGCATGTGAACATTGACAATTGTAGGATACTCTGGGCAATTTGCATCGTGTTGCTCGATGTACTTGACGCTGAAAGGTAGTCTGATGTAAAATATATGTGATTAGATAACTGCAGCTTAGATACTAAATAAAATAGAATAATAGATCGCAAGAAAATATGTTATGTTAGTTTTGTAATAGATCATTATCATTAATGGGTAGTGAACATATTTTTGATATGGGGCGCTTCAAAATCGTATCCTTAGTTCTGAGTGTAACAACTCTTACTAGGTTATCCTTTCCTGGGTGCACTACGATAATACGAGCGAGTAGCCATTTTGATGGTGGTAAACGTTCATCTTTAATTAGAACTAATTGTCCAGTTTTAATATTAGGGCTTGCTTGTGCCCATTTCGGTCGGTTTTGCAGGCGGGGGAGATATTCCGATATCCAACGTTTCCAGAAATCTGGTACCATTCTTTGGACGAGCTGCCACCGGTTTAGAAGAGGTGTTCTGCAATCGAGAATGCTAGGCACTGGTGGCGCGATTAATGCATCTCCAATTAAGAAATGTCCTGGGGTTAATGCATTGTAGTCATCGGAGTCATTTGTTAATGGACACAATGGTCGAGAATTCAGACAGGCTTCAACTTGAGTTAGTAAAGTAGCCATTTCTTCATACGTTAACAAGGACTCGCCGAGTATTCGCTTGAGATGATATTTCACAGATTTTACTCCTGCTTCCCACAGGCCACCAAAGTGCGGAGAAGCAGGTGGGATGAAATGCCATTGGGTACCGTCTTTACATAGTACATTTATAATTTCTGATTTAATCCCATACTCGCTTTTCAATTTGGCCTTAGCCAAGTCATGGCTAGCTCCTACAAAATTGGTTCCACAATCACTATAAATATCGCTACACAGTCCACGTCGACTGGTAAATCTGCGAAAGGCTGCTAAAAACGCATCTGTGGAGAGATCGCTTACAAACTCCAGGTGTAAAGCCTTGGTGACAAGACAAACGAATACCGCAATATATCCTTTACTCGTTTTGGGACGTCCTCTGCTCTTGGACTCCTTGATTGTAATGTAACCACTAAAATTAACTCCAGTGTGCAGAAAGCGGCGACTTGGTTCGACTCTTGGCTTCGGTAAATTGCCCATTAATTGTTGCTGCACACTAGCTTTATATCGGAAACACTTGACACATTTATGAATTGTATATCTAACAGCATTACGGGCATTAAGAATCCAATATCTTTTTCTGATAAGGTTTAATGTTAACTGAGTTCCACCATGGAGCGTTCGAATATGACAGTCGTCAATTATTAATTGGGATAAGTGGTGCTTCTCTGGTAAGATGATCGGAAATTTTTGATTAAATGGTACCTTTGAATTTCCGATGCGTCCACCTACTCTGAGTAAACCTTCCTTATCAATGAAAGGATTGAGCTGATATAATTTGCTAGTTTTTATTAGTGGCTGTTTCTTCTTTAATAGATTCATCTCTTCTCTGAAACATATATTTTGTATGAAACGTTCAATTACTTTTCGGCACTCGTTTAGCTCCCCAATGGTTAACTCTTCTGTTCTTCGTTTGTCCTTATGAGCTTTAATATTTGTATAAAATCTGAGGCAGTAACTTAATACTCGAAAAAGCTTATATAGTTTTGAAAATCGTTCTATGATTTCTGAAACATTTTCATTGACATGCATTGCTATCAGTGTTATTTGTTTCTTCTCAAGTTCAGTATCGAAGGGTAGATTACTGCGTGGCCAATCTGTCTTTGCCTTTTTCAACCATGATGGACCCGTCCACCATAGAGGATGATTCTTTAAGTCTCTTGGTGATACTCCTCGCGATGCACAATCTGCGGGGTTTTCAGCGGATCTAACATAATTCCATTGATTTATCGGCATATTTTCTTGAATTTGACTTACCCTATTGGCAACAAATGTATGCCATTGACGAGGGTGTCCACGTAGCCATGCTAATACATTAAGAGAGTCTGTCCAACCATACACTGTGAGATCAGGAATTTGCATGGCGTCCTTGATTTTGGTAACTAATTTAGAGAGTAAATGAGCTGCACATAATTCCAAGCGTGGTATGCTAACCTGTTTAATGGGGGCTACCTTTGTTTTTGCAGTGAGTAAGGTAATACATACTTTTCCATCATCAAGAACGCATCTAGAATATATTACAGCTGCATAGGCTAGAGAAGATGAATCACAAAATGCATGTAACTCGATGGATGGACGATTGCTAGTAAATTGGATCCATCTTGGGATAGTTATCGCTTCGAGTTCATATAATTCGTTCCTATATTTCATCCATTTACTATTCAGCGGTTCTGGCAATTGATCGTCCCAATTGAGACCGTCAATCCATAAACCTTGAAACATTAATTTTGCAATAATTGTTGTAGGAGCGAGGTAGCCGGACGGGTCAAATAGTTTAGACGCGTCAGACAATAAACTGCGTTTTGTTACTGGCGTTTTTATTGGACCTAGCGATACCTTAAATTCGAACGTGTCTTCCTTTGGGTTCCATTGTAATCCAAGAGCCTTGATCGTCTGATCGAAGTCGATTGAAAATGGTATTACCACTTCGCGGTCCATAGATGGTATATTGTGTAATAAAAGTTCTGAGTTTGACACCCATTTTCTGAGATTAAATCTTCTGGTTTGTAACAATTCTCGTAACTGATTTTGTAATTTGATGGCTTCGTCAAGTGTATCAGTCCCAGTTAAGAGGTCATCTACATAGAAGTCTGATAATAATTTCTGAGCTGCTAACGGATACGTATGTTTTTCGTCGTGGGCAAGCTGCATGAGGGTTCGGATAGCGAGATACGGAGCGCAAGAGGTCCCATAAGTGATGGTTAACAACTGGTACTCATCAATTGGTTTATTAAAATGTTCTCGCCATAATATTTTCTGATATGAGCAATGAGACGGTTCTACTCGAATCTGACGGTACATTTTTTCGATATCTGCAGTTAACGCAATTCGATATTTTCGCCATCTCGTTAAGATAGTATATAAGTCTTGTTGCAGACTTGGGCCGGTTAACAATGTATCATTTAAGGAAAGTGTATTAGTGGTTTTACTAGATGCATCGAATACAACACGCAGTTTAGTGGTTGTGCTCGATTCTTTAATAACTGCATGATGTGGTAGGAAGTATTCGCCATACGTATTATTTTCACCTTGAAAAGGACTGGGAATGATCTTCTCCATATGTCCAAGTGAGAGATATTCTTGCATGAACGATTTATATTCTTCATATAGGGTTGGGTTGGTAGTAAATTTTCTTTCCATTTGAAGTAATCTTCGTTTGGCTATTTCTCTAGATGCACCTAATTGTGGAGGTTTTCCATTCTTAAAGGTTAGTGGCACTACATAACGGCCATCAGCACGCCTATAATGTGCCTTGGCGAATAATTTCTCACTGATTTCTTCTTCAGGAGTTAACGTTCTTTTAGTGGTGACTTCTTCGACTTCCCAAAATCGTCGCAATAACGATTCTAATTCATTTAATTCAAGTGCATTACAACTCACTGATATTTTTGGGCTAGTATAATGAGACGCAATACTTGTTGGAACTCGGCCACTTATAATCCATCCTAATGTGGTGTTTTGGGCTATTGGATATCCATGTGGTCCTTTCAGAATTCCTTCTAGTAATATGTCAGCAAAGATGTCTGCGCCTAGAAGCATGTCAATGTGTCCGGGATTCATGAATTGGGGATCAGCGAGCTGAAGTCCAGAGAGATAATTCAAAAGATTAATGTCTATAGATTTTGCAGGCAGGTTTCCAGTGATCTTTGGCAAGACGTATGCCTCAACAACTTTTGTGAAAATTGAGGTATAGTGTGGTTGAATAACACAAGACACAATACCATGAGAGATTCTTCCCTGAGAGTCACAGATTCCAGACACGGTAGCCCGTACTGCATGTTAAGGTAGTCTTAATCGCTGTACAGCTTCCTCAGTTATAAACGAGGCTTGCGAGCCTTGGTCAAGTAAGACTCTTACATGGTGAGTTCCGACTCTAGCTGACTGAATGCCGACAACAGCTGTTGCTAATAATACGATTGTGCGTTTATTTGGATTAGAAAGATAACTTTGAATCGTGGTAACTTGATTAGAGTGAGGTGACGTCGGTCGATTTGTTAAGTGGTTATTTTGGTCTGTGCTAAAGGTTCTTGGTTGAGGACTGGTGCTTGGATAATTAACGATGGTTTGGTACGAATTATCTTCATTTATAGAAGGTGATACGCTAGGTTGGAGAATAGAAGGTGATACGTTAGGTTGGGGAACATAATGTGTTTTATATTGGTTTTGTGTCCATTGGTTTGAAGGCTGAATTTTATTTCGAACTCCGCTTTTGCTGTGTTGCGCTTGCTGGTGAATTACTTGTCGTGACGATTCCGATGTTGGCACATTAAAATGTAATAAAGTGTTATGTCGCTTTTTACAATGCTGGCAGACCATGGTGTTTGGACAATTCTTAAAGGAGTGAGATTTAGATAGACAATTGATGCATCGTCCGTCATTTCGAATGAAGTCAAATCGAGTTCTAGGTGACATGCGTAAAAACTCTCTGCATTGTTTTAAACGGTGATCATGATTACATAGTGGACATAAAGTATACGTGTTGGTAGTAAACGCTTGTGTAGTTCGTGGTTCGGTAATAAGGGAGTAATTAACTTTAGACAGGTTTTCTTTGTTTGATGGCTGACCTTTAACTCGGTTTATAGCATCTAACGTTCTGAATCGGTTCTCTAAAAATTCAGTAAACTCGTTGATAGTTGGCAAGTCAGTGGGATTAATTCGATTACTTAGAGCTAATTCCCACTGAGCAACGGTATCTCGGTTCAATTTTTGAGTAAGCAGAAAAAGTAAAATAGGATTCCAAGAATCAATATCGATTTTCAAACCTTTCAATCCTTCCAAACATTCATTAAGATTATCTAGAAATTTTTTAAGACCGGCTGTTGTTTCAACGGCTTGAGTTGGCAAGGATGTTAACACGTGAAGCTGAGCGTTTATCAGAGCTCGTTCATTCTGTTATCTTTTGCGTAACAGCTCCCAAGCTGGGTCGTAATTTATTTCCGCTATTTGTAAATGTTTTATAAGCTGTTTAGCTTCTCCGCTTAATGATGATTGAAGATAATGTAACTTTTGGACCTTGGAAAGGCTTCTATTATTATGTATCAGCCCTTCAAACAAATCACGAAACGATGGCCAGTTATTGTATCCACCAGAGAATGTTGGGATATTAATTCTTGGCAAGGGTATATCATGATTATCTTTCTGATGAATAATGATTGGACTCGACAACTGTGTGGACTGTGTAGAAGAAGATAAATTGGCACCCACAAGGCTATGATTTTGAGGTTCTACTTCTCTAAGAAATTCGTAGATGATACCATGGGCATTGAAATAGGTTTCTTCTAATAAACTATGCACATCTTCCTTGAAATATGCAATATCCGTGTGAACACCTTCCTTATAACTTTCCAGCATTTTCCGGTGAGTTGTCTTGACTGCTGCCCATAATTCTTCAAGTAGTTCTTGCCGTTTTCGAAGGTGGCCTGCATTTCGACGTTCTCTCGGTGTTTTTTTTAGATTTTTTATGAACGTTTCTAGTTCTAATTGATTAATTCGTTGCTGTTCAAGTAAAAGTTCCATATTTGATGGCTTAAGAATCGTATATCACGTTTTTTTCTTTTTAATTTTAATTAATGGATCACGTTACTTGTGCTGTAGATACAGAGTACAAGTTTTACTTCTACTCGCGTTTCCCAGGTGTTTTTAATTCAACATGCAGTACATGTAACAATTGTGGCCAAATGCTTAGACTTGTAAAGGCTTTTAATGGTGTAAAGTTTCAAGACGAATAAATGCCACGGACGAATAAAGATGTAAATAATTAAGACTGGGAAGTAGAATGTTTAGGTAGGTCGGGAATGTGATATGGTTTTCACGGTTTAATGAACTTAAAATGAGTGGCTAGTCTAACAAGCAATTGGGTAGGTACATATCTGGTTACAGCGGTAAGCTTTCTCAATTATATACTCTTTTATTGGTTATATATTTAATTGATTATATTGATTATCAACTCTTATTACTTACTTGGTTCTCAATTAATGTTCACTACGTAGAAAAATGTATAATACTGGATACTGTAACGTTCAGTTTTATCGAATTAATGTCACTTTTCACTGTTAATTTTTCTATTTTAAAGACTAAATCTTTGTCAACTTTCTTTCAGTAACTTTATTATTTGTTCACTGCGCGCAATTCACAGGATCCTACTGCACAAAACTTCACAGGATCCGGCTCGAAGGACCAAAAATGTTATGCACTTAATGAACCATACAATGTTAGAACAACTAAATTACACAACTCAACTTCATGAATCACTTTGCAGATAAATTAAATAAAAGTCAGAGCAATTAAATCACACAAGTTTTAACTTTATTGAATTAACAGAACAAACTTTATTGAATTAACAGAACAAGAAAAGGACATAGGTTTATTAATACAAATATTTACGAAATTGGTAAAAACTTTCTTCAATGATGAATGGTTTAAAGGGTGACTGCCAACTGACTCTTCAATCCTCCGGTCTTCTGCAGCAAGCTTCAAATTCCATGATGACCCAGAATATAAATCGATTGCTCATCATGATTTACCCTTAGCAATCGATCACGTTGATGCGTTGCGACAATTGTATGCACTGGAGTGACCTGGTTGGTACTGGTCATTACCCTGAGGAATTGCTGAAGTCCGCTATTGGTTGCATGCATGAATTCTTGAGTTGAGGTTGCGACAGATTGATACAGGTCATTGCTTTGAGGAATTGTGCTGATGTCCGTGGTTAGTAACAAGCGTTGTTAATTAAGTTGCGGTTGCAAAAGACACTACCGAAAAAAATAAGAAGGCTAGACGAGACGTAAGGTCTGTCTATCCTCGAACCCGAAAAGCTACCCTGGACATTTCAGGAAACCCTTGTGTATGACCTAGTCGTTGGATTAAGCCAACGGTAGACATCCACAAGGTTGCTATATCTGACTAGGCTCGATAATCGCGCGGCGTTCACCGAGTTGAATTCAACTCTAGAATGACGATCGATTGAAGAATCTAGTGTGCAGTTGAAGTCACCACCAAGGATAACCTCACCACCGAAGTTCGTAATATGCGACAGGATTGAGTCCAACACCTGCCTTGCAGTATCCTGGTCATGCGGCAGGTACACGTTTACTACCCTTAGCGTTTTGTCCCCTAAGACGAAATCCTGGGAAGATGTCTGTGTATACAGGAGACGTCACTGTAAAGCTGTGGGACACAGCAATTGCCACGCCGGAACCTCTACGGGGTGTTTCTGTGGCAAAAACTGTGTAACCCTTGTGTAGATTTAAATTTTGTTCTAGACCTGTAAATGTGGCTTGTGTAAAATTTGTCTCCTGTATAAGTGCCATGTCCGTGTTCCATTGTTTTATGTCTTCGAAAATACTGTGTAATCTAGTGGGTGCACTCAAGCCCCCTGCATTGATCGATGTTATCCTACACATTCAAGAAACCGCAAGAACTCAGACAAAGACTGTACGACTCTAATGATGAAGAGTCCTGTCCAGTTCGAGGTCCTCAAGGATTCCCGAGACCTTATTGAAGAGGCGCTCGCACCTCGACACCTCATTGTACTTGGCCTTCTTTCTGGCCTCTGCCATAAGCAGTTTCAGTTGGGGCAGGATCCTGGCTGGATCTCCAAGCTCACGCCTGAAAATGGTCAGGATCCTGCCCGAACTCTTATAGTGCAGGCTATCGAGGAGAGAGCGCAGCTTCTCCCTCGGGACCTCCACCAAAGCAGGATCCACTTCAAAGCGGCTACTAATCGAAATGGAACTTCCACACGGTTCATAGCCGCTTTGAGTTGGACCGGCCGTCTCGAGAGCGGAGACAACCTCTACGTCCGAGAGAACTTCAGTGACATCCATTGGAACCACTGATGGTACACTCGGAGCGTAAGGTGTTGCCCCTTCCCCCGAGACCCTCCCAGTGCTCACTGCCTTCTTCGGTGGTGGCATCACCTCCTGGTCAGGCTTTCCTTTCGTCTTCCTCTTCATCCTCTTCTTCTTTTTCTTCTGACTGCCACTTGTGACCTCTTCGTCCGAAGTGTCTGCCTTTTCTTGTGTTGGGGTAGCACCGTTTATAGCCGGCGTCGGAGTTGCCTCAGGGAGTGGTTCCTCAGACACCTTAGTGGCAGGCTGCTCCAAGAGAGCAGGCGCAGCACCGGGCGAGGTCACTGTTTTGGGAACTTCTGCAAGAACAGGCGTTTCCTCCACAGTGGCCTCAGCCACATTCCTGCGCCTCTTAGGACACTCCGCAATAAAGTGCCCTGTCTGATGGCAAGCATGGCATTTCGCTTCGGTGCTTACCTCAATTCAGGTCATCGATCCAGCAACACTCCAGTAAAAGCCGTCTGGAAGCACACAACCCTGGTTCAAAGTGACGTGCGCTTCACGGCTTAAACTTAAGATGCCGCGGCCGAGTCCCTCGTCCTCGATTCTAAGTGGCACTTTCTTTCCGAACCTTCCTTCAGATCCTCAGACCTGGCCCGGAGGGGGACCCAAGAAAAGCAGACTCTCGTTGGCTTCACTGAAACCGGGTAACGCTGGAGGTGTCTACCACCCACGTCGATGCCCTCAAGCATCAGCTTAGTGGCTGCGTCGATGGTAGTGGTATAAACCTCCACCATACCGCGGCCAACCATTCCGAAAGAGAAAATGTTCTCAATCGGGACCACCAGTGACAAGGCTTTTAGGTATGCACTTTGTGTGCACCCCCGAAGGTGCTCAAAGTGCATTCCATAACGGTCATGCTGCCACTGGCAGTCTAAAAGTCCTTGAAGCCCCGCGAACGTCTTAGGACGAGACTTTCCCAAGTCTGTCGGAGGCTGACGTGGAGTCACGTAGCTACCCTGTATAATTATTTGGGAACTTTTCTTAGAGCTACCACTAACCTGTTGGGCGTAGCTTGTCCCTGCTACTACCTCTACATTAACAGGCGCTGGTCCTCTTGGCACTGGTTTTGTAACTGGTCCAGTCTTCTTCGCTCCAGTGAGACTTGGGCGCATGATGACCGAATTTAGGGGAGGCGCTGCCTTTGAGGCAGCTATTACCACATCCTTCAGTTTGGGGGCTGAAATAATTTTAGTTATTATGGCAGATGCCACAGGCACTTTAGTAGCTGGTGCTGCTGAATTATTTGCGGCTTGCACTGCTACAGTTTCTTCGGTTGACACCATCGATGTCGTGGCGCAGTTAGTCAGTAGTTTCGGATGTCACAGAGGAAATCGCAAAAGTCGCTGCTCCACTTGATGCGGTGCTAAGGTGTTTCCTTGCTGCTGTTGAAGCTTCTACAATTTTGGCCTTTTCAGTTGGGCCCTTAATAGCCTCTTCAGTGGGCTCTTTACTTTTCAAAAACGACCCGAGGTCTACCTTCTGGCTTCGTTCCCCTTTTTTTCTTGTATTACGGGGTTTTTTCTGTCACCCAGATATACTTTCGCTACTGTTACTCATACTGTGTGCAGTAGCAAATCGAGTAGGACTTGAAAAATTCTCAGGTGACTCGATATGAGTTTTTGATAGATGACAGAAAAAATTAATAAAAAATGCAAAACTTTCCCAAAAACTGACAAAAGTCGTAAAAAGTTCAAAAACGATAACGAAACGAGAAAGATAATTTTAACGGAAAACAAAAACACAAGGAACACAAGGAATACTATGAAATCCAAGAGTTTTTTTGTATATCTGGACACTTTATCAAATTTTTCACATTTTTCTTAGTTTTTCACAATTCTTTTTCAAAATAATTCAGTTTTGTTTCACAAATTTCGACTTTATTATTAGTCCTAGTCACAATTACTATTCTTCCGTTAATATTCGCTTTCGAATTCACCGATTTTAAACTACTTTTTGCGCACTTAAATGACACGTCCGCACACGTTGAATATTACAATAATAATAAGCCTCTAAAACGATTTGACGAAGTTCGGAAAAATGTAAAAGTTACAGCCGATTTAGTGCGAATGCGTACCGGCAGATTCACGAGCGGCGTATTTGTTTCGCAGGTATTAAAATTATTTTATATGTTCTGTTTGTTGCTGTTTCTGTTACGGCTATCCAACAAAATCAGATTTTCGTGTTGTTCGTGGGTGCGCATGGATATCTAGCAAATTTTACAATTTAAAGAATTAAAAAACATTTTTTTGTGTACTAATAGCTAAAAAGCAACAAACGAATAAACATTATTTACCTTCTTCTGTGAGAAAAAAATTCATAAATTTCAGCCATTGTTTAGCCCGCTCGACTAGAACCTACCCTTAAACATAAATAGTTTCATAAGTGTAGGTAGGATTAAATGAAGTTTATGACGATGTAAACATTGTAACAGTATTGGAATTAAGATACGAAAGGATAATTTAATTTAATAGAAACACTTTGTGTTATAACAAATGAACACAGTTTATTATTTATTTCGCAAGACAATAATATACACTTAAAAATGGTACATTCTGTCCGCAATGCTCAAAACTGAACTTGACATATTTTTCTTATTATCCGTCTCTAACGTAACCTAACCGTCAGGTTCCCTTTGGGTTTGCCGACGGTTTGGCGCCTCAGATTTTATTAGGGAACGCACTCAGATAAATATTCCATGAACTAAACCTAATTACATATAATTTGGGTCGGCGCCTCAGGTTTCGATAAATGCACCTGGAGAATAAAACTCATTTAGCTGTCTCTGGAATTAATACCTGTAAAGATACTGAGAAACAGAAAAGATCCTCGTAGACATATTTTGAACTCCTGAAACAAATTGGATTATAGCGATTTTCATGATTCAAACAGTAATAGATGAGAAATAGCACATTTTGAATTACTCACCTGTCCTGAGCTTATTTCATACAAGGCGAAAACACCTGGAAGTCACCGCACTTAACCTCACTACAGAACAACCGGAATTTCCATAGAAACTTTATTTTTTGGGGTAATAAAAAAAAATTTGGGCTGTCCGTAACACAAAGGATAGGGTGGTTAACGTTTAAAGCTAAGAAAAGTAAACACGAACGATTTAATTGCAAGTGAGATTGGATGTGAACTTGGGAATCAAATCAAGATTTTGCGAACTTCCTAGCATTTAATGTATTTTCTGAGGTAATCAAAACAATCTATGGGAGCTTAAGATTATTTTAATGTCAAAGTTTGAAAAATAATTTTTGGAAAATTTTAAAAGGTGTTAATGTTATTCTGGGGAAAGAAACTGAAAGACATTGAAAGAAAGCAGACATCGAGGAAAATTTGCAAAAGAAATGCAAAGGAAGGGAAGGTGTTAATAATCTGAATTACAGAGAAAGGAAGCAGAAGATAGGAGAAACTAAAGTTCAAGAAACTAAGTAGTTTTGTTGGTATTTTATTATCTTTTTTGGTTCTTCTGTTTTGGTTAAAAGCGGGAAGTGAAAATTGATATTTTTGTTGTCTTTAACTCGGCTGTCTTGCGTTGATCGGTTCTATGCCTAAGTATTTTAAACTAATATATACATATGTGCCGAATTATTAATAAATATTAAGGATTTTGAGAAAGTGTCAAGTCTTTGTCTCAGCAACATCGTGGACTCTTTCATCAAGCGGCGCGCAATAATTTCGAATTAAGGGGTTATATATAAAGTTGAAGGGAAAAAGTGAGCTAAGTTGGTGATTTTTTTTAAGGGTTTTATGCAAATTTTATTAGAAAACCCGAAAGACAATTTGTTGGTAGTACTATCGAAGAAAAAGAAAACAAGTTGAATTATAAAAAAATAGTAAAAATTGTCGGAGTTATGGCCCCTTTCCCGAAGCGCGTTTTTTTGCAGAGGCTTGCGGTGAACACTCTCCAAGGCGAACCGCTTAACTGAAATCAAAAGAGTAAAAAAATTATTGAAGAAAAATGTATTGTGGTGTACTTGAACGGTTCGGTTTCCGAAAAAAAATTTTTTTTCCAATAAGAAAACCATTTTGACAAATAAATCGATTCTTGAGGTGTTCAAAATTCTAAAAAAAAATTCATTGCAAACAATCGAAAAATTTTAGATGAAAAGGGAACCGTTCAAGTACACGAGATTGTAAATACGAATAACTTAAAAAAGAAATTATGAATATCGGTTGAAAAGTTTTTGAGATATCACGTTCACCGCAACGGTATTTTTCAAAAAACTCTATTTCGAGATCATCGCGTTTAAAGTTTTTGGACGCCGCTCGCCAAGTGCTTATGGATGGAAGTAGCGCGCTGCGAACGGCTGTCATTTAAAATCTAGTACTCCGATCTGGATGAAATTTCACACAGATCTTTTCGAATGTATGTACTTTCAGAATATGCAATCAAAAAATTTTCGATTTTTTAAACGCACACATTCTAAGTGAGCTTGTATAATTTAAACGCTGAAAGAAAGCGTATAACAAATGGTCTGTTGACATCAGATACCTTAGAACTGTGTTTGGTAATTGTCTCATGAAGTACCGAATGATGGTTTTCGCCACAAGAGCTGCATTTAGCAGTACTTAGTCACTTGTTAACGGAATGATATTGACCTAGGCAGTTTAGAAAGGCACCTTGTGATTTTTCTACTTTTAACCTTTCCTGAGCAGTAGATTGTAGAAATGCTCTGTTACCAAGTAATATGATGCCAGTGTATAGTATTGATCTCTAAATAAAATAGGTTTTCAAAAACAAGTTAAACCGATTTCACAAAAACGATAAAAAACAAAAAAAAATCATTTTATATCTATTACCGCATTTTGAAATCGGTGCAAATTAAACAAACCAAACAACTACAACTCCTTATTATCCCGTGAGCTGTAGGTAGTTTTATATAGTATCGTCGATTGCGGTTGCGTAGTTGTTTTGTTTGTTTAATTTGCACCGACTTCAAAATCTCGTAATAATAGATATAAAATGCGAATTATCCAAATCCGGCAACATATTACGAAATTCGTCAGGTCACCCTTTCATGACCTTACCTAAGATAATTCTTACCCCTAGTGCGCCACCGTACTCTATACAGAAAGAGAGAATTATCGTAGTTAGAGAAACCGTAGTCACTCTAAGTACAAAATTGTTATCATTTATTAATCAGGAAATGTATTAAATACAACAGAATCAAAATCATCAAAATCGGTCTATGGCTTATGAAGCCAGGTGCTGCCCCTACCCCAACTCTCACCACAAGCCACTATTTTTGTCAGAATACAAATAGGTACTATTGAATGCTATGCATTCAGAATCATCTAAATTCCCTCACCCCAACCCTAGGTCAACATTTTTCCATACAGTAGGAATGGGTGAAAAAGAATCATCCAAAACTGTGTATATTAAGAAATTGGGTAACGCCTCCTCCGCACACCACCCCATCGCATAAATTTTTATGTTGGCACGAGCGGGGCAACATACTCTACACATTAAGAGAAGAATCACCCAAATCGGTTCACACGTTATGAAGTTTACCTACCCTTCCTCCCACCACCACCCTAGGGCAAAATTTATCCTCATAATAGCATTATTTATTAGCATTAAAATACACCACGACAGCACACACACCAAGATAACATACCCAAAGAAAACACTCACCAAGCCAACAAGTCGCAACGCACATCAAGCCAATAGTGCATCCAATTGATCACCAAGCATCCCGCAAATCTTTGACCTCAAGGGGATAGACTCGGCCCTATCAGTTTCCAACACCACAGCAATGGAGAATCATACTCTGTACAACAAAAAAAGAACCATCCAAATCGGTCCACGCGTTACAAAGTTAGGTATCGCCCCCATCTCACCAAAATCTTTTTTGACATGGCACCAATCGGGGAACATACTCTACCCAACAAAAAGAGAATCATCAAAATCGGTCCACGCGTTACGAAATTTTGCCTGGTCTTACATAAAAAAAATAATCATCGAGCGTGTACTTACAATCTGTTCCAAAAAGATTGGCAGTACACACTCTTATGGACTAATTTACCTATGCATCCATATCTCTTCCTCAGTACGCTGTTCCCACGATTTCAGCTCAGAACATTTTCTGAATTTCAAAAGCATGTAAATATAATAAGTTTCTTGATGAATCCATAACCATTCATTAGGTCTTTTTTTTAATAATAGCTGTACAAGTTGCTTGAATGTTATAGACACTCGGTAATTTTTCTGCACCAGTGCAATGGGAACAATGTAACTAACGACTTGTTGATAATATATCTAGAGTCGAACTAAAACTAAAACTGAACAACTATCGACGTAGATATTTGGTTTTGGGCTTCGCGAAAAAATCGTTTCGTCTCGTGCGTTTGATGATTGTTTTGTCATCAAGGCTCTTTATTGCTTTTTAGTCAGACCGATTTTCAGCGAAACGACATAACGTATGTTCTTACATTTGTGCTTCGTAGTTTTCCGTAGAACAATCCTGTTTTATTGCCTCCCTAAACGAATATACTAAAGCTTCTTTCTGTGGGCACTCTACTTTTTGCGATTCTGTTCGTTTATGAATCCTTGCAGGGTACAATTAAGACCCCGAAGCTACTAACCTGTCTGAATATCTTAGGTCCTTGTCGCATGACGTCCTTTACATCTGTCGGTCTAACTACGCTTTAAATGAACCTTGTCTTTTGAAAGATCATAAAGCAAGCAGCGCAACGACCTCATTTCACAGGTATACAATAAGAACAGCAAAAACCATGTGACAACTTTGAGTAATATTATCAACCCATTATTGCTTAACTTTGTTAATTTATTATCTATAAATTAGAATATGATTCAAATAACAAATCAGCTGAAACCCAGCCTTATTCTAACTCAGAATTTACAACTTTTGCCGGTTGCTTCTACTGCTGCTCTCTAAATAGAAATTCAGTTTTGCTCACTATGTGGGGATCACTAGAAGGGAGCATCCGACCAACCCAAATTCTGAGTTACTTTCTCAGTCGAACTACTAAATATGTATAAAGGTATTTTTTAATCTCGTAAGATTATAAAGCAATATATGCTAAGTCTTCAATATAAGAAAAAATATTTTTGAATTTGCATCCGTTTCTTTTTCGCCAACATCGAAGGTCGATGTTCTGTCATTAACATCGATTGTGCGATATTCTATATACTTCAACATCGATGTTAAAACATCGATATTGATTCCCTCAACATCGATGTTTTGTGAATATCGATGAACATCGATCATCCCTAGTGCCTCTTGGTTTGTCGACCAAGAAAGATCGAAAGAATGGTTGTGCCTGGTTTTTGGCGAGTTTTGGGAAATTTGGCTTCATAACTGGCCATTTACCGTGTACTGCCTATCTTTTTGGAACAGGGTATAGAACCTTGTTGTTTTTGGGAAGCCGGTTAATTATTTAGAGAAACAAGGAACTTATTTGTCGGATGTAACAATGTTTTAGTTGAAGTAACAGTGTCATTGACGAGCTTTTGTTGTTGAGTGAGCGTTTTGAGAAGCGTGTCAACTAAAACTCGTTTGTTATCAAAGCGATCTTTTAGTGTTTTCTGTATTGACGCATAATTAGCATTAGACATATCTATAGGCTTTACAAAATTCATCACCTCCTCGATTAGTGAGGTTTTAAGGTAGTGGAATTGATCCACTCATTATAATCCCCAGAAAGTTTGGGCAATGATTTTCGAGTAAGGTGTGAGATATATGATTACACTGCACAGTTTGATTCCAAAGAGTTACCAAAGTTCAGTTGTTCTAATACCCCGATGATGTCAATGAGTTCGCTTTAAACTTGTAATAAAGAGCTTCTTGTGTTGACAACTTATTCGTCACAAAGTAGTCATTAGACAAATCTGTCCTGGTTTTAATTACCGATATGGAATGCTCATTAGCAAGATTTTTTGCTATAAATTATGCAACTGTTAACAAGAAAGCCGTTTAGCTATTGATGTTTTTTTAGTATTTGTGATGAACTTGGTCATTTGTTTGATTAAAGCCATTTGGGATTCAATCAGAGACTTCTTGATTGTTTTGAGCCATTTGAACAAAACAAAAAACAATTATAATACCAAAAGATAATTTAACTTAGGATAAATTTTGTCATTCTGTAAGGAATGCGAATGGAAAAAGAAAAAAAGACTAACGGATTTTAAGCTGTCCTTTTTCCGGAGTCGAAGGACCAAAATGTATTTCATGCACTGTGGTATCACCTGACTTCTATACGAATTGAAAATGAGACGACTAAAAAACAGAAATTGAAAACACTGACGAAGTAAAATTTTACACTTAACTGACTCTATTTTTAAATAATTTTAAAAATATGCATTCAATTGTAAAACAATAATTTAATTTATAACCGAATTCGTGCCAGCTTAAATTGCCATAGTCTCGTTTTCCATCGATGATCGATCAGTCCCCAAGTCTATTGTCCCGGTGCCTCGTGCCGCTCCTAATCGGTGGCCGGAGCTAGAAGGTCGATGATCGATGAAAGGTGCCATGTCAGTTCATGTATGGCGAATAGACTTATGGCGCGTGCCGCATACGCTGTATCAACACTCGGGTCAAAGGTCTAGTATTTTGTGTTATATTATTAAATCTCTTTCGCTCCCTAGTTTTAAATATTACTTCAAGTCCAACCCAATAATTGATGAGGAATATATTATCTGTTGAAACAGGATTTTAAACAAACCAAGACGGAGTTGGATCAATTCGTTCAGCGGCACGACCACCATGCAATGGGTCTCGGGTTCGAGACCAGGTCTCCCCGTGAGTTTTTATTAAGAAATTAAAATAATCCACTCCGTCTCTGGGCTGTTGTCTAGGTCGCAGCAATGCAAACAAGACATTCAAGTTTCCTCACTTCCTTTACCCTAATTCCCTTCCGGCCAAAACCATGCTAACGCCCCTAGGTTTTGGTCACATTGTATAAAATAAAAAACGATTTTAATTTCCCTCTAAAAAATCAGTAATAAATATAATTTAATAATACACGACCTTAATCCAAACACATATTTTTATTGCTTCATTTCTAACAATATCAAAGTTTACAGTAACCCGATAACTTTCTTTTAGTAGTATATGTTACAGATAAATTATATTAGTTACGATTATGCAAAAAAAGTTACACGAAAGTTATATTTCCAGGACATATTGTTGCCGTCAATTGACGTTTATAATCCATACTGATATGCCCTCTAAAGATTTCATAAGACTTTAAGCTCTTAATCAAGAATTAGCTGAGATTGAAATTAAAGTTCCAAAAATCAGAATTGATATAAATATTATGTTTGCTGAATTTTTAAAAATTAAAAAGAAAATAATTATAACCTTTATATATGGGGTATGAACCCATTAGCTTATTTAGATTATCTTTTTATATTTTGGTGTATGATGCACATGAGTTTTTGTAACTTAATGAAATAGTTTAATTCTGTTAAATATAATGAATGCAGTTTAACTACATTATTTATCCTATCAAGGTAACCCTTTTCATTCAGGCAATTCATTATATTATCTTCATTGTCTTACAAAAAATATTTCATGAACAGGTAGGTACAATATATAAAATTCTTAATAAGACAAACTCAAGTTTTGAACAAATGGATGATAATTTGCATTGCTCTCATTTTACTTCTGCAATCCTCAGAAGTGTAGCATGCATTTGGTTATGCAGAATGATGATTGATGCCAAAGGGAACCTTTCTATTAACATAATTGTAATTTGACTCGTTGGCGGACGGGCTCCACATTATTTTCTGGAAATTATTGTTATTTCGCAGGTGTAGTGAGCATCTGAAAATCTCTTATTAAAGATGATAGCAATTCATTTTATTTTTACATCTTACAAAATAAGAACGAGAGTATTCACTAAGCCGATTGTCATTGCAAAGATGACTTCTGCGGTGGCAGCTATACTCAATTTTACGCTGCTTAAGTTGCCTTTTATATCATTGCAATAACTGATAAATAAGCTTGCTTACTTTGGAAGAACGCCACAATCAGTTCATGTATATCTGATCATAGAATATTATTTATATCGGGGAGTTTTTCAGGTCCTGATTAAATCGTGGTTAGAGTATATCACTATTGTCTGTACATTCCAACTTATCCTATTTGGAATTCGTTTACGACGTCTTTCAACATTCGATTGGAAGCTACTAAATTAAACAAAACAACGAAAAGAAAATGATATTAAACTATTATTTAAATATCAATATACATAAGCTTATACCCTAGACACACATTTTCATAAATCAATAATTAAAGTATTAATAAATTACCCGTTGATGGAGTATGAAATAACATGGAGGCATTCCATCGTCAGGGTTCTGGAATCGAATCGCATGGGCGGTGACTCATGATTGCTTCCTGCTGTCAACAAATTGCTGTAAGAGACCATTAGGGGTTGCAAAGTAATTTCGGTCGGTCGGAATCCACTTTAAAATCTGGGTCAATTGCAATTGTTGTCATCGAATCGGCTGCAGTTCTTCTCCCGTCCCATGGCCGTGATTACGGGAACAAGAGTGAAATTAAATAAGTAAACTATGTTCGTACCTTTACAAATAAATGAATAAACTGATGTATATCACTCTGTCTGGTGAGGTATTCAATTAAATAGGAAAGAGTAAGAGACAACTGAAATGCCACCAAGAGTAAACACCAAACTGTTACTGATTTCGTGAAAAGTAATTTAATAATAGTTAAACGTAATTTTGGAGTAGTCAAATTATTATCAGCAAATATACGAGCAGTGCTGAATATATAAATGTCTTGCGTAGTGCCTACGTTCCAAAACGAAGAGGCGAACACAAATTTCGTCTGGGATACTATATAATTTCACAATATCATTCATATTTCTGTAATAGAAGAGAAGCCCTGTACCAATTTAAACAAGAAACAAGCAACACAAAGGATCTTTTTTGGTGATAGAACTATCGATTTTGACATTTGTGCTCAGTCAGAATGATGAAATGAATAATAAAACGCCTTTCACTCGACTAAAACTTGCAAATTGTAGAAATTTACTTTAAAATACATTTAAATAAAATTTTTTTCAATATACCATGTTTCTATAACGGACTAAAAAGTATAAAGTAATTTCTCTTAGACTCATAAAGATTCCTAACCTGAAAATTTGTGATTGCGAATTTTTAATAGCTATACAAATACTTGTAAGATTTAAAATAGAAACATGGGGCACATGCAATAGCTTATTGATGTATGAATAGTTCACCTAAATCGCTAACAATTCTACTGGACTGCAAATAATACGAACGGTTGTATGCGTTTCTCAACGACAGCTACTCTCTACGCTACTTACTATAATCTATTGCATGCGCCTCATATTTTAGATTTTAAATCTTACAAGTACTTTCATAGCTATTAAAAATTCGCAATCGCAAATTTGTAGCACTATTTGTATGGGACTAAAGAAATTATGTTATACTTTTTAGCGTATTTTAAAAACGTGATATATTAAAATTTTCTTTTATTTAAATGATTATTTTCTATATCAGAAAGTTTCCTTTCAAAAGACTCTTGGTGGAAGTTATATAATTTTGAAAAAAAGTAAAACCACTTGTTTTACTTCCACATAATCGGAGTGGCAAACATTTTTGGGATGGTGATCGTTCAAAAATATGAACGCTCAACATTTTTTGATGGATGTTTTCAAGATTATTTTCTACTTTGTAGTCTTGTTTTAGTAATTTTAGTTTTATTATTGCGTCGTCCTTTCTTCAAAATCTACAACCATCCGGCATTTTGAAGCGTACACCATATTACATATAGAATGACGTCACATAGTTTATCGTAGTTTACTTGTCACTTGATATCCATGTCATGGGTGTTGTAAAGAAAAATATACTCCGCCATATTGGTGCATACGCCATATTGGAATTAGAAGTTTTTAGAAACAATTTAATAAAAAATCACTTATTTTCTGTTTTACAAATTAATTTAATTCTATTTAAATTAAAAATAGGTCTCGACGCGTTTCGCCTTACTGGTTTATTATCAAGCAACTAAACTAAGAGAAAATAGTCAAGGAAAAAGAAGTAACATAGTTTCTCTATTTCTACTCTCATGTGTTTACTTTCCATATAAGTATGTACATAATAATTTTATTCATCTTAAAAAAAATATGTTTTAATATTTATAAAACACTATCTGGTACCCGGCGCGTTGCTGTCACAAACCGCAATTATATCACGCGTATCACGTTCTTCGCCAACTAAAGTATACCAATCGCAATTGCATTCATGGTAGGTGCGTTGTAGCGTTGTTGTAAAAAGTGTTTAGAGTCATGTAAGTCGCCCGAAAGCAATTTAACTTTGCCATTCGCGCAGCACATTCCTGGTGTTTCATTGTTGAACTTAAGTGAACCGCAATGCCCACACCTTATCCATTTTGCGGATATTTACACTGTGATGCCTTGGAATTTGCCCTTTAATTTTTTTTTACTTTTAGTGGCCAATGTGCTTTTTTCAAAGGCATACAAAAATCTTTTACCATTCTGAAGTTACATGACCAGACGAACAGCTGATACCTGCCCTTCTAAGAAAAAATTATGCCTGCCTGCTAAACTGTTGACCTTCTTACTCTTTGTGTTAAAGTTTGGGAGTCCTGGTCTTTTAATAGTGCTTAAAAGGAAGTCAAATTAATTAGTTAAAATATTTTCAAAATATCTTCCGCCATTTTAAATGGACAAAAATGCCCTTTTTCTTGTGGATATTTTTAAGTCAATTGTCAATTTTTAAGTAAATTTCCTTTTGTTTTATTTCCTTCTTCTCAAATTCTTGTTATGAATTCATCCCTTTTTGCAGCTTCTAGTATTTCTCTTATGGTTTCCCACAAATAAAAATCATTTAGGTCGGGAGCAAGATCTGGTCAAGGAAAAGTACCGCGTAATTTCGATTCAACCACTGGAGTACGTTTTTTCCGCAATGGGCGCTCTGTCATGTTTATGAGGCCTGTTCCTGTCATATGGAAGAAATAACTTCCTTCTCTTCGTAATATTCTTCATACTTTTGATGCACTCACCTTCACGCATGTGCCTTGTATATGTAGTGGGATCAGTTCTCCTTGCCTGAAGAATTCTCTCCTCCATTTCCCTTGAAATTGGCGCGACATTGAGCTCCGCTTGAGTCGAAAGTATATGAACGCTTCCAGTTACTCGAAACTTTGAAAGGCTTTTTGAAAGACACCACCTTCTTTCTGGAAATCGCGGGTGATATTCACGCTCTGCTTAGAGGGAATTCCCGTTTCTAAATCAGAACAGAAAATTATGTCTGCGTATTCTTCATTTCTAAAGTGCACTATTTTCAACTATTAATTACAAACTATCAAAGCGATTTCTCACTTTGAAGTATTCTGTGTTTTTAAAAGTGGAACTGGGTTTGCATCTCATTTTATACCCAGAGATCATAGGATTTTCATTCCAAGTACAACAATAATCATATCCTTCGTTTGCAAAACAATTATTTGATGACTTACAGTAAAAGTTTTACTACCGCACATCGACTACTCTGTTTAAATTAGTGCTATTACCAAAAAATAATTCGGAGGCCGTTAGAAGGGCGTCTATTAGCTGGACGTTTGAATATGTGAGTTAAGAATTGTAAAAGATTTTTGTGTACTTTGAATTGCTTTTGAAAGAGAACACATTGGCCACTGTTATAAACTCGAAAAGAAAAAAATTAAAGGCCAAATTTTCAAATGAAAAAAATTAATTAAGTTTGAAAATCTATTTTTTTTAAATGCATTAGGAAAAAAACTGTCAAAATACTCTAACCTGCTATAGTTTGCAGTAGGGTATGAGGGTAGATTGACCCCCCTTTGGTATGCGAATTACTAAAACCACATGTCTTAGATAATAAGTGAATTTCAGAATCGGGGAAACAATACGTCTGGCTTGACAAAATGGTATAAGAAACAAATGACTGCAAAATGAATTACAATAGAAATTCAGGTTAATGTTTGAAATTTTCATGTGTATGCTGCACGTCACTCTCCCTCTTCGAAAAAAATTATTTTATATTATTAATTCAAATGAAACAGTTTTCTTGTATGTTTTTTCATAATTAAAATTTTACTCTAGGCATTGATTTTCATTGAGTTACTTTGTCGGAAGTAAAGATTTCAGAGTTGACTAGAAAAGCAGACTTAAGACGGTATATGGAAATCTGTCTCTTTCCGTCTACTAATATTTTCATAAATTTGTCTTTTCTTGCAATGATTTCAACCCGGCCTTTGTACGAAAAATTTAGCTATCCTTTATTACATTTCCTCCCTGACGAGTACATGCGATCAATTCAACCGTTGAGGGTCGGAAAGGTCTGTTTGTTTTCGTTTTTTGGTAGCTTTTGGTTCGATTTGTATAATGTTGTCTCGTATCTGTTTGGCTGGAGTCGAGTTTGAGTATCTGTATTTAATAGTAAGAAGAGATCTATATGTACCTGATTAAATTTTCCCGACGGAATGTCAAATTTACCGTGAGGAGATTTAGTGTGTCTCAAAATCTTCGCCATCTGACATGTTATGCAACTTAGTGCCCATCTGTTTACATCACTGTTGATATTTCCAGACGAATTTAGAAGTAACAAATTTTCTGGTCACTCTATTCTCTAAACTTTCTGGGACATATGAACAATTGACATTGCCCTGATATGTTCAGGTAAGCACCCCAACACACTGGCTGAAGTGTTACAATACGCCCTCTCAAAGATTTTATCATGGAGTGATGGGTGTGGTCTGGGTATAAACCCGAACAAAACAGAGTTAATACTCTTCTCTCGGAGGCATAAAATACCTCTTATTAACTGCCCGACACTAAACGGGGTTAGGCTGAAACTGGATAATCAGGTTACCTGGAAGCCTAACATCCAGGAAAGAGTACGAAAGGCCACAGTAGCGCTGTACTCGTGTAAGAAGGCTATAGGGAAAAGATGGGGCATAGAGCCACGCATTGTGCATTGGGTCTATACAAGTGTCATACGAGCTATACTTATGTATGAGGTCATTGTCTGATGACCGGCACTAAATATATCAACCCATCACAAAGCAATGGATAAATTTCAGAGGATGGCAATTTTGCTGATAACAGGTGCCCTTAGAACCAACCTTCTAAAGCCCTGAACACTATTCCCCACCTTCTACCATTGGATCTCTTTGGTAAGCAAACCGCATCTTCAGCCGCCATTAGGCTTAACTCAATCCAGACCTGGAAATATTGGACAGCAGAACTGCCAGCAATATCGACTAAGCCTTTCTTTGGAACAAAATTCGATTCCTTCTTTCCCACCAGATCGGAATGGGAGGAAGGTCCTCCCCACTGGGCGGAATCGGTGCATCTCTACACTGACGGCTCCAAATTGGAAGCAAAGTGGGTAGAGGTATCTTCTCGGAACATTTGGACCTCGATGTCTCATTCCGCTTGCCTGATTACTGCAGCGTGTTTCAAGCGGAAATCATGGCTATAAAGGTAGCTGCGGACCGCCTGAATCATCTAACGCTACCTACAGACAATATATGTATTTTCACAGATAGTCAGGCCGCTATTAAATCCCTCTCGGGAGTATACACCACCTCCAAAGCGGTTATAACATGTCGCTCAGCACTAAATGACATAGCTGAGCATCTGAAAGTACGCTCATCTAGGTACCTGGACAGAGTGATATTCCGGACAATTGCAGAGCCGATGAACTAGCGAGAAGCGGTACCTCTCGTCCTGATTCGGACATTAACCACCAGCTGGTTAAACTGCTGGCCACATGCAAACTGGAACTTTCACAGGAGTCTCTCAGGATTGAAAACACTAATTGGCAGGAGGAACACACCTGCCTGATTACCCGACAGATATGGCCAAAGCTTGACCCTAAACGGTCAAGGGAGCTCATCCTACTCGGACGCAAAACAATTAGCAGTACCGTAGCCGTTATCACGGGTCACCGCCTCATAGGCAGACACGCCGAAGAGGAAGAGGAAACCATACTCAACCTCCTCGGTAACTGTCCGGCCCTAGCCAACCATAGGAACCGGTTTTAGGGCTCCTCCTTCTTTGAAGAGCTAACCGAACTAGGCTCCACTGATGCCAGATACCTGACTCGATTTATCAGGAGTTCAAAATGGTTCCCGACGACGAGTTAAGGCTGAACACCCTTCCCAACCTAGTCAAATTTATTTTGACTTCCCGTGAACAAGTTCCACTGGAGACAAGGAACTGGTTCGGCGCACAGGGAGCAACATGTTCACCCTCTTATTTCTGAGGTATTTTTTATGGGGTTTGTTAAATTTTTTTAGCCTCAACGTGGTATCACAATGAGCCTTTTTGGCCTAAGTGTGCCTTTCTTAGGCAGCCACTTTAACCTAACCTCCCAACAGTGAGTTTGCCTAGGCGATTTATCAGCCTTTGAACATATTGCTTTTGCCAGAGGTTTGTGGTCGGTAAAGATCGTGAAATTTCTACTACTCTTAGTAGGATATATTTCGAATCCGACTTAAGCTTTTCGAAGTCAGTTTTGCTATGCTCAGGCTATTCAAATTTTGGGTTTTTGTTATGCTTTTTGTGTGTGTGTTCTTATGAAGGTTGTAGAGTGGAATTACTGTTTGCGAGATATTGAGGATGATAAAAATTCACTATACCCAAAAATCGTTGAAGAACTTTTACTGATGGTAATGGGACTTCCATGATGGATTGGACTCCTGTTTGGGATGGGGAAATAACTTCTTTATTAATTGTATAACATAAGAAGTCAAGCTCAGAAACACCTAATGTACATTTCGAAGGATATACATTAATTCCGTGCCTAGTAAACACAGTTCGTAAATGAAATGTGTGCTCCTCAATTGGACCACGTTTAGGGACCACGTGCAAGGGCGATCCGACTAGCGATGAAGCGGGGCGACAAATACCTACCTTCAGCATTTGTTAGCATTCTTCGTTAGCCATTTGGAATTTTTGAGGATTTAGTCTACGACGTCGCGCCGATGGAAGAGAGCCGAAAGAACTGATTCGGTGGACGATTGACCGTTGATTAAAATGTGGTGGAGACTTAAGTATTGGAAATTCGTTGTAGCGAAATGCAGTTGGTGGTGGTCTTTCTTTTACGGAGATCACCCAGTAAATCATATTTATAGAGTAAGTCTACCCCTATGATAGTATAGTCTACCGGAATTAAAATGTAGGTGTGATCGAAATTTCGACAGAGTTTCAGGCTGAGTCTAAGTTACTAAACACAGATCAGAAAGACAATCTGTGTGGATGTGATAAAGATGAAAAGACGGCGTGGTAATGGTCCAGAACTCGCTGCCGCGAATGAGGTAGAGTATATTTATTAAATTTTTTAAACGACTTCCAAAAAACAACAAGTGGGAGTGAAATCTAACTTCGTAATGCGTGGGCCTATATAGATAATTCTCCTTTTGTTGTATAGAGTATGACCCCCATTGCTAATAATGAAAAAGATTTGGTCCTTAGGTGGGAAGGAGAGGTGGATATGGTAGTCTAATTTCGTAATGCGTCGACCGATTTGTATGATTTTTTCTTCGTTGGGTTGGGTATGTCCCTTGCTTGGTACCATGTCAAAGAATTGTTTGGTGTGGTGACGTTGGAGAATGTGGGTGAAATAAAACTTCGTAAAGCATGGACCGATTTGGATGATTCTTTTGTTGTTGTATAGAATATGATACCCATTGCTAATAATGGAAAAATATGTTCCTAGATTGGGTTGGGAAGAGGGTGGGGTGGTATAATTTCATTGGCATTGGCAGAGTAGGATGATTCTTTTCCTGATGTATAGAGTATGTATATTTATGTTGTTGGGGTTGTGGTAGGGATGGGGTTGGTTGTCCGCCGTAGACCGATTTTGATGGTTCTGTGGTTATATACGACTCGAAGAATGCTGCTCGTACGAACAAAGCAATTTCAAAAGTTGCAGAGTGCACTCTAAACAATGAAAGCAATGGAATGGCGAATGATGTGTATAATCCCCCATTGCTAATATGAGGATACATGATTCACTAGGGTGTAGGTGGGGGGGGGGGGGGGGGGGGGGGTAAGCAAACTTCGTAACGTGTGGACCGAATTGAATGATTCTCTTTTTTGATGTGAAAAATATGTAGCCCACTAGTACCAAGACAAAAACTTATGGGGTGGGGTGATGTTACCCAATTTCTTAATGCAAACACCTATTTGGATGATTCATTTTTGTTGTATACAGTATGATCCCCCATTGCTACTATATAGAAAAATGTTGACCTAGGATTGTGTTGGTGGGAGGGGTAGCCTAGTTTTGTGAAATTTAGATGATTCTGAATGTATAGTGTATCTATTTGTATTCTGACAATTGTGGCTAGTGGCGAGAGTCGGAGGAGGGGCGGGGTCTAGCTGCACATGGCATAGACCTATTTTGATTCTGTTGTACTGAGTACGTTTCTTGATTGATAAATGATAACAATTTTGTACCTAGAGTGACTACGATGATTCTGTGGCTACACTATTTCTCTCTTGCTGTATAGAAATCAGTGGCGCCCTAGGGTCATGCTAAGAATTTTGTATATAAGGTGATGGTGACTAATTTAGTAATATGTTGCCGGATTTGGATAATTTTGCTTTCATTGTTTAGAGTGCACTCTGCAACTTTTGTAATTGCTTTGTTCGTACGAGCAGCATTCTTCGAGCCGTAGGTATATATGAAGACACAATAAAGACAAAAATAAAATATGTAGTTTTTAAAAAAAAGTTGAACCGACTTCTCAAAAAGCGCTAACACGTATAAAATAATAAACCTGAACGTTTCAGCTCTCGGGATCATAAGGAAGACTGATTAAACGCTTTTGCTGTAGTTGTTTGGTTTGTTTAATCAAGATGTCGTCATAGACATAAAAGTTAAAATTATTTTATGCTTTTTAGCGCTTTTTGTGAAGTCGGTTGGTTTTCTTATTGATGTGAACATGAGGAAATGCACGTTTTTTGCTTTATTGCCAAAACCTTTTTTGTGGAGTTGACTGCCACGACTTGAGACTCTTTTCAAAAAACGGCAGGGGAAAGACTACGACCTCTGTCTTTTTTTGTTTCAAGATATTCTATTCCCTTTGTTAGCTATTTAATTGCTGATGACAATGAATTATTTATAGAATATTTTTTATGATTTACTGCGGAGACAGATACATTATGATCGGAGTCGGTATTCCATCGGCGATGCTGAAAATTGCATCCGGACTGTGGAAATTTTCAATAGCGATTATCCAGGCTTGTATAGCTAAGAGTAACTTGTTTAGCCATAAGTTTTGAAACAGTGTGTACTCACAAGGCTGCTTCTACCTGCTAGTGCTTCCATTTGCCTGATAAATTATGAGGGTTTCCAGTCACCCAATTTAATTTTGTGCACGTAATACCGTTTTTGAATTTTCTATTCTGCGGCAGTGGTATTGTTAAATTATCTGCCACCAATTCCATTATTTCTGGAGGAAAGGACGACACTAAATAATCGTATTTAGTGTTTGAAGAAGATATTCCCTTAATTCAAAATTGGGTCTCTATTTGCAGAATCCATAGGTCTGGCCGATTATGCCAGAAGGGAGGTATTTTTTGTGTGAATGGAAACCATTAACAGCTTAAGTAAATTACTACCGAAACCCTTACTTTGGGTAGATTGTGATTTAAGAGACAATTTATCGTAAACTGTGCTTTATTTAATTTCTTACATGATATTTATACAAAAATATTGACGTGAACTTACAATTATTTACAAATTTATTGCTTATTGTACATACTTTGATATTTATGCCTGAAAATAATTGAAATAAATTGCTGATTCATGCAATAACATGACCAGTAGCTCAAACAAGCAAGGTACGAACGATGACACCAGCACACTTTTTACTTGCTGCAAGCTTTAATGCATTTTAATTACGTAATTATGAAGAGGTGAATGAAGTGACTTTCGTTATTATTGCAGAATGAGTTGCAATAATTTTAAAGTTTTGAAGTTCATGATCGTTTGATCAATTTGGGCTCAGCACGGTTACGTGGTAGGGGTTATTGAAGTAGATTTTGCGGTTAGGTGAAGTTAGGTTAGCTTGGTGGCTATCCGAAAGCTGATCAGCCTCACATAGACCTAAGAATGGTCCGTGTGTTACCACATCCGTTTCATCTCAATGCCAGTATAGGGTTTATTTAAAACCAGCCATAACTGTCAATAAACCAGAAACCCATTTTCTTAATCTCTCTATAGGCGGGCCGATCGACCTTTCTATCCGCCTTATTGCCCACTATCTCAGTTTGATCCGGGATCCAGCAGAGACTACTGTGACACCTACGTACCAGCTGTGATCTTAATAGTTTTGAGACCAGCGACTTTATTGCCGCTTGAATGTCTATATAAATTCCACTTGACTGTCTATAGATAAATTATATAGATATGGGCGTGATAATAACATCCTTTCTGCTCTCTTTATGGCCCAAATCTGTGCTTGAAACACTCTGCAGTAGTCAATACTTACTACGTATGCTTAGACAGTGTGGGTACACCGCAGCTTCAACCCCATCCTTCACTTTCGATCCCATCAGTGAAGACCGCTATCTCTGCCATGGTGACAACACCATATTCCCCCCACTCCGCTCTGTTTGGAATTTTTGTCGGGGATGCATGCCTAAAGCTCAGTGCAGGGATATTGTAGTCGGTGTTTACCTGTAGACAGGATAGACCCTTAGTATACTGCTAGGGTTTTGGAGACTGCTAGGGTCTGGTGGGACTTCAAAGCTGTGGCGTTGATGCCTTCCGCAGAATTTCTTAAGACGGGGATATATGTACCAAACAGCGACAATAAGAATAATACAGTAAGATATGTACTTATGTAATGGTGAATGTGGTGAATGCTTAGTACCGGAAGAAGGTCTTTTGGTTTTTTAACTCGATATTATGTAGCTGTTTTGTGCCTAGGTGGATTAGAGGAATTGTTCCGTTATCTATATATGTATATATGTACTTCAGTCATATATAGATAAGTTTGCAGCAGGTAGAAATGAGGATGCTTCCCAATTGGAAAAGACTGTTTGGGTATTTAACTTGACATTTCAGGTCTAGTCGAATAATAAAACTTCCATTATGGCGTTTTATTATACCTTCTTTTCCACATAAGACGTTTATGGTGGTTTCGCAATTCTTACCACTGGTTGGAATGCTGGAGTTGTATTCGGTATTGAGATGGATAAACCTTCTTAAATGTACATGATGATGCGCTGAGGGTTTTGTGGTTAAGAAAATTCATCTCACAGCAGCTAAGCGATGATTGAGTCGTATATATTGAATGGGTTTGTTTACACAACTAGCCTACTGACTCGATGTAAATGCAAAAAGTTAATTATTTCTGGGATAATGGATAGTACAGATCTCTGTGTAGGCTATACGCTAGAAATTTAGAGGAGGGTTCGATATACAATATTCATTGTTGTGCTTAACTGGCACATATTTTGAATAGCTGAAATAATTTTTCGTCTAGTAGTGATATTTGAAGTTTGAATATTACCTTTGAGTCTGTGCCGGAAATAATTTTATAAAGTGTCAGAAGAATTTTGCACTTGGTTTTCCAGAAATGATAAATGCTGAGGCGATGCGTTCTCGGATATATTCAATTTGTCCTTTTAACTTCTTCGTTGTTAGTTTCAGCCCTTATGGCTGCGAAATTGGAAGTTATATGATTGTTAAATACTTCTAATTGATGCTGGATCTGTTTTTTGTTTCCAAAACGTTAATAGTAACTTCTGTAATCGAGGTTTGATTTTTTGCCAATGACGGAAGGAAATTTTCTTGTTCTCTTATTTTCTCTACTTCGCCTTCGAAATAATCAGCATATATTTTTGAAGGCTTCCAATAATTTCAAGTGGTGCTCTTTTGGGCCTGTCTTTTACGAAGTGGCTTTCATTTCATTTGTGTAGAATGAGGTTATGCTGATACATATTATCCGCCTTATGTTGAAGTTACTACAAAAATAATTGCATTGGACAGTTTCGGTTTCGCGGACTAAATTCATAGACAAGGGGTCCAGTAGGTCAAATCTCCAGAGAGGCGATAGCTTTAAATAGAGCTTCAGCAATAACAATTTTGAAAGATGCGAAGAAAAACCTCAATGAATTTAAAAAGTTCTTAGGTATTTGCGTATTTATGTCAGTTTTGCGAATTCCCAGTGTCCGCCGATGCTGGAGTTTCGTTATACGTTTTAATATCGTTATGGATACAATGGGTGTGAATGAATTTGAAATATAAGAAGCAGAATTCATTTCAACAACAATAAATTTTTGGTACCAAGAGAGAATCCTTTTCGTAATCGTCTTTATAAAATACGCCCTTTAATTGATCATTTAGTCGGAAAATTTCAAAGTATACTTTTTGAGGAATACCTATCTTTGCACTTGGTGGAACATAGTTTGAACCATTATGGTAAACCCTCCGAGGAAGTAACTAAAGGACAGGCCGTAACGTATAAATACCATGTGTGTGAGCATGGCAAATTTTCGCGGGAAATGAGAAGGCAAGTGATTCCAAACTGGTCCACTGGCTGTCACTTTTCTTTACGTTTCTCCGGTCCGAAGCGAAATTGAGAAATAAAAAGTAAAGAATATTTCACATTATTTTGATTAAAATATATAATTATTGTGCTGTGAAGTGCTAAAAGAGTGTCTAAACAAGGTAAGAAAATTTATTAATATCATTAACAGAGAAAAACACGTGTTTTGTTAATTCCACTTTTTATTTAACAAACAATATCAAGCTTAGGCGTTTCGAGTGTTGACAGTTTAATAATATTTTATCAGCGGCTCCAAATCAAATTGAAGTTCACCTCCAAACATATCTGGTTTAATTCGATCTATAAGCGTTACAGAGTATTTCCTAAGTATATTAAGGGGGGAAGTACATGAAGAGGCCGAAAAAAAAGAACTTTTTTGGGATTTATTTTTGGGCAAATGAAAAAGGTCCACATGAAATCGATATTATATGTATTTAGGGCAATGTTTTAAGAAGAGAAAAAACATTTTTTACATTTTAAAAAATAAAAAATTAATCAACTTTTGGTGGGTTTCGTAACTCGTGTCGCGGCTGACATCGAAATCGGCGTAAATTCTCCTGGCCGCAATTTTCATCTGAAATCAAAAAAGCAAACATTATTATACTCGAGGGGGTTGTTTATTCTAGATAGACTACGATCTTTTTGAAATTCGAACATTAACTATAAAAATCGGGCATAAAAAAAAAGTTGGCTTTTTTGCAAAAATTTTGATTATTTTCGCGTCAAAAATGGTCTTAAAATGATTTTTTTGCTATGTCCGTAGTCTATCTAGAGTAGTTTTTTATGCCCTTTAAAATGAGTACTGGATGAAGAAAATCGGTTCACTAGTTTTTTTGTAATCTTTTACGCCAATTGGAAAAACATGGTTTTGAGAAAACGCCGTTTAAAGTTTGCCCCGAAAAACTGACGAAGAAGATGCAGATAAGGAGAAGGTAAGAGGGGAGGGGTATTCTCAGAAAAATCGGTATTTGGACTGAAAACGTCGAGAACGCTCTTTAACAAAGTCGCATTCATCACTCTAAATTCCGGAGCAGAAAAAAAATCCGGTAAGCGGAATCACGCGCGCAGCAGAGATCCTCGATCCCAGGCGCGCTGGGCCGGATCGGCGCCGACCACTTTCAAGTGGCATATCTTTCACAATTTTCGAGATAGGCTTTTGGAATTTTGGAATTATATTCTTAGAGCATATACTTATCGATTAAGACAATAAAAAAAATCGATTTTTAAAAACGGCTTCATGTACTTCCCCCCTTAACTTAAGGTGCAGTAATTCTAACTATTGAACAAATCGAGCTTTGAACAGAGCTAAATGAATTTTGCTCAACAGTGAGATAAAAAACCACTACAAGATCCGTAACTACATCAGTGCCAAAACCACCGTAAACTACATGTATGGGGACTTACTGAATGGTCATATTTACATTTTTTCTTATGGTAGCCAGGGTGCGATTTTTCCTTAAACTCGCCCTGGCACCAAAACGATTAGTTCAATGAAAAAAAGACTAATATTACCTTAAAGCAGACTAAATGATCTTTCTAATAAAGTAAAAACATGTACACTTTATTCAGCAAAAAAAATAGTTTTTTTAAAAAAAAGTTGAACCGACTTCACAAAAAGCGCTAAAAAGCATAAAATAATTTTTAATTTTATATCTATTACGACATTTTGAAGTCGGTGCAAATCAAACAAACCAAACAACTACAACAAAAATATTTAATCGTCATTTCTTATGATCCTGTAAGCTGAAACGTTCAGGTAGTATTATGTATTATTTTCAATTGTGGTTCTGTAGTTGTTTTATTTGTTTAATTTGCACCGACTTCAAAATGTCGTAATAGATATAAAAATAAAAATTATTTTATGCTTTTTAGCGCTTTTTGTGAAGTCGGTTCAACTTTTTTTTTAAAAACTATTTTATTTTTCACTTTTTAGTGTCTTCTACTCCATACAACGAAGAAAGAACCATCCAAATCGGTCCACGCGTTAAAAGTTAGTTTTAACCCGCTACGTCACCCCCATTCCACTAAATTTTTTTTCTCATGGTATCAATCAGGGAACATACTCTACCGAACAGAAAAGGAATCATCGAAATCGGTTCACGCGGTACGAAGTTACTACCCCTCCCCCTCCCCCCGCCACCACCATAGGATCAAATTGTTCTCTTATTAGCAATGGGGGATCACACTCTATACAACAGCAAAAGAACCATCCAAATCGATCACGCGTTACAAAGTTAGTTTCCACCCCCACCCCACCAACATTTGTTTTCTCGTAGTATCAACCAAGGATCATATTCTACCCAATAGAAAAAGAACTATCCAAATCGGTCCACGCGTTACGAAGTTAGACTACCCCTCCCCCCACCCCCACCCTAGCAAAAATTTTTTTGACGTGGTACCAATCGGTGAACATACTCTACCCAACAAAAGAAGAATCATCAATATCGGTCGACGCGTTACGAAGTTATGCCCGGTCAGACATAAAAAAAAAAAATACGCTTCGAACTTAGAACCTCTTTGTTTTTGGGAAGTCGGTTAATAACAAGAAATCTTTGATTAAACCTGAAATTTTTAGCGCAAACCAAATTTTCATCCAAAACGCAAGCAGTAAGTCATGGTCCGACCATGCTCTGTCGCTTGTATTTTCTTAAAATTTCCACTTCCGCACCTTTAGGCTTAAAAATGTTTATTATTTTCTTAAGTAAGGTATTTTTACTTCATTCGAAAGATTGTCTTGTTTACTTCAAGTAGAACAAAACAATTTTTTCATAGTAGCAATAGTTTAGACACTACGGCGAGTTTAAAGAAAAATCACCCTCCGGTTGCCATAAGAAGCAATGTAAACGAAATGTCAGACCACTTTGGCCTTATGTGTGTGCGAAAAATTCGTCAGTTCATGGCTTGTAGTTTACGGTGGGTTTGTGAGTGCAAATCACTGAGATATATAGGGTGTTTTCGATTTTGCTTCGGTGTTAACACTTGTGCCTTGAAGAAGCAAATGCAAGTTCGAGATTGCGGTGCCATGACTCGAGTTTTGCTTCGGATTGTTCGTTTTTGCCACATTTTGCCCTTGGTGCTAGCACCGATTGCCCCTGGTTTGGACCAGGAACAGCTGTGACACTACTAACGCAAATGAAGTAGATGAGTAAAAATAACTGGGATTGGGCTTGTGTGCTGCGATTTTTTATATTTAATTAATTATTTTTACTGTCCTGTTATAATAAACACGAGAGAAAATGAAAAATCTTTACTCTTTCCCAACCAACCAATAATTATAATAAATATAATTGCTGAAATTGCTGATTTTTTATTAATCTCCATAATTTTCAATTGCAATTTGACAGCGGGTGGCACTAATAAACTCGAACACAGGGTATCGCACTTGGAAGCAGATGACACTTTGGTGCAGGGTCACAGTAACTCCAGATGTCCCCGGTGTTATGTCTCGGTGGCAAAATCGAAAACACTCATAATACTGAAGTGACTGGTGCCATAAAATTTCTTCAAGAAAATGGTACCACTTTTCGCTAGTTGTCGCTTTCTGGGTAAGCATCTTTTTTTTCAACATGGTTTTCTTAATTGCCAACGTCATGTCGCCTATTAAATGCTGGCGTTAGAAATAGAAGACAATATTCACAATCATTTTATATCTCTTTCTGGGTAAGCATTTTCCAGATTAAAACAACCTTTTTTGTAATTTTTATATCAGTAATTCCAATGATTTTTACATTTTCCTTACAACAATATAAAAGATTAAAATTTGGTATGACATTTCCTATATATATGTTTATTTTATTCTGCTCGCAACAGCTGCAAATTCGCAGTAAACTTCCTAAATTAAAAATGGTTTTCCTCCACTGAAAGTAAAATTGTACCCATATGAGATAGCGTATAAGTCACTCCATTTTAATACATCTCAGTGGTGCAAATTTGAAAGTGATACACTGTCAGCTGGCATTTAACTTGCATTTCGTTGAGTTTGATGTGATAATGGAGACATGCCACGAGAAGGCCAGAGGTTTGGCTTATTAGTAGTATCAGCGACAGAAATTTAAAGTTGATGCTCTACGTGGTCATCCGTATAATTTTCCCCGACGTGTTGCACATCTGAACGATAAAATAGAGTTCTTCCGTAGACTGAATAATCTTACGGAGGTCGAGTTTTTGCACGATGAACAACAATTATTGGAACGTGGATTAAATTATGCTCCGGCTCTTATACAGGAGAGATTGAGGTTTTGGACTTAATCACGCACGTTGCTGCAGCACTTGATGATGATGATTTAAAATGTGAATGAATGTAGGCAAACATACAATAGCAAAAAGTAAATTAGAAGGTAAAACATTGGTTAGCATGAAAAGTAAAGTAAGATGAAATAACCTGATTTTGACCAAGGATGATAAGGGCAATTCTGTTACTATTTTATATAAAGACGATTATTTGGCAAAAATGAAAAGTTGTTTAGATAATATGAATGGGCAAAATTTAACTAGTGATCCTACAGCAAAGTATAACCGTCAAATCATAAACACAATAAATAGTTCTAATCTTATCTATGATAAAAAAAGAGAAATTTGATTCAAAAAGCAGTAACCCATCTATTCCCACTCTATAGGGTTTACCTAAATCCCATAAGACGAATATCCCAGTTCGACCCGTTTCGTCTTCTTTTAATTCAACGGCACAATTATTGTGTAAAAAACTTATTGAAATTGTCCCTAAGTTCATTAAACCCAAATATACCATAACAAATTCTATAGATTTGATTAACAAAATTAATCATTGAAAGTTACCAAAACTAGTATCATTCGATGTGTGCAACCTGTTTTATTCGATGCCGGTAAAAAAAATTAATTAATATTTTAAGTGATAGAATAATATCTGAAGTGCGCAACGATGAGAAATCGCGACTAAACTAACCAGTAGGGATGGGGGATCTTCGAGTCGATCTTTTAGCCTTCGATCTGCCAATTTGTGAATTGATTTTTCGCTAGACCGATTTATTTAATTCCAATTCCCATCCATTTAAGACAAGACGAAACGCGCTAAAATAAAACTGAGTAAGTTCACTTGGAATTTTTTCGCAACATAATTCGTGTAATAATCCTGCAAATTTAAAATTTCGTATCTAAAAATTTAATGTTAGATAAATGCGTTTCGGATTTCTATAATATATTAGTTTTATCTGTATCAGTGAGTACCATGATTTTGTGATTCTGTAATCATCAGTGGGTGCTTATCCCAAAGATTACCTACTACTAGATAACCGGCTCCCTAAATATACCCGCTAGTCTTGAAAAAATAACACTAGCACGAAAGTAAAACGAAATATATCCAGCTTTTAAAGTCATAAGAATATACATGCAAATAAAGAGTACAGGTAGTGTGTGGTCATTTACTCCTGTCAAAATTATTTAAAAGAATCCTGTCAAAAAAGTACCGCCAAATTTTGTCTAAGAGTAAACATGTACCCAAAAGTACCACAAATAAAAATAATTCATGTGAAGCACTTGTGGGTGTAAGAAACTTTCAAACTGTCAATGTATTCTGATCTTTTAAGGAGCGAAGTACAATTGACATTTGTAAATGCACATAAAGTATACGTGTCTCCTGTAGGCATTCTAAAAGAAGTAATAAAAACAAAATAATTTTGTGTTCGATATTTACACAAGGCTATCGCCTGGTAATACTATTCTTTGCTCAGATTTTGATAACAGAGGAACAATGGGTCCCGCTAGTTTTTTAATGTTTTTGGGTGCAATATGAATGCGAGGCCAGATGTTAAGCACTCTCGATCTGCAGTCTGTCGTGATAAGAATAGTTTTTCTTACCAAATATGTAATTGTAGTAACGTGTTTGGATGAAATAAATATTTTATATGCAATTCACTCTGAGTTGTTGAAATTTAAGTGTGTTTCGGCTCGGCAAGTAGTACAATATTTCAGAAGTTGAATTTTACTCGCGATCGACGAGATTAATGTGGATTATTTTTCGAAACGTGGTTTACGCAAAGTGTGTCTAGCTTGGTACTTAAACTGATAACTTTATATGGAAGCTTAAAAACAATGCATACGGCATAAGAAATTATAAGTACAAAACGGAATTTGTGTAAATAGATAAAATTTCAACATAATTACATCAAAAGCGAATATTTCGTGTATAAAAGTGCAGTCCACCACGTGTAAGTAAGCATTCGAAATGGAGGCACATGCACAACATTTTCTCGATCGAGCATCCTGTAATGATCTAAAGGCTTAGTTAAGTGCGCTTAAATTATCAACATCAGGTACAAAAGCAGTACTCAAAATAAGACTACAGGAGGAGTGGGAAAATTTACAGACCGAAGTCTTCAGGGAACACGCGCCTATGAGTTTTGAAGGAGGATCCGAAGAAGGCGAAGATGCTTCATACTATATTCAATCGAATGACCACAATGCAACCGATGAAGTGGAATTGGACCAGGATCTGAAGCGCTTGCGAAGAAAAGTTCAGACGTAAAAGGAGATAGTAGAGCTGAAGTTGAAGCTGCAGGAGCTGATGAAAACGGAAACAGCGCCGAGTACACGATCCATTTTAAGGATGTCGAGGAGTCGTGGGTTGTTTTTAGTGGAGACGATAACTTTCGCATTGAGAAGTGGACTAAGACTTTCGAAGAGTCAGCAGAGGTTCTGGAATGGGACAGCACTAGCAGACGTTGTTGACTCAGATGTTATGCATTATGTAATCAATGGCATACCGGATAGAGACGTGAACAAGATGATATTATATGGAGCTAACAACATGGAAGAGTTGAAGGCAGCACTCAGAAAATATGAAAAAATTAAAGCAAAGTCATCAGCTTCGGAGAATGCGGCAATGCTAAAGTCTCGTCCAGCATTAAATGTTACAATTGTAACGAGTGGAGCGAAAGGACATGTCTTCCGTGAGTGCCCGCCAAGGCCAGGAGTTATGACTTTACAACATCAGTGCATCCCAAGTGGTCGGGATTATCGACAGTCGATCCAATCCGAGTATGTATCTTCATGCATAATGATTTTGAATTTTATAAGTTAACAGAGTTAACAGATAAGAGTTGCAATTATGAAAATAATTTGATACATCGTCACCTGCAAGCGACATATCTTCAGTCTCATCCTATGCAAGCCATTTCGTGGGAATTGCAGCGTTTGCAGTTTAGCGTTCTAAGGTAATTTTAAAGAGAAGTAGTTTATTAAGTTCAGTTTGTGTACGGATTTAAACCAATAAAGTTGCATTTCGATAATAAAGTTTGTTTTATATTTTTTTTAAATAAATTAACTAAAAATTTATAAACTGGCGCCCGAGCAGGGACCGGTGTTGTTGTTGTCGTGAATTTTTCCCTATATCAGGACAACCAAGCCTGAAGAAAATAGGAGACGCAGGATAACCACTCCTGAAATTAAGAAGAAACAGGACAACCACGCCTGAGAAAAACAGGATAACCAAACCTGGAAATTAGGACAACCACGCCTAGACAAATTCTTCTTCAAAGACACCAGCTTTAGCACCGGATCTCTTCAGAAAAATGCGAACCCCGCACTTAATTATCTTAATGTAAGTCATGTTATCTTGTGACATTTTTTGTTACTTAAAATAAGCGATAATTTTTACTAGAAAGTGAAATTTAAATGTGAAAGCAAATTTTTGATTGATTTCTTGATTTTAATTTAAAATAAAGTGAATAAATTTACGCAAATTAAGTTGATAGAAAAGCGTACAAATTATCGAGAGTACATAGTGAAACAATTTATTGGAATAAAGTTATTGTTCTTCTAAAAGTATTAGTGAGCAAAAGCAACAAGAATTTAGTTATTTAATTACCTATTGAAAATAAATTTTGCCAACTCTTAATTGTGTGAGAAAGAAGTAAGAATTATTAAGTTACACATTTTTTTAAATAGTGAGAAAAGAAAAATTTCTTTAAAGGAATTTCAATTTAAAGATTCGAAAAAAATTAATTGGTGAAATTACAAATATTTAGTGGTCCAAATAATTCCTTAATTTGTCTTAAAATACTTGAAAAGAAATAATAAAATATAATCAAATAAAATTTAAAGATATTTAGAAGCAATAGTAAAGAGATATAAAATTGAGTTTGATTTTTGGTTGGAAGAATTTTTAAGATATTGAATATTTTTTAAATAAGAAATAAACGGTGATTAAAAGTGCTAAAGCTTGACAAATTGCAAGGTGAATTATTTACTGCGAATTCTGAATCAATAAAAAGCGATAAAAGTAAAAACCCAATTATTAGATAATTAGCTGAATTAACGAAAGCTTCATTAATTGCGATTTTAGTGGAAAGTTTGAAGAATTAAAAAGAGATATAAATTTTCAAAGACATTTTAGCAGAAGCTAATTATTTTAAAGATTTAAGTGATTTTCAATTATAAAATGGCAACCAAAAATATTTTGAGACCCGCAACCTTAAATGTGGCACCCACAAACCCCACTCCTAACGAAACTATAAACTCCTCTACCAGAACTATTGCTGATGACACTCAGTTAGCAGTAATGGTAAGTAGGTTAGTAATTGATACTCTTGAAAAGGAAAGTAGAACTATATTTCATTCCCTCCTTAATCCAAATGTGGACATTAATAACGATCTCGACCAGCGAATCGATGCTGGAAACGAGCACAATATATCCGAAATGGATAAAATTCCCGATGTTGTAAAAAGTCTTCGAGAATTCTCAGGTCAACCTGGAGAATTCTCCTCTTGGAAAAAAAGCGTAGAGAGAATTCTCACAATTTACGAACATTTAAAAGGAACCGCGAAATATTACGGAATCCTAAATGTGATCCGAAATAAAATTACAGGTCAAGCAGACGTAGCTCTGGAATCCTACAACACTCCACTAAATTGGGAGAAGATCTCGAAGTACCTCACTCTGCACTACGCAGATAAAAGGGATCTTGGCACTCTAGAGTATCAGATGACCACTTTGATACAAGGAAGTCAGACGATTCCTGAATTTTATCAAACGGTTTATCGACATCTGTCATTAATATTAAATAAACTTAGTAGTATGGAGATGAGCCACGAGTCCTTAACGAAGATGACTCAGGCTTATCGAGACAAAGCTTTGGATACCTTTATAAGAGGTCTTAAAGGTGATCTACCAAGGCTACTGAGTATGAGAGAACCAGCAGACTTGCCCCAGGCATTACATTTATGCCTTAAACTTGAAAATGTAAATTTTCGGGTACAGCATGCCCATCACACCACATACAAACCAACGCATAGACCTGTACCTCCTGTGACTCCAAGAAGAGACAACTACCGGCCAGGAAATAATCGACAATTTTTTCCCGAACTTGTGCACAATCCGCAGAGGATTCAAAGACCCAATTTTCATTGGCAACAGCAACCACAGTATTTTTCCCGGCAAGCACCATTGCCGCCAAAGCCATTGCCTATGCCTGAGCCTATGGATGTAGATCATTCAATGCGCTCCCGTGCAGTGAATTATCAAAATTATCCAAATCGGAATCAACAGTTTACAAACAAGCGACCACCCTCTCAACAGGTTCACCCTTCGTATAAACATCAAAGAATAAATCACATAGAACAAGAGGAAACAACGAAGTTTCAGTTACCAATCAGCAAGCTCCCGAAGAAACTGAATATGAAGAAGATATAAAAACTGAAGACTTAAACTATGAGCAATCTCTCAGTAATTACATTAGCCCCAATGACAGCTCAATCTTTGATCCACCCGAACGGTTAGATGACATTTATTTTTTAGATTAAAGCGCTCTTCGCTTCTCGATACGGGATCAAATAAAAATTATATTCAACCCCAATATGTGCGAAATCCAATTCCGAATGAAAAACGATTTTTTGCTACATCAATCGGAGGCAATATCGAAATTACACACCATGCAATGATTAATATTTTTGGACCAGAAATGGAAAAATTAAAATTCTTTATTCTTCCCAGCCTTATTTCATTCGATGGAATAATCGGCAATGACAGCCTTAAGGAACTTAATGCTGTTATCCATACAAATCAAAATTACATGATTGTTAACCCAAATACTGAGATAAGTCTTAAACAACATATATCCGATTCAGTTAATTCTATTAATATTCGAAACTCTCATATGAATCAGGAACAGATCGTCAAACTCAACCGCATAATTATGCGATGCCCCAGTCTATTCTCTGAGCCTGATGAAAAGCTCACGTACACCACCACAGTTAAAGGAGAAATTCGAACGACCACAACTGATCCGGTCTATTCAAAATCATACCCCTATCCCATGTCACTAAAAGATGAAGTTGAAACCCAAGTAAAAAAACTGTTAGAAGACGGTATCATTCGACCATCGAGATCACCATACAATTCCCCAGTTTGGGTCGTCCCTAAAAAAATGGACGCATCTGGCGAGAAAAAATATAGAATGGTAATTGATTACCGAAAACTAAATACAGTTACTATACCTGACAAATATCCAATACCAGAAATTAATGAAATGCTATCAAATCTAGGACAAAACAATTTCTTCACAATAATAGATTTAAAAAGTGGTTTCCATCAGATACCACTCAAAGAGTCCGACATTGAGAAAACTGCTTTCTCAATAAATAATGGAAAGTACGAGTTCACTCGCTTACCCTTTGGATTGAAAAATGCTCCCGCTATTTTCCAAAGAGCCCTAGACGACATTTTGCGGGAACACATTAGCAAAATATGCTATGTTTATATCGATGATATTATTATATTCGAGAAAAACGAAACCGAGCACTTTGAAAACCTAGAAAAGGTATTTAACACACTTGAAGCTGCGAATATAAAAATTCAATTAGACAAATGCGAATTTCTGCAGCAACAGGTAGATTTTCTTGGATTTGTAGTATCGAGTGAGGGTATTAAAACCAACCCAAAGAAAGTGGAGACGATAGTTAACCTGCCACCGCCTAAAACGTTAAAGGATTTAAGATCATTCCTCGGAATGTCAGGCTATTATCGCGGTTTCATAAGAGACTATGCGAAACTAGCGAAACCCCTGACGTCTCTTTTAAGAGGGGAAGATGGACATGTGTCCAAAAACCTTTCCAAAAATAAAGCCATTTCCCTCGATGATGAAGCTATAAAAGCATTTAATAAAATAAAGTCATCACTATCATCGGAAGAAGTTATCCTTCATCACCCTAACTTCGAAAAAGAATTTGAACTTACAACCGATGCATCGGACTACGCAATTGGAGCAGTGCTATCTCAAAATGATCGGCCTATAACATTCCTATCGAGAACGTTAAGCAAAACCGAAGAGAACTACGCCACCAATGAAAAAGAAATGTTGGCAATCATATGGGCTCTAAACTCCTTAAGAAACTACCTTTACGGAGCAAGGAAGGTAAAAATCCAGACAGATCACCAGCCTCTTACGTACGCCCTCAGCAATAAAAATACCAATTGCAAGATGAAACGATTGAAAGCCATCCTCGAAGAATACAAATATAAACTGGAGCACAAACCTGGTAAAACAAAGCTGATGCACTATCAAGACCACCCTTAAAAACACAAGTTAATCCATTGACCATGACACAGCACAGTGATGAGAGTTCATCACACAACCTTATCCCAACAGTAGAGTGTCCCATAAATGTGTTTCGTAATCAAATTATATTACAAATACGTCAAGAAACAAGCTACCAACTTAAAACGCCTTTCCCGAATTATCTCCGTCACATCATCACTCAACCTCAATTTACTCCAACAGAAATTATTTCCTTATTTAAAAGATATCTTAACGCACGTACTATAAATGGTGTAAAAGCCGAAGAGACAATAATGGGTGAAATACAAAAAATTTATCCAAATCATTTTCGAAATTACAAAATCAGATTTACCCAAAATATTGTAGAGGACTTAGTAAATGAAACCGAACAGGAAGAAGCGATTTTGAGAATTCATCGGCGAGCTCACCGTAACGCCGAAGAAAATAGAATTCAATTATTGGGAAAATATTACTTCCCACGAATGAGTTCCGAAATAAAATACCTGGTTAAACGATGCATAACATGCAAAGAAAACAAGTATGACAGGCATCCAAACAATCAGCAAATAAACTCTACACCTATTCCAAACTACCCCGGTCACACGGTTCATATTGACATTTATTCCACAAAACAAAAACTTGTTCTTACTGCCCTTGATAAATTCACGAAATTTGCTCGAACAAGAATGATTAAATCCAGATCTATAGAGGACATAAAGCGCCCTCTTCGAGACATCTTATTCTTTTTCTGTATACCTGAAAACGTTATGATTGATAACGAAAAATCTCTGAATTCTGCGACGATAACCTCTATGATGGAGGATGGACTAAATATAAAAATATTCAGAACTCCATCTTACAAGAGTGAAGTCAACGGACAAGTTGAGCGCTTTCACTCAACCCTTACCGAGATAATGCGATGTCTGAAAAGTGATGGCGTTGAACGATCATTTGAAGCACTTCTGGAACGAGCGGTTAACGAATATAATTTTACTGTCCATTCCACAACAGGAAAAAAACCAGTCGAGCTTTTCTACGGACGAGATCCTAAAATTTGTCCAGAAGACTTTGAGCAAACTCGCTTAAAAAATATTAACAAAATTAGACAAAAACAAGAGCAAGATATTCAATACCATAACAAAAAAAGAAAACCTATACAAAACTATGAGATTGGAGCAACAATCTTCGTTAAACATAATAAGAGGGTAGGGTCTAAATTAACTGTTAGGTACATTTAAGAAATTGTGAAAGAAAATCGCAATACAACTGTTCTCACAGAATCAGGGAAAATTATCCACAAAACTCATATAAGAAACTGAAATTTTTCATTTCAGACACCTCATCTACTCCATCAGAGGAGAAGTTCAAATCTTGGACTATTCCAGTTCGCAAATAATAGCCCTAAACACGGGAACTGCAAGGATCCAGGAAGGCAATTTCAAGCTCATCCACGTGATCGAATTAAGTTCTTACGAAACATTTATATCGGAAATATCTTCACTTCTAGCAAACCAAATTCCTAAAAATTACACTCTCTTTCCTTATCTTTCCCATGAAATATCCCAAATACAAAACCTATTCAACAATTTAAGACCACATAGAGCAAAGAGATCATTGAATTTTATTGGCTCCGCGTGGAAATGGATTGCTGGAAATCCAGACCACGAAGACTTTATTATGATAGAAAACAAGATAAATAATGTTTTGTCAAATAACAATAAACAAGTTATTATCAACGAATTATATAACGAAAGAATAAATAATATTACAAACATTACAAACCAAATAATAAAACTATTAAGAAATGACCACCAAATCAATGATCATTTAATATTAAATATTCAATATAAAGTAAAATTGATAATGGAAGAATTAATAAATATTGGCTATGCTATTCATTGGGCCAAAGTAGTAATCGTTTACTCAATAATATTATCCAAAGAGGAAATTAAGTTAGCTATAGATATTTTAGACAAAGAAACCCTACCGTATTCCACGACAGAAGAAGCATTAGATTTTGCCAATGTTAAAGTAATTACAAATTCAGTGTCATTATTTAATAAATATTCCTCTAACAAATAACATAACATTTGAAAAATTATTGATTAAACCAATTAAAAAGAATAACGTAATTAATGATGTAACTTATAAAAGCATTCTAAAAAAATAAAAACGATATTTTTGCCATAGTAAAGGATTGTAAAAATTTAGGTTATTTGTCAATTTGTAAACAAGATAACATTTTAGATATAAGCAATACTACGTGTATCCCACAGCTCCTTAAAAGTGCGAACGCGACCTGCAACGTAATCAACAATCAACATGTCCCATCAATGGAAGAAATCTCCGAAGGTATCCTGCTGCTCAATCAATTTAACGGTGCTATAAAAATCGACGATACCATGCATAATTTGAATGGAACATTCATCATCAAGTTCCACAATGCAACCATCAGTATCAACGAAAAGACTTTCATCTCTAAAGAAGAATCTACCCTGCACGCCTTACCTGCTATTTTGCAAATCAATTCAAAGGAAAGTCAATATCGAGAATTGTTATCCCTCGAAATGATGAAAGATCTCCATATAAACAATACATCCATCAATGGACCAGCTACGGATTACTTACCATAATAGCCATCAAATTAGGAATTTTGGCAACATGCTTCATAAAAAACAAAAGACAAACAGAAATAAATATTAATACCAAGAAAGAAGAAATTACTCAAAAGTTCACCGACCTAGAAAGAAAAAGAGAAATTCATCCAGTTTCAACTACTCCAGCTTTAAACACATCAGCAATTTTTGAACTTGCTCAACACTACCCCATAAGCCGGCCAAAATTTTATGAGATTTAACGGATGAGGGCATCCGCATCTAAGAGGGGAAGAGTTAACAGAGTTAACAGATAAGAGTTGCAATTATGAAAATAATTTGATACATCGTCACCTGCAAGCGACATATCTTCAGTCTCATCCTATGCAAGCCATTTCGTGGGAATTGCAGCGTTTGCAGTTTAGCGTTCTAAGGTAATTTTAAAGAGAAGTAGTTTATTAAGTTCAGTTTGTGTACGGATTTAAACCAATAAAGTTGCATTTCGATAATAAAGTTTGTTTTATATTTTTTTTAAATAAATTAACTAAAAATTTATTAACTTATATAAGGTACGATTTCAAAGAAACAAGGAGCAAACCTTGCATGCTTTGGACTCTTCTGGACTCGGGCAGCCCGATCAGTTTCATCCAGGAGCGACATCTTCCACCACTAGTTGTATCTAGGATAAGTAAAAAAGATAATTTTAATTTTATAGGAATAAATAATAGCCCTTTAGAGGTGTTAGGTGTAATAGACTGCAGCGTTCATTTTAACGATAGTGATTCGGCTTTGCACTTGTTTGTAGTAAAAGATTCGAGCATGTCATATCCAATAGTTTTAGGGCGATATATTTTAAAAATAAATGACATAAAATTGACGAAAGAGAATTTAGAATAAAATTTTAAAAGATCTGCTAAAGGAGATTATCAAATAAAATCAAAAATTATACCTAATGAAAAGGAAAGATAAGAAATTAATTTTGATGAACAAATTCTGAATATTGACATTGGAAATGTAAATACTAATCTCCCATCTTTGAATATTAGTGACAAGATGATATTATTAAAGTTAAATTGCGGGATTTAATAGCTCAAACACTTAACAAGTCCCCTGATCAGGTTAAAGGCAACGAAATAGAGTTGAATATTAAGTTAATTAAAGACGAAAAATTTTCCTGCACACCCCGGCGTTTACCGTATATACACAAGATCGAATTACAAAAATTTCAGGAAGTTAAGAATTTAAATTTATTTTTCAAAGTGTCACTTATAATATAGTTTTTAAATATATCCCAAGAATATGAAAAGAATAAATAGTTATTTTAGTACCCTACCAAGAAAAGTCAAAGGAGGCGAGATAGGTAACGCATCGAAAGTTTCTTGCAATGTTCCAACGCCTAATCTGCCTATTAATATTAATGTACAATCACAATCAACAGAAATTGCTGCTGAATTAAATAAAAGTACCAATGACGATATCATAAGTGATTATCCGGATTGCTGGAATATGGATCAAAAAATCGAATTTTGTTTGAAATATGACTGGCTAATTACAGAGAACAAAAAGTTGGGCTGTTCAATCTGTCGAGAAATAGGAGCACTTGGAATCGAGCAAAATGTTGGAATGAAAATTTCGAAATAATGGACAACAATAACTGTAATTCCGAATGGAGAAACTAGACAGCGACAATTATCTTCTTTCAGCAAAAAAATATATGAACATAAAGAAAGTGCATCTCATAAAGCTATAATTAAAATTCAAAATGAATCAAAAAAGAAGATATTGGAAAATGTTTGTTTTAAGGCGATTTCTCATGAAACCGATACTACTGAAAAAATATTTCGAACTGCTTATAAAATAGCTAAAAAAAATCAAGCATTTAATGATTTTGAAACAGAAATAGATTTACAGGAGCTAAATGGAATAGACATGGGGCACATACTTCATTCTACAATTGCGTGCATAAATATAATAAAACACATTAGCAAAGAGATGAAAACAGCAATAGTTGCCAATATAATTGATAAGGACTTAAAATTTGCTTTGTTGGTTGATGAAAGCACTACGCTAATCCAATCCTCTACTTTAATTATATATTTTCGTGTGTTTATTCCAAATAACGAAATGTTTATTCCAAATGCTACAGGAATTTTTAATTCTTTAATCGAAAATCTTTGCTTAATAGGATTTACACAAGATTATTTAAAAAAGAATTTGGTAGCATTTGCTTGCGATGGTGCTGCAGTAATGCTTGGTAGGCGTAGTTGGGTTAGCACTTTACTAAAGCATATGTTCCCGTCTATTTTGATATGGCACTGCGCTAACCACCGATTAGAACTTTCTGTTGCAGATGCGGTTAAATCTGTTTCGAGCATTAATAGGTTCAAATCAAATCACCAAAAGATTCACGAGAACTTAGTAATTATGCAACCGAACTTGAGGTTGAAATATTAAAAATTGGACGAATTTTAAGTACTCAGTAGGTAGCTTCAAGCTTCAGATCAGTTTATGCGGTATGGGAAAATTATGAAGTTTTGGTGAAACACTTTACAAAGGCGTAGTCGGATAATCAGAGAGATGCAAAGGATAGAAGTATGTATTCTGCACTGCTTTTTAAAATTACTTCGTCTGGATTCATTCTGGATCTTGCATTGATGTGCGATGTATTACAGGAACTATCTGAATTGTCGCTTGAACTACAATCACGTAATATAAATTTATATACAGCACATCAAAAGATAAAATTGCAAACTCAATTTTTTGAAGAAAGAATTACTAGCCCTGGAACTTATTATAAAAATGCTGTTGGTGCAGTTGATAGTTTGAGATTTAAAAATGTTTCTATTACCAAAACGAACAAATTTGGTAGATATGAAACAGAAACTATAAGTCCGAGTGCATTTTATAAACATTTGAAACAATCAATAGAAAAGAGACTATTATCGGCAGAAGACATAGAAATACCGCAATATTCTAAAGTACTGTATCCAGAAAATTGGCCCAATGACATACGAAAAAACATAACGTACGGTGAAACTGAAATTCAAATTCTGAGCAAAAGATTTGGTTTAACTGAGAGACAGATTACCAGAGGTTTCCGTGAATATTTGGAAGAAAAACAGATACCTTCGTCACTCCTCCCATTGGTAAATATTTTAGATGTTGGTCCAATTTCTACAAGCGAATGTGAGAGAGGATTTTCGCAGATGAATCTAATCATAACTCCAACCAGATCATCGCTGTTAACATCTACAACAGCATCATTACTCTTTATAAGAATGGTTGGTCCGCCTCTGAGATTTTTCAACCCGCAAAAATATGTCAAATCATGGCTAATTCGAGGTCATCATTCAGCTACGGACACAAACAGCAAAAAAAGAAATCGAAAAGGATTCTGATGAAAACATGGCAATTTTGTGGAAAAACTTGTAATTTTAAAATTATTTTTTCTTATAATAAATGATAATTATTCAATAAATTAAATTCAGTTTCTGTATCAGTTTTCCTTCTATAGAATTAAAAATAATATAGCGTTCCGGTAAATATTTTTTCCAAAAATAGCACTGCTGTTAAGGACAATTACCCTTTACCCCTTATTGAGGATTTACTTGACAGACTGCGTGGGAAGAATTATTTTACTATCTTTGACTTAAAGAATGGTTTCCATCACGTAGGAGTGGCTTAAGATTCTATAAAGTTCACTTCATTTATCAGAAAGTTTCCTTTCAAAAGACTCTTGGTGGAAGTTATTTAATTTTGAAAAAAGTAAAAACACTTGTTTCACTTCCACATAATAGCAGGAGTAGCAAACATTTTTGGGATGGTGATCGCTCAGAAATATGAACGCTCAAAATTTTTTGATGGATGTTTCGACCCGAAAGTGTAAGCAGGTCATCATAAGCGTGGTACTTACACTTTCCACCACGGACATCCATGACGGAAGGTCAAAACCTCAACTCCTATAAGTACTCAGTTTGAAAACTAAGTACGAATTTTATGAAGAGGCTTTTTAGTCCATCAATTTCATAAAATACCAATACTGATTAAATATTGCTTTATCAGAAAGTTTAGTTATGTTATTATGTTTTTACTTTTTTCAAAATTCACTTCATTTGTTACATCTTTGGGGCAGTTCGAATATCTTAAAATGCCTTTAGGATTCAAGAAGGTGCCGTCAGTGTTCCAAAGATACATAAATTGCATCTTTAAACATTTAATTTGCGCCGATAAATTAATGGATGATTTACTTATTGCGAGTGAGACAGTCAAAGAACATCTAAACAGTCTGAGGGATGTATTGTCATTGGTTTCTGAATATGGCTTAGAGTTACGTTTTGATAAAGTGTAAATTTTTCTGTGAGGAGATAATTTATTTGGGGTATGTGGTGGATAGTGGAGGTATACAACCGAATCCAGAAAATTTAAAAGCGATTAAAGATTTCCCTGTTCCTAAAGGTACTAAAGATATTCACAGTTTTATAGGGCTTTGTTAATATTTCCGTATATTCATACAGAATTTTGCAATATTCGCCTTTATGTGACCTTTTGAAGAAAGATTCTCCTTTTAAATTTGGTGAAATAGAATTGGAAAGTTTTGAAACGCTTAAACTCGATTATTAGAGTCCCCAATACTCGCTATATATAGCCCCTTTTGTGAAACTGAGCTGCACTGTGATGCTTCTGGGTTTGGTTTCGGTGCTATACTTCTACAAAAACAAATTGATACTAGATCCGGTGTTTTACTTCTCCAAAAGAGCTACACCTGCCGAGACCCGGTATCACAGTTACGAATTGGAAACTCTGTCGATCATCTATGCTCTGAGGAGGTTTAGAATATATTCGACGGGTATAAAGTTTAAATTGGTGACATGTTGCCAATCTCTCACCTTGACTTTAAACAAAAAAATTATAAACCCTCAAATATCTAGATGGGCGTTGGAAATGCAGGATTTTGATTATGTCATTGAACATAGGGCATCGGGTAGGATGAACCATGTTGATGCACTTAGTCGCTGTATTAATATCTTGGTTGTTAGGGATGAGTCTTTCGAGTTTGCCTTAGCTGTAGCGCAGAAGCGTGATCCAAGTATTTCAAAAATTGCATCTGACTTTGAAAAGTTCACTGTATGAATTTTTGGATGGGCTTGTATATCGAAAGTGTGGCGGGGATTTAAGATTTTGTGTGCCGCAGGGAATGGAGGTAGACGTCTTACAGATGCATCACGAGTTATTATGCCATCTGGGAGTGGACAAATGCTATGAGGATTTGAATCGGACTTATTGGTTTTCAGACATGAAAACGAAAATTAGAACTCACATAGATAATTTCGTAAAATGCTTGTACTCTTCCTCGAAGTCTGGTAAATCGGAGGGTACACTCTACCCAATCCCCAAGGCAAGTGTGCCTTTTGACTGCTTACATATAGACCATTATGTGCCTTTATCAGCTACTAGAACGAAGAAGAAACACATATTTTTATTGTCGACTCATTTACAAAGTTCACTAAACTCTATGCGGTGGGAGGTACGAAAACATGCAAGGCAATATCCTGTTTCAAATCCTCTTTTGGGTCGTGTAGAAAACCAAAAAAAATTATATCGGATCATGTTCATGTTTCACCTCAAATGAGTTCTCAAAATTTCTTAAATATAACCAAATCCAGCATATAAAAATCGCTACGATTACTCCTCAGGCCAACGGTCAGGTCGAATTAATCGTATTATAACCCCAATGCTATCCAAAGAATGTGATAATCAGTCTACTGGTAGGTGGGATGAATTTTTATCAAAAATCGAATTCGCTCTTAATAATACCGTTAGTAGGGGCACAGGTCACACACCGAGTATATTATTGTTTGGAATAAGCCAGAGGGGTGAAATATGTGATAGAATTATGGAAAAACTAAAAAGCTATGTAAATGGTAATGGCGCGAATTTAGAGCAAATTAGAGAAGAGGCATCTAATGTAATAGAGAAAAATCAAAATTATAATAAACATTATTTCGATAGTTAACACAAAAAACCGTATGAATATCGGTTAGGGGATTATGTTTTGCTGAAAAGAGTTGATACTAACCCCGGGGTTAATTAAAAAATGTCTGCCCAGATATCGGGAACCTTATAAAATCGTTCAAGTTCTAGGACGCGATAGATATCTTGTCAGAGATATAGACGACATTCAAGTATCTAGACTACCGTACGAAGGTGTTTGTTCCGCAAATAACGTTAGCGTATTTAATGATTAGTGATATCAAACGACTGCAAGACCGCTGAAGTGTATGTATAGATCAAATGTAATGTCAAGAAAAGGGATAGCTTAAATTGAGTGTTTAATATTATTTATTTTGTTCGAATATTTAATATTGCTTTTTGACTACAGGTATAATTAGTATTTAAGTGATTATTTATCTACTGTCGTATATTACCTCTATAATTGTTAAATTTATTGTAATGGAAGGTTAGAAATGAGATTATTATTTTTTAGATGAAAATGAAGAGATTGTACTGAGTTCGGAAATTTTGTGTAACATATCATTATATTGCATACGTACAAATGTATTCGAATTAATACTTAAGAATAATTTTGTAGTATTGATACATGTGGATACTTTACTATAGGTTTGTAGTAATTGTAGTCTTTGGTTATGCATTTAGCTTACATTAGTAGCATTAATCGAGACGATTAATGGTCAGGATGGCCGAACTGTAGGCATTCTAAAAGAAATAATAAAAACGAAATATTTTTGTGTTCGATTTTTACACAAGGCTATCGCCTGGTAATACCATTCTTTGCTTAGATTTTGATAACAGAGGAACAATTGGTCCCGCTAGTTTTTCAATGTTTTTGGGTGCAATATGAATGCGAGGCCAGATGTTCATCAGTCTCGATCCGCAGTCTGTCGTGATAAGAATAGTTTTTCTTAGCAAATGCATATGTTATTGTAGTAACGTGTTTGGATGAAATAAATATCTTATATGCAATTAATTTGAGTGTGTTTCGGCCCAGAAAACAAATTTTTAGTTCTGAATGCAGGGTTGTCTGATGCGGGAAATATATAAAAGCGATCAAAAAAATTTTAAATTAGTGTAAATACAGTCAGTGTGGCAATCATCCATGAATCCGCCCACAGTGCAAGAAACAAACTCAACCGCGTTTCAAACCGTGGACCTACCGTGCAGAAAACTATGCTGCCAAGTAGAGATTAAGCTTTAACACACTTCGGATAGTTGGGATTAAATTAATAGTTCGAAAAGCGTAGGAATACACGACAATTTAGCAATTGCCCTGTAATTGGAAATCTCTCTTCTATTGCCACTCTTGAAAACAGGAATTAAAAAGGAAGTCTTCCAGAGTGCTGGGAAGTGGCCCTGCTAAAGCGACTTCCTGAATAGCAATATAAAGGCTATAACAACACCAAAGAACATTTCTTTATGACTGCAACAGAAACCCCGTGAGAACCACTAGAAAAGTCAGTTGGTAGATCAACAATGTAGATGGTAGATCAACAATGTTGGTGGAATTCGGTTATTTATGTGAGAAAAGTTCCTACCATCCGGATAGAAATCAGATGATTCAAATGATTCAGCAAAAAGGTTACAAATAATGTTTGAATCATTGCTGGAAATCTCTCCGAATTCCATAGTTGATGGATAGTTATCAACCTTTCTCTTCAAGTTGGCATACTCGAAAAATGCAAGGGGTCAGAGAATAATCTGCTCTTTAAATTTAGAAGGTATTCTTCATAAGGAGAACGAGAACGGCTTATAAGATGTTCATGGTAAACACTAAAGCTATGCCGGGAGTCAACACTGTTAACATGAAGGTACTTTTTCCAAAGTCTATTCTTGCTATTCCTAAGAGTCTTCAATTCTCTGTCACACCAGGGTGAAGCAGAGTCTCCACCGCTAAGCCAGACTGAGAAACAAACCTCCCGAAAGATTAATACCAAACATCGTAGAAACCTGATACGTTTCTGTCGGTATCGTCAACAGACAAACAAGTGTGGAAGTCTATCGCACCTAGTTAATCAATCACAGCCTCAAAATCGGCCGCTATAAAGTGGAAATGGTATTGGCTATCGGGGTTATCGACAAGCACGTCCGACAGACAATGAAAAGCGACTAGCAGGTCAGGGTGAAACACGTCAAGATTTATCAAGGAAAGGAGGCTGGGTTTAACAAAAGTTAGCGTGGAGTTCGTAGACAACAAGCTGTCTTCTCATATTGTTACCCACATTGCTCATTGGGCAAAATCCTAAGCTAGCCAAGGTGTCGAAGAATAACGATTGTCCTTCAGTCAAGTCATGGGAAAGAAAGCTATCATCATCCACTACCCATCGTACATTGGGTAAGTTGAAGTCCGCCACTAGGATAATTTCGTCTTTAGAACACAATCGACCATAGATGTAGTTGATATGCTGAATAAGAATATCATACTGACTCCGACTCAACTACATTAGACGAATCCGCAGGTATGTAACAAATTAAGAAGAGGTGGCTCGAATCACATGAAATTTTTACTGAAACTTCTTCCAGATCCAGTTGGTCAGAAAATGTGAGAGTGTCGAAATCATTAGTATTAAGAAAATTTCTGCAAGCTATGAGAACCCCACCACCCCTTGCGGTAGAAGCAGCATCGCTACCCCTACGGAAAGCTTGATAAGAGCCATTAAACAGTTCCGCACCCGAAATCCCCTGTTGTAACTACGTCTCAGATAAAGCTATCACAGCAAAATCGCAGTTAACAGATAAGAAATAAAAATTATTTGTTTTGGTCCTCAGAGCTCTCATATTATGGTAGAAAAGAGAGAGCTTTTGCTGTTTTTTAAACTTGGAGACTGAACGGCTACTGGCTTGGTGCGGCGTCGAGAATTGGGTTCGAAGATCTTACAAAAGATATCCTCGGGCCAGAAATTATCACTGAGTAGAGTATCACCCACTTGGGAAGGAGTCGTTAACAAGAAAGACGCGAAGGGTTTTGACGGCCCACTTATTTTCCTACAGAACACCTAAGACGTGTCAACACTCCTAGGCCGAAGGAAACGCAACATTAGGTCATAAGAGGTTCCAGGCATTAGACGAGATACAAAAAGCGATTTTGGCCGAAGAACCGTGGAGAGCCTAACATAATCTACAATAGACCCAACCATGTTCGAGGGCATGACGATAGGAATCACATCATTACCATCACCTCCTATTTACATCACCTCCCTATTACTACCCAAATTGATGTCCCCAGACCTACCAGCAGCTTCAACTAGACCAGAAATACCAACATTTGCTACGGAGCACTCCACTCGTCGCCGACGCTTTACCCTTGATTTAGATTTCGAGCCCGTCACCCTCTCGGGCAAGGAGTTGGTAACCCCACCATTAGCAATACCTTCCGTCACCGAGTACAAAACAACACCTGTAGGAGAAGGGGAGACGCCCTGTCCTGTACCAGCAAGAGTGGGAGAAAGAGCCGCCGAGGAAGACACCCCAAAATCATTCCCGCAAGAACCCTCAGCCTGAGACCACACACCCAGGTCAGCCCTGACGTGCCTAACACATTACCTACCTTCAAAAAATCGCTTTTCGGGTTTTTCGTTTTTTTTATTCTCTGACCTTTCCTGATTACAAAAATGTATTATATTAAGCGAAATTCACAATAGTTTTATTTAGAACGAATATATTGCAGGCGCGCACCTCTTAAACGTTGGTAAAGTGGATTTTCTCAGAACTTATTTTTACAAACTTGCGATCAAGGTTTCTGGGAAACCATTTGAATTACAGAGTTCTTATTTGGCGAAATTTTTTTTCAAAGCGTTTTCTTCAAATTGTCATATGGGATTTTCAAAATTTTTACAATGGCTAAAGTTCTTAATTTTTTAAGGTGTAAAAATGGCATAATTTTTTAAACTTAAATAACTTTTTTTAAAAAATTTAAAAAAAACATCCAATGACAATTTGTAGCTTTTAAAAAGACCTTCCCAATGACGTTTGTTTTATTATATATATGTTGAAGGGTTAATGAGAAATCGTGCGCGCAAGTTTTTTACCCTAAATTCACCTTGTATTGGAGGTATTTCTTTTAATAGCATAAAATTATAGGCAAAGACGTGAAGAATCCGAATATTCCAAAGAAAAAATCTTCAAGTAGAAAGGTCATCATGAAAAAAATTTATTAAAAAGTTATAAAAAAACATGCAATTTAGGTACGTTCCCACAGACTTCGTCGCATGCAACCCCATCCCTCATCATGAGCATAACTGGCACTTCGGCATCACGGGTATAAATTATTACCAGTAAAAAAAAAAAGAACTAAACAAAAACTAAAAGATCGTAAGGAAAAGATAAAAAGAAATTATGAGAGGGAATCAAACATACAAAAATAAAATCAAGATAAAAAAATTATATTAAAGTACGAAACCCAAAATTACGTCAACAAGGGTTAAAAGACAAAATTTTGTGCAAAGTTTAAAGTAAATCACGAACAGGAAAAACGTCAGTGAGCTTACGAAACAAAATAACTAACTACAACAAAAATAAAAACGAGAAGGAATAAACGGTTACACCGAACACAAATAACACACAATGGGTCACAACACTTTTTAAAATTGTCTAAACTTCTTGATTAGGAAAAGTACTAAAAAAATTACCTAAAATGTATATGAAATTAAATAACCCCCCCCCCCCCCCCCCCGGAGCAAATCCTGCACACGGGCCTGAAAGTAGCACCCAAATAAAATACTTAGCTTGACCCACTAAACAAGCAAGCACAAGGTCAAACACAACTGTAGCATGACAAAGCGACACTTCTACTTAGATATAAAACACAAAAAACTATTCTCAATTCAAATACGCAGTCCAAAATTCAAGAAGCGGGAATGATTACACGGCGACGGCAGCCCCTCCGACGGACGCCGCGCTGAGTGGCTTACCAGTGTAGGGGACATAGTATGAAACGGCGGCTAGGGTCTTAACTGCCCACCTTAACGTCGCACTAATGAAAAATAATAAGAGTATCAGTAACTCTCCTTTTAACTATCACAGTTTTATAAAGGTTAAGTAGCTCATCAGAGATCGTTTTCAAAGGAATAATTGAAATGTCGATTCTTTTATAAAATTTATTTGACTTCGTAATTGCTGGTGGGTAGTATTATAAGTAGTAGTATTTTTTTTTGCGGCAGAGGTGAAAATCTTCCAAAATACACCAGACAGCCCGTGCCCTCCGGTAGTGTGAGATTCTTACTCACTAAAAACACCTCTCTGTGGATTAGCCGAAACAGACCACATAACCAGGTACCCGGTTTCGTCCCCTCCCAGTCTCCCTTAGTGGGGGCAACTGAGAATCCAGTTATCCCACTGTCGCCACTAACCTCGGTTTCCTGGGTCACTGCTAGAATCCTAGCCTATCTGCATAAATCCATGTTTTCCTACCGTCTCCAGTGTTCCTTCTTGGTCCATGCGTTAGTTACATCACTCACCCCTTCACTGTCTACGACATTGAAGGGTTCCAGCCCGTAACGCTTTAGTCCTGAGCTAGGGCAAGGAACCCCTCCAGATTAACCGCAGCTAACCCTACGGAAGGCAGATCTGCATAAATCCATGTTTTCCCACCGTTTCCAGTGTTCCTTCTTGGTCCATGCGTTAATTACAACCTTCATCCCTTCTCTGCCTACGGCATAGAAGGGTTCCAGGCCGTAACGCTTTAGTCCTGAGCCAGTACAAGGAACCCCCTCCGGATTAACCGCAGCTAACCCTTTGGAAGGCAGATTTGCATCTTCTACTGGTGTGCGTATCGCGGAGATAGCCAACTCGTTAGAGTCTCCCGTCTCTGCACCTTCGCACCTGAGGAAGTGCTAGTTATTATTCTGCTAATGGTACCCTCTTCTAGGACTGCTACAGCAGTTTCAGCCGGTGGGAGCGAGCCAGCCTCCATAGCCGCCACAGTTCCTTCGAAAGGTAATTCTCCCAAAGCTGCTACTGTTGTGTTGTGGGTACCGTGGGTATAGCCAACCTGTTGGGGTCTCCCATACAATCCACCTCCACTACCACAGAAGCGCCCGAGGAAAACGCCATTCGCGACTTTATTACCCCTGGATCCTGCAGAGGGGACGACGACAGGGGACAGGGGACGATGCAGACTCCCTTGGAGTTAGGGGGATTTTTCAAGAGGTTATCTCCTTTCACATTAGTTACTTGGCTACATTCTAGGATGCATTGCCCGGTTGCTACCACTTGGAGGTGCAACTAACACTTGAGAATATCCAGATGAGGATCACCGTATCCTAGAAGGCTTCAACTCGTCCGTCCATTCTCCAGCAACCAAGTAGTAGTATTAAATCCTTCAAGTTTTTTTGCCCGTCTTCCACTTGTCCATAATGAGGTTAGTATAAGCTACTATTGTTTCATTAACTTTTTTTGTCTATTCTTGATTTTAGGGCTTGCAAATTGCTGGGTACATGATTGTTGAAAACTTCGAATTTATTTGTTGTGACTTCGGCGAATGGTATAGTGGTCGGGCGTATTTTAGGATGTTTTCCACCGCTTGTTTTTGGTCTTCCTGTTGTAATTTTATTCGCAGTATTTGGTGTAGGATTGTGGATCACCACTTTCACGTATAGAATTGAAGGCCAATGTAATGTTTGGGCTGTTCGTAACCAAAAAGATGGGGTTGTTAATGTTTAAAGCGGAGAAAAAGCAATTTCATTACACTATGGAGATTTTACGAACTTTCCATTTTTTTTTTATAAAACTACCCACTTTGCAGTTCAGTGTCGTCAAAGCTAAGAGCAAAGTGAGTGCAGAGAAAATAAGTTTTTTTTAACATAAGAAATAAAAATACAAGTTATTAGTGAAAGCAGATAAGTGTTGCGGATATTCTTCGGAGGAAAAAATTTAAAGTAGACATCAACGAAATCCGAATAAAGTTTGAACGGCTCAAAAGGAAATTCAAAGGAAGGAAAGGTGTTAATAATATGGATTAAGGAGAAAGGAAGCAGAGGAAGGCAGAAGCCGAGGTTCAGTAAAACTAAGTAGTTGTGTTTTTGATTTAATTTTTTTTCCTATTATATTTTCTTTTGGTTAAAAGCGGAAAAGTGAAAGACGCAATTTAATAATTATTTTTTAACATCTCAAATTTGAGCTGAGAAGTTTTGTGCCATTAACCTAATATTTATGTGTTTAATTATCAATCAGGGTTCAGTTCTTTTACCAACCTTATTTCTTCTTTTTATTAATGACCTTTCATCTCTTACTCGCTATCCTATTCATAGTTTCGCCGCCGACAGCACCCTTGATTTCGCGTACTCTTTTGATCCTGTAATAAACTCCCGCGGGTATGCTGCAGAAATCTACCGAGAACGCATTTTTGGATCACTAAACAAGGACATTTCTATTATCCTCTCTTGGGGCAGAGCAAATCCTGTTATGTTTAATGCATGCAGATATCCAGCAATCTTACCTGGACTGATCATGTATTTGCAATCGCTAAAAATGCGATGAAATGGTTGAGAACTAAGAAATATTTTACTCCATCTAACTTAGCTCAACAAGTTCCACATCAGGCCTAGACTTGAATATAATTCCCATGTTTCGGCAGAACTCACCGCATTGTCCGCGATAGTCAAAGTTCAGCATAAGGCAACGTAAACTTATTCTCGTTCCCTCAATCTTTGAGAGCATTGACTCTCTGGAGTATTGACGGAATGTCGGTTGTCTCAAACTCTTCTATCACTATTTCCATGGTCATTGTCCTAACGAAATTGCTAGCCTGATTCTTTGTAGACACATGAAAACGCGAGTTAATTATTTATATATATATATATATATATATATATATATATATATTCACTCAAAGATCACCACAAATCTTGCTCGCCTCAATCACAATGTCTTAACTACAGAAAAAAACAACCGTTTCTTTCACTTCAAATATTAACTTTATTTCCTTGAGTTATCGATCTATCGTTACTTGAGGGCTTTTAAATGAAAATTGCTGAATATGTTTTTTATAATGTGGAAAAGTTAGTTGAAGGTTTTTTATTACCATGCCATAGGGTTCGGCTTGGTTTTTATTTTATATGAATTTGATAATTTTGAAATGTCATCTTGCTTCAAGTCACGTTGCACCTTAATGCGAGTATCGTTACGTTGCGTATCTATATACGTAACTCCTCCCCGCTTTGACTCAGAAGACTGTGCCTCTACATTTATTATATTAATTTTATCTTTTTTATTTCTCCAGGATATGTATCCGATTATAATTAATACACTTAAAATCATTATCATAGTTATGCTTACACTTGTTCCATACATGTTTCCTATGTTATTTGAGTTCTACAATTTCTTTTATATTCTCTATATTTTTTAAAACAAGTTGATCAAAATTTATTGGTTTTATAAATTTTTTATTGATTTCTTTTGAAGGATGGTAGTATTTATCAAAAAACGAAATTTTTTTATTATAAAACTTGTTATCCCTAATGCCTAAAGTACAATTGCTGAAGTTAATTGTATAATTACTAGTTAATATAAATTGTCTCCTATCACAAGTTTGTAAGAGACTATGGTTATAGGTATTTTTTACTAAAATGGTTTCCTCGTCTATTTCTTCTACACTTGTTACATTACTGTACACTAATTTACAATTATTTTGAACAACATAATTCTTGCTTAGTTTCAGTTTTCTTAAAAGCATTCCTTCTTCATAATGATATATTTTATTGTTTATTTCTACTATGAGTTCTTCCGATTCTTCTATTTCTAATTTTTCTGAATTTGGTAATGGGCTAATTAGTTGTATATCTTTTTGGATATAATTTTTTGGTATTTTTATTTCGAAAATCAAAAGATTATTTCTATATCTCATGACACCTGCCTTTAATAGTTTTATTTTATGAAAGTCTATATTGTAAGTGTCAAGCTCTTGTAAGGTCAACATGCTCGGATGTATAATATTATTTTTTGTTGCCATTTTATTGTCTAAAATTTGATTGATTTTATTTTCCAAATATATAAGTTTAGTTTCCTGGTCTAAGAATAAAATCTTGTCATTTATTTGTTGTAAGTTTTGATTAGTCGTATTGATGGATTCCGTTATTTTGCGTCTGTCATCTTCGATTATTAATTTTAGTTCAGTTAATGTCCTATTATAATGCTCATTTATTCTAATTTGTTTATTTAAATTTTGAATAGCTCTATGATTATTTTATCTTTAATCTCTAAGTGTTCTGTAATTTCCTGTCGGTCCGTGTCGTCCATGGTTCCGAATAACCATTTGCTAGCTGCCCCGATGACATTTATTAACCCTCGTTTTTGCCTAGTCGGATTCTGAATTGTCCTAAGTTTACTTTTAATTATTTTTATCTCTGTATACAATACTTTTCTATCTTCAAATTTCAAGTGTTCTATGTTACTTTCTAAATTATTTAAAATTTCTGTCATTTCTGCTAGATCTATTATGTGCAGAATTGTGTCGGTTTCGTTCGCTATTTCTACTTCCTCGATTCTTATTTTAACATACCCGTTTTCTTCCGTAATGGGATGTACCTGCAGTTCCCCTTGTACTACCGTTATCATCATCATTAGAATTATGGTTACCTGAAAATTTAGTTGCTCTTTTAATGTAACATAAGTGTATATTCTGTAAAGGATATTTTCTGAAATAAGGTTCATCTTTATGCCTAATTCTTTTATAATTTCTAATAAATCCCTCATTTCTGTTTTCCATATAATTCTCTTTCTTTTCATTTTGTTTGTTAATATATTTCAGTTTTTTTCTATTTAATGTCTCTACTAATAGAGTTGTATCTGTTAATGTATGGGCTTCTCTTGGGGTCATTTCAATCATGGTATGATATCTATCGTTATAATTACCTATGGCTTTTTGCATTTTTTGCTCGAGTGAAATATCATCTTCTATCGCTTGTATTTTCTCTATTAAAGTGGAGTGCAATCTGTCAATTTCTGCATTTCCGGTGTGGCTGTTGGGTTTTGTCCAATGGACTTCTATTGCTTTTTCTTGCAAATATCTTTTTACTTTTTCTGACTTAAATTCGTTATCCATATTAACCTTTTTTGGCTTGTCGAATGTCGCTAGATATCCCTCTAATATGGCGATCTTCTTTACCCAATTTCGGTCATTTATTAAATAAGCTACTGCGAACTTAGTTAATTTATCTATAATCGTAATAAAAGCTTGCTTTTTATAATGGAAGGTATCCAAATGACTAATTTCATTTTTATTCCTTGGTGTTTCAATTATTTGTAATTTTGGTTTTACTGGATTCCGATCATATTTAATTGCCTGACATTTTTCGCAATTATTAATAACCATTTGTATTTGTTCTTGTAATTTTGGATAATAGATTTTATCTCTCAGAGTTTTATATGTTTCATTGATTCCGCTATGAAAAGATTCTTTGGTATGGTATAACGAGATTTGTTTGTGACATTGTTCTTCACTCTCTATTTCTCTTGCTCTTTTGGTGGCTTTCATAAATTTTATTCGTTGATCCCCTGAAAATAACTTAAGAATACACTGTTGAACTTTGTTGTAATCGGCGTCTTCCACTTCAGAATAGATTCCGATACGGCCTGATTTTATATACTTTCTTAGTATCTCAGTGATTACTTCTTCTTTGTCTTGAGGATTGATTTCTATAATTCTTCTTCCATGTGTTGCTTCTAACTCCTTAACTGGATTATATGTTAAAATAATCTGTGTTTTATATTTGTTCACGATTTCTTCCCTAATACCTATGTGGCCCAAAAGTTGTTCGCTTACCAAATGTATAGTATCTGACATGTCCATATTGGATTCACTGCTATTTCTTTTATTAATTTTTGGGCTTTCTTCAAGTCTGTTAAGAGAATCCGCAACTCTATTTTCTTTCCCTTGAAGGTACTCAATTTCGAAGTTATACTCTTGTAATTTTAAAATCCACCGTTGATTACGCTGACAGAACTCTTTACCTTTATATTTTGAATTTAGATATTTAATCGGGGCATGATCCGTAACAATTTTAAATTTTCGACCATATAAACCTGGACCCTAGTCTAAAATAAGTTACAGAATACACGATTGCTAAGAATTCTTTGTCAGTTACACTATAATTGTTTTTATGATTATTTAATGTTCGTGATACATAACAGATTGGATGACCGTCTTGCGAAAGAACGGCTCCAATTGCGTAATCACTAGCATCCGTTGTAACGACAAATAATTTTTCGTAGTCGGGAAATTTTAATATAGGATGAGATATTAACAATAATTTTAGGTCTTCAAACGCTTGAATATACTGTGGATCTTTCGTGTTTATCCTCGTATTTTTCTTTAAATATTTGATTAGGGGATATGCTACTTTAGCATAATCTTTGATGAATTTACGATAAAACTCTGTCATGCCAAGGAATCTTTTCAATTGTTTCTCCATTTTAGGTAACTCAATTTTCATGATATCTTGTACTTTATTCGGATTCGGTTTGATACCCTGCTTTGTCAGTACATGCCCTAGGAAATCTGTTTCTTTATTCATGAAGCTGCACTTGTCAGCTTGAATTTTTAAATTATGTTCCGCTAATCGTTTAAATATCTTTTCTATTGAATTAAGATGTTCTTCCAAGGTAGTTGAAAATATAAGTATATCGTCTAAGTAAACGACGCATATTTTATTGATATGCTCCCTTAATATTTCATTTATTAATCTTTGAAAGGTCGCCGGGGCATTCTTAAGTCCGAACGGCATCCTAACAAATTCATAGAGACCTAAGGGCGATACAAATGCTGTTTTATGTATATCTTTATCAGCCACTAAAATTTGATGGTACCCTTTTGCTAGGTCTAATGAGCTAAAGTATTGGGCTTTACCCAATTTATCCAAAATACTTTCGATATTTGGCAGTGGGTACTTATCGTCTATGGTGATTTGATTTAATTTTCGATAATCTAACACTAGTCGATATTTTGGGATTCCCGAATTATCCTTCTTTTTTGGAACTACAAATATTGGCGAGGAATACTTACTATTACTTTTTCTTACGATTCTCTGTATTTCCATTTCTTCTAATTGCTTTTTTAATTCCTTTTCGTGTTGGGGTGGATAGCGGAAAAGTTTTGAGTTTACTTGTTCCGTTGTTGTGGTCCTAATTTCATGGACTATGCTTTTGGTATTTGTTAACTGATCCTCTTCTTTAAATATTAACATTTTATATTTTCCTAACAGTTTTAAGACTCCTGTTTTTTCTTCCGTATTTAGTTGATCTAAATTTATATTCCCTAGATCCCCTTCTTCTAACGTATTGACTTCTTCTTGGATTATTTTGTTAAGAAATGGTATTTTTGCGTGATTTGATAACATAATCTCTTGGAACGCTATATCGATTATTTTTACATTCTTTTCTATCCAATCCATTCCAATTAAGAGGTCATATGTTTTATTTAAATTTATTTTTACCCATTTGATTCTTGCATTTTCCGGTTGCTGAAACTCTTCTGGGCATCTGGTTTTGACCAATTCCGTATCTTTTCGGACTTCCCCCTCAATAGTATTAATTTGTATATTTCTGTCCCCTAAACCTTCATAAATTTTATCTACCACGTTTCTTGAATTTAGTAAACTAACTGTGGACCCAGTATCCACTAAAGCAACGTACTTTTTGTTATGTATAGTTAAAATGATATATATTTTTTTATTTTTCGAGGCTAATTGATAAAAAACTCGGATTCTCCTAACTGATTTACGTCTTGTCTAGTATTAATAGCATCAACGTCAACATCCATTGGTTGAACTTGATTGCCGTTATTATCATTTTGTGTTCTATTTCTCCATTGTGCACTGTAGTTATTAAAATTTCTTCTATTTTGTCCAAAATTATTGTTAAAGCTATTATTTCGAAACTGACCGGAATTGTTATGATTATTATTTCTGAATTGGCCCGAATTACTATTAAAATTTCCTTGTATAAATGGTACTAAATGGTTATGGTTTTGTCGAAAATTATGATTCGTTCTTGGTACGTTTTGTCTTTGTGGGTATTTTTCTATAATTATTTGATTAGATTTAAAAAAATTTAAATTATTATGGTCTTGCCCAGCATATTTATTTACAATCGTTCTGATTTCCTCTAAGCTAAATTTATCGTACAATTCGGCTGCTAGAGCCCTTGCTGTAATTTCCTTTATTTTCAACACTAAAACACTACCCAAATTGTTAACGATTTGTGTTTGATAATTACTAAAAGTAGCACATTCTGCTATATCACTGACTATAATTCTAATTTTGTCCAATAAATCAATAATAGAACTTACTTTGAGTGTAGAAATTTTTTGCATTATTCTATCTTGATCCTTCGACGGTTTGTACTGAAACTTTAATTTTGCTTTGCACTCTTCCCATGTTCTTGGTGGCGCCGTGCCTAAGTAGTACTTCGCTGGACCCAAAATCTTTTCATTATAGATTATGGCATATACACTGGGGGCTTGATGTCCATGTTCGGCTAATACTATATCTACAGTTGTAATAAATGCTGGTAAGGTTCCTGGTTGTCCCTCGAAAGCTGGTAAATATCGGATTTCTTTTTCAATACTATTCCTTAAAGATGTTTGTTGAGTCTGCCTGTTTAATATGTCTGTAAGGAGGACCAGACATTGTTCTACTGCATTTGGTTGTAATTGCGGCTGTTCTTGTGGTTGTCCTTGTTGATGAGCCATCCTATCCTATTATAGTCGATCACTCTATTACGTTGATTTTTTCTTCTCTCCAGTGCTTGTTTGGGTTGAGTGGTCGTTTCTTCGTAGTTTACTATATTGTACTTTAAATCACTGCGTTTCACGCTTTAATCACCCTTGATTTGTATTTTTTTTTTTTTATACGATGTGGCCAAATCCTAGGGGACAACCCTTTGATGCGTTAGCATGGTTTTGGCCGGAAGGGAATTAGGGTAAGGGAAGTGAGGAAACTTCAGTCTTGTTTTTTTTTTTTGCATTGCTGCGAGCTAGACAACAGCCCAGAGACGGAGTGGACTATTTTTTAATTTCTTAATAAAAGCTCACGGAGTCATCTGGTCTCGAACCCAGGACCCATGGCATGGTGGTCGTGCGGCTCAACGAATTGATCCAACTCCGTCTCCTTGACAATTAATTACTTAGTTTTGCACACTTTTGGTAGTATTGATTCGTATCACTGGATTCCAACTCTACAGAGAGGAATCCTACCGACTGCGCCAGTTAATTATTTTATATATATATATATACACATAGTAGAAAAAGTCTGAGTTCACCCACTAAATTTTTTTTAAATTCCGCATAACTTATTAAATTTTTGCTGAAATTGATTTCTGCTTTCTCATTTATTTTAAGTAAAAAAACAACAATGAATTTCGAACATAAAAAATTAGCATTTATTCTAAAGAAAAAAAATTAAACACAATTACGCACAAAAACAACGATTTCTTCAGCAGAAAAAGTCTGCGTTCACTTCTTAGTATTTCAATTAAAACAATTCAAATTTATTAAAGTCTATTATTTAATAGCTTGTAGGATAACCTCTGCGTAACCTCTGTAGTAATAACCTCTTTGAGGAGTCTTTGCATGGACTGAACTAATGTTGCAGTATCCTGTGCATTTATTTTAGTCCACTCTTCCTTTAAAACGTTTTTCAACATCTCCTTGCTAGAAATCGTGTGCTGACGATTTTTTTTCCAAATGATCCCATAGGTGTTCTATGGGATTGAGGTCTGGTGATTGTGGCGGTGTTCGGAGTTGCCTGTGAGCATGGTACAGCAGCCAATCACGTACGATCCCCGCCGTATGCTTAGGATCCTGGTCCTGCTGAAACAAAAAGGTGGCCTCTAGCCCTAACATTCTGGAACTTTCTTTCAAATTTGTTTTTAGAGTATTAAGGTACCCAAATTTATCCATTGTATCTTGTATAAATTCAAGTTTTCCGACACCGTTACTAGTCATGCACCCCCAAACCATCACACCTCCACCACCATGTTTCACCGTTGGAATTAAGTTTTGTTTTTCATAGGCTGAACAGGCTCTTCTCCAAACAAGTTTTCTACCCTTGATCTCATCTCGGATCATCGGAGAAAATAACTCTTTTCCAGAACTCTATAGGTTTATTTACATGCTCCCTTGCAAAGCTTAATCTTTTGAGTCTATTAACTCTGGATATGAATGGCTTCTTTCTAGCAACCCGGCTATGATACTTGCTTTTCTTCAAAATTTTCCGTACGGTGTCAGGACATATTTTTTTTTAATTTGTCGGCAATATCTTCAGCTATTATGGAGGCTGTTACTCTTGGCTTTACTTTCACCTGGTTGATGATATCACGTCTTTCTCTATCTGATAGGATTGGAGTTGGAGGGCGGCCAGTGCGAGGTTTGGAAACGTAAGCACCCGTCTCTTTGAAGTTATTTATAACTCTCTGCAAAAGAGGAATATTGACGACCAATATCTTTAAAAAAAATTAACAATAATTTGTCGCTCACTAACACTAATTTCACGTCTTTTATTTTCCATTATAAAAAGGTACTGTTTATCTCCAAAAATTTTTTAAAATTATATATTCTTCAATACTTTAGGAAGTCAACTGATAGTTAAACATCATTTAGTGACACAATTATGCTTGCAAGCAATTTAAATTTACGGGAAATCTAAATACTAAGAAGTGAACGCAGACTTTTTCTGCTAAAAAAAATCGTTGCTTTGTGCATAATTGCGTTTAATTTTTTTTTCTTAAGAATAAACGTTAACTTTTTATGTTCGAAATTCGTTATTGCCAGTTATGCCGAATTTAAGAAAAATTTAGTGCGTGAACGCAGATTTTTTCTACTATTTGTATATATTCACTCAAAGATCACCACAAATCTTGCTCGCCTCAATCACAATGTCTTAATTACAGAAAAAACACAACCGTTTCTTTCACTTCAAATATTAACTTTATTTCCTTGAGTTATCGATATATAATTGATTACAAGACTTTTATCTTATTGAATTTAATTTGTCACAACACCTTTAACTTATTTAATTATTTTTACAAAATTACTATAACTTCTTATTTTTCCGTTCTTTTCAGGTAAAAATCTCGCCGATAACTAACTGTTTCTTATTCTATATTCTTGAATCTTGATTTCGTTTTTGTACTTTGCAAGGTAAGCATTCTATGGTTAGACGGAAACTCATTTTTATTTGTATATTTAGTAAGATGAACTTTTACTGAAAATTACTGCTTTATCTGTTAGACTGTGGGATCGTTACTTGAGAGCTTTTTAATGAAAATTGCTGAATATGTTTTTTATAATGTGGGAAAGTTAGTTGAAGGTTTTTAATTACCATGCCATAGGTTTCGGCTTGGCTTTTATTTTATATGAATTTGATAATTTTGAAATGTCATCTTGCTTCAAGTCACGTTGCACCTTAATGTGAGTATCGTCACGTTGCGTATCTATATACGTAACTCGCGCGATACAAGAGCTTCAAGTTGCTCCCTATACACTGCAGGTTAAATTTGGACGTACTGTCAAATTCCCGGGATCTTTTTTAAGCAGATCAACACGAATGCGGAACAGTTTACCATCTTATGTTTTTCCCTCATCTTTCCCCATTTCCCCTAATCTCAATTCCTTTCCTGACAAGGCTGTGCTTTAGCATCATACGGCATCCCCTGAGCCTTGGAAATACCAGCTAGACTTGTCCTTGAACCTTAATGTCTACTGCAGGTTGGGCATTGGTGAATGATGGATCTAACTGTACTTTTTGCGTGTTTTAAGGCGTGAGTATCTGATTATTAGCGTTGCAAAGTTTTGCGCGTGTGGTAATATAAAGGGGGAGCTTTTTCATTATAAGTTAAGTGGGAATGTTCTAACCGCTGCCTAGGCGAGCTAAGACGTCAATTCCTAAAAATGATATTTAAGTGTTTAGCTTACTGTTTGTAGGTAACTCGTTTCCCTCAACGAGTGCTTTTATTTCTGAAGGGAAGTTTTCTTTCTGGATAATTTTAAGACACTGTATTAACGTTTCTGCTGTAGTTATCGCTTATGTTCGAAAAATCGGCGAGAGTAGCTGAGCATACGAATTAGTTTTGTTAAACGTTAAATCCGAAAGTGTACTATAAAATATATGTATCAGGAGAATTGACAGTTATCGTTACAGACTGATAGTCCAGTCAATCTGGCGAAAAAAAAGTCATAAGGCTGCAAATCACTCCAAAGTGATGAAACTTGGTGAGTCGTTAAAGAATGATGAAAGAAAGCTTACCTGGCGATGGCCACCTGCTACCTGTTCAAATACTAAAAAAAAACTCAAAAAAATATTTTGAAATGCATTTTTCTCGAAAACTATGCATTTTACAGAAAAATTTATTGAACAAAAAATGTAGAGGGCATCGTTATCTACAATTAATGTCCTTGGTGCTATGTCGTACAACAAAAAATGTGCGCAGTAGGTGGCGCTGTTATTCTCGGACAGGCTCGCCTTTCGCTGGAATTCACAATACTTTTAGATAATTTTGGTCCGCAGGATACAGCGATATCTGTCAATACAATTTCTCTATACCTAGTGACATGAAGACTAATGTTCTGTTTAAGAATGAATTTTCCTTTCTTTAATTATAATCACTATGTTAAACTTCGTGTAAGGCACTACAATATTTATTATATTCATAATTTGAGGTATAGGAGTGCCCGCAGATCTAAAATATTTTCGATTAATTTCTCGATCTCGAATTTAAATTGCCGGCAGCAAATACAATTGCGTTCTTATGTTAGTGTCACATTCAAAGTACATGTAATAGATAAATAAAAATAGACGAACGTACAGAAAAATATCTCCGAGGAGTACAGATATACAGTATATCACAAAAACTAATTTTTGAGAAGGCAATTTAATCTGTATATATTAGTGGTTTTTTCTCTCGACAGTATTAGCAAAATACTCCAAATAAAAATGGAGCCAAAAAAGGTTTCCAACTACTGGTAAAAAAGCTCTACGTTGGAGATTATGGTTGTTATTTGTGGTGTTTTGTCGCTGCGGCAAATAATTCTGCCTGACAGGATCCACTTGATTTCTGCCTGTTGACTGGGTAGTCTATTACTATACTTTTTTATATTAATAAGAATAATAGAACTAAAAATGTCTTGCAATAACATAAATGGGCCACCGGGTTTGAAATTCAGGATCAGCAGGAGTGATTGTTTGAATATTTTTACACTACAAGATTTTTTAATAGTATGGTTAGGTAATTGCTTTGGTAAATGTTGTAGTACTGTTATTACGAATTTAGATGAAAATCGTGGCATTAAATCTATTACTTATCTATGTTTAACTCTTCCGGCATTGAATCAACCTACGCCTGGAACCACTGCTTCGGTTCTAAATCACGGTAGGCCAAGCAGGTTAGCAGACTCTTCAGACATATATGGGGCTTGTGAGCCTGGGTATATTAGCACTCGTAGTAGGTCAAACCGTCCTTCAGCTGTATGACGCCTAATAACGGCAGTAACTATAAACAACGTGGGGGTTAATAATGTTTTGTAGCGACTGAATATTTTCTTCCTACGCCTTAGAATCTTGCCCCACTTTGCCATTTTCGCTGTCTCGATGCATTAAATAAATTAAGCATAATCTGTTAGAGCGGACAAACTGTCGTTTGGATCGTGTGGATAATCGTAAGAACTGGAGACACTCATTATTTTGCAGGACTATTGACAAAGTTACATTGAAAGGATTAATGATTTGCAGTGTGATAGGTTCTATACTGAACTTTATTAGGTTTTTGAGGTTGGGTATCCTTTTTCTTTTTCGGGTTTTTAAGTGGTTTCAGCGATTGGAATCTGCTAACGAAACTCATATCAATAATAACGGATTCCTTCACATAGCCATGGTTTATACATACACCATTTTGAAAATTACATCCGACAAATTTCTAACACCACCTACCTACGTAGTTCCAGAAATACTTAAATCAATAACCTCAATCGATTATCGTAGCCAAACCTACTTTGAATTATTGGAAAAAGTATTTGCTCGATCTTTACGACAAGAAAAGGATTTGCTTCTCTGCACTCTAGTCATGATTAGGAACATTGGAAGTAATCCCAATCGCATTATTTACCACACGAGTCAGTGCCCATTGAGTCAACTACAGGTAACAGGTATTGTATGGAAACACCTTTACAAGGTTAATACTTGGCTATTAATCTCCAGCAAATTAACAACCGCCGCAGTTATATACAATGGAATAAGTTCGTTCGTCGTTGGAATAAGTGATAACTTGTCAACCTACCAATCCAGAGGTCCCAGGTTCGAGTCCCACCGACGGCGACTCATTGTTGTTTTCTACTGACAACACATAACGCTAAATAGGTCATACTACAGAAAAAATATCGGTGGTTCGGAATCCACTTTAAATTGTAGCTCCACTTGTAACCGTTGTCTCGAATCGGGTGTAGTTGTTCTCCCGCCCCAGGCCCCACATGGGGTTACAGAAACTAGAGAGAGATACATTCGGATATTGTACTTAATGCAACTGGCATCATACAAACCAGTCAGGATTTTGTGATTAAAATAAAAAGAAATTCACAGACCCCAATAATACATGAAACAATTACAGCTAATGGGATTTGCAGCTTGTTAGATTTAATTCAAGCACAGGAAATGCAACAAGGATACTCAACATGAATACATTGGAGAGCAGTTAGCCATTACACAACAAGAGGAGTTAATGCAGTAATCATAACGATCTCTTTAATGATAATTCTGTACAAATGCAAAATATGGGAACAAGGCAAGTAAACGAAGTATTTTTAAAGCGACAGAATCCAAATATTCAAAATATCTGCTACCTATCTACAGTGAGAGTAAACAGCAAAAATATTTAATCGTCATTTCTTGTGATCCCGTAAGCTGAAACGTTCAGGTAGTATTATGTATTATTTTCAATTGTGGTTATGTAGTTGTTTTATTTGTTTAATTTGCACCGACTTCAAAATGTGGTAATAGATATAAAATTAAAAATTATTTTTTGCTTTTTAGCGCTTTTTGTGAAGTCGGTTCAACTTTTTTCAAAACAATTTTATTTTTCAAGTGTCTTCTTCTCTATACAACGAAGAAAGAACCATCCAAATCGGTCTACGCGTTAAAAAGTTAGGTTTAACCCCCTACCCCACCACCATTTAAAAAAAAATTTTTTCTCATGATATCAATCAAGGAACATACTCTACCGAACAGAAAAGGTATCATCGAAATCGGTCCACGAAGTTACTACCCCTCCCCCACCATAGGACCACATTATTCTCCTATTAGCAATGGGAGATCACACTACATACAACAGCAAAAGAACCATCCAAATCGGTCCATGCGTTACAAAGTTAGGTTCCACTCCCCCCCCCCCCCCCCCCACCACACCAAATTTTTTTTTCCCGTAGTATCAACCAGGGAGCATACTCTACCCAACAGAAAAAAATTATCCAAATCGGTCCACGTGTTACGAAGTTAGACTACTCTTCCCCTCCACCCCCAGCCCCCAACATAGGTCCAAATTAATCTCCTATTAGCAATGGGGGATCACACTCTATGCAACAGAAATCGAAATCGGGCCACGCGTTACAAAATTAGGATCCTTTAGCCTTAGGAAAAAAGGCTCTCAGTCGATTTTCCACGGAATGTCATAACTTAAGAAAAGAATTACTTTAAAAAGAAAGGTTGAACCGTTTTCGGGAAAATTTGCACGTAGTGCCGCAAAATCTATTTCAAGAAAAACACATTTAAATTTTAAAGAATAACATGCATTCTATACAAAAAATTAATAACTTACAACTAGTCTGTGATTCTAGGGCGAGGGAAGGAGAGATTCTAGGGAGGACCTAGATCACGCGAGTTTTCTGAAAGCACGCTGTACAGATTTTTATGCGTGTAGCTTTGAAAATATTTTGAATTTTTAAAAAATTGAAAAAGGGAATTGTTTTTGAAGATATTAGTTAGGAATCCCAAAAAATCCAATTAAAAAAAATCATAGTTATTACCACTCCAAAACAATATTAAATTCAGCCATAAACACAGGTCAGACCGTATTAAAATGTTATATATGGATGTACAATGTTCATTGTACATAGAATACATTTTGGACAGAATGTCAGCCCATGTAATTCAATTTGGAGCCTTATCCAGTGAAAAAAATTTAATTAATAGAAAGGAAAACCCAACGAAAAAAGGCCAAAAGTAAATTGGTCCGTCTAACAATTTGAGACAGACAGAAAACAGAACCCCGTAAACGCGTAACAATTTCGCAATTTCAAGAAAATTTACTGCCAAGAAAATTTTCTTTAAGGGAACAAAAAATTCTTAAGATCTGAGGCATTCAGCAGTAAAACCTTGAAGAAATATCAACAAAATATAATACTTTTCTTTGATCTTCATGAATTCGACCTTTCTTTCAATCGTACTTTGGAGACTGAGCGTAGATATCGATTAATCGGGCGAGAAAAAAATTGGGAGTTGAGGTAAGCCACGTATCATGAAATTCGTTTTCATTTTATTCTTCTGCTCTAATTCCTAGGAAAGTTTTTATGAAATTCTGCGCTAAGTCGTAATAAAGTAAAGCTGGGATAAGCTCCCGTATAAGCATAGTCCGCACGAATTTATTTATGAAGACGTACGTATGCCGCTCAGAATGATAAATGCGACGAAACGTAACTCATCCGACTCAACATTTTCTTAGCGTAATTGCACTGCCTACGAGCGGAGGCACAGAAAGAGAATCCAATCCATTTCCAAAGGTTGAGCTTGTTGTTAAGGAGGATCTCCCAAAAACCCACTTCAACTCAATTTGTTCACCATGTGCAATCCAGCTTCTCAGAAATTTGGTGATAAAATGTAACAGTCAGCAGTTTGGTTAGTTTTTATTTTTTTTATACACAAGGGTACCATTACTGAATATTATAACATTTAGTCGATTACGTAACAAGGTTAAGTAAGCGTAAATTTTAGAAGTTCTTTATATTACCATCTTGGACATTGTCCATCCTGCATTGCATTCAGATATCCCCTCGGGTTGGAATTTCCGAATTTTATGACAGTCATTTTCCCGAAAGCCCAAATTGTGACGTGAGTTAAGTATGCCTTCTTTGAGAGTTTGAGCACGCTTTTCCTTATCTGGTGGTTGGGCAGAAGTTGCAACACTATTTTTCTTAATTCCCAAAAGCGCATGACCAATGGAAGCTTCCTTGTACTGTTACATATTGGAAATTTCTCTGCATTGTAGTGACAAAGATTTTAGTTAAAGAAGTCGAATTTTTCATCAGTCCCTTTACTCGCTTAGGTGGGAAAAGTTTGCATATCTATTAGGGATGAGGTGATTTAAATTTGATTAAGAAATAACTGAATTAAGTAAGCATATAACTTATTATTGATACATATGAAAGGTAATTGGAATAAATTATTATTATTGTATCGAAAAACATTATTATAACTGTTCGCTTTATTATAACATTAATAAAGTACTTCAAATTTGGTAGAACAAAAGATAGTGACGAATATAGGATTTTGAAAACTGCTCGCTGAACAAGTCTGGAGTCTGTCAATAGGGCTCCTACTACTAGTTTCCTATAAAACATGCATGGAAATGTATCTCTCTGGTGAGAGGTTTAAATGTTGTTGCTCATGAAAAATTTTAATGTTCAATATCTTAAAGAAAATGTTTCCATCAATGACATATTTTCCGAACACTCATTAATAACACTAAAAATTACGGACTTCATTTCCCGGCAGGTAGGTGGGGAGGGGGCGGGGTTATTAATGGTACTTATGTGGACAAGAACTAGTATACCTTTACTGGAGCAACCTAGTAAAATTAAATTATCGCCAAAGGAAAGGTGATGCAATACTTTTCGTAATGATATCATATAAGGTTTCTACTTGCTATTATCTTAGTACAAATTTTATGTAATTAGAAACATGGAAATTTTAGGAGAGAGTGGAGAAGTCTCTCTCGATGGAGCATTGAGTTCATTTTGTTAGGTAATACAGAGAAATATATGCAAACAGTTTATTGAAGATTGTTAGAATTTGTAAAACCATAACTAATTTAATAATGACGACCAGCACATTATTTGAAGCTAAAATTAATAGTAATACAAATAATTTGGATCATGAAACAATAGGTATTAGTCATGAAATCTGTGTAACAGGAACTTCTGGAACATTAAAAATGGGTAAACATTTTAAAATATTATAAAAATGTTTTGCTATGTAATGATAAAAACCTAAATATAATTTTTATGATAAAAGCCGAAATATAATTTTTTAGCCGCAATTATTATACTAATGGATCTGATTACCTCTCGTTCCTGGTTTTAAAATGCTGTGTCTCTATTAAGCCTCTGCGAAATTTTTGTCACTTGTCTTACTCCACAGGTATGTATTCGTCATAATCATTTTACCACAATTGTGGAGAGTGCGAAATCGTTGCTCTTGAAATTTTCAAAGCCTTTGATAGAGTTTGGCACGCTGTCCTTTAAGCCAAACTTCAAGCATTTGGTCTGCACACTCACCTCTTAAAATGGGCAGTAAATTTTTTGTGAGACCGATCATTCCGTGTACTAATAAACATAGTTACATATGTATATCTACGTTAGAAATGAAAGTGTACTCCAGGGTTCCGTTCTTTCACCAGAGTCGGAATTGAATCACGGAGACGGAGTTGGATCAATTCGGTGAGCAGCACGAGCACCATGCCATGGGTCCCGGGTTCAAGAAGAGGTCTCCCCGTGGGTTTTTATTAAGAAATTAAAATATTCCACCCCGTCTCTGGGCTGTTATCTAACTCGCAGCAATGCAAAAACAAGAGAGTTTCCTCACTTCCTTTACCCTAATTCCCTTCCAAACAATATCATACTAACGAATCAAACGGTTGTCCCCTATGCTTTAGCCACATTGTACAAAAAAAAACCATTTTTTCTTTCTTTACTAATAACCTCTTATCTCTCATCTTCAATCCTAGTCATAGTTTCGCCGATGAATTCGCGTTCTGCTTTAATTCTGTGACAAATCCTCGTGGGAGCTCTAAAGAAATCATCCAATAACGAATTCAAAATTGAATACTGTTTCATATCTTTTAAAATACACCCAGATCACCCTCAAATTATTTTAGTCTACAGAGAGAATATACCCTATTCGCCCTCTCTTAATATATTGCGTATTAAGGTAGCCAGCAATCTAAGCTGGACCAATCATATGTTCGCGGGCGTAAAAACCCAAATACTGAAATTAGCGCAAAAATGTTGTTTTTCATCTCAACAATTCCAAAAAGAGGTTGGAGAAAAATTATGCATTAATATTCTGAATTGTTCCTGTAGTAAAGCTATTTGTAAATATTTCCCACAAGTTAGTAAACTAAATATACTTCATATACCCTGGCGGTTGATTTTAAAAGTATGTCCCTAATTTCCTTTTTAAAACTTTATAATAATAATAATTTAACAAATATAACATAAGGAAAAATTAGAAAAAACGTCAACGTTGTTCTGATCGATTCAGATACCTTTTTTCTTGTTTTTATACGATGTGGTCAAAGCCTTTGATGCATTAGCATGGTTTTGGAAGGAAGGGAATTAGGGCAAGGGAAGTGAGGAAACTTGAGTCTTGTTTTTTGCATTGCCGCGAGCTAGACAATATCCCAGAGACGGAGTGGATTATTTTAATTTCTTAATAAAATTTCACGGCGAGACCTGGTCTCGAACCCGGGACCCATGGTATGGTGGTCGTGCCGCTCAACGAATTTATCCAACTCCGTCCTGATCGAACTTCAGATTTCTTACTATTGTAACGTAAAATGGGGCTCTTCGGGTTCGGCGGATTAATTAAGACACTTATCTCCAATCACAAATATTCACAGTTTTATTCACTTCACTTAATTGGTTCGTTTCACAATTTCCTTTATCCGGTTTCTTTATAATATAACGTTTCACTTTTCTAATTAGTACTTATCACTTTACTGGTTAAAATATAACTAACTAACTAGGCTGCTACTCAGCGCTATTTATAATACTTAGCTTAATTCTAGAAAGTTCAAAAACCTAGTTCTAGAAATTTCCGTTATTAATTTCAGAGCTTTGGATAATATTCTTCATAACTAGACATTGCGAATAAACCAATAATGTCGCGAGAAAATAAGTTTCTAGTCCATTAAAGAAAATGTGAATTCCCAAAAAGTAGCACGTTCTAATTCAAAAAATATTCGTTGCGAAGCAATCCCGAAATTCGTTTAACAATTTAACTAACGATAAAATTTCTTCGTTCTAAAAAGGGGCACAATTAAAGTCTGGGCAGTCAGTTAACGTAATGTTTCGCAAGTAAGTTTTGTATTATCGTTGTTAACATCAACGTTGTTTTGCGGATTAGTCCATTTATCATTATTATTGTTAATATCTGCGTTGTTACTGGTAATACATTAATTTTTAGATTCGTGTAGTTCAGTCCGTATTCGCGCGGCAAGTTTGTAAAGTTTATTCCATTGTTATAGTCCTGCGTTTTTTGTTCCAGACAATAATAAATAAATGGATGACATCATTTTTCGTAGAATTGCACTCTATATCATTAGTCGTTCTTATATTGTGCGAGATTTCGCGATTGACCGTTTTCTTGTTCTCTGATTACATCATTGTAATCATAACCCTCCATGCGGTGCGGCTGTAGACAGTCATGAAGTATCTTCAGGATTCCGCTAATCCAGGATAAAATCAAAGTCGCCACTTCTACGTCCACCTGAAAAGGGAGAAAAGCCGTCGCGAGGGCAGATTCAGCCCACGGGGTTAAGAGGGAAATCCTCAAAATCTAAGGCCAGCACGGAAGTTCCCACTACGGAGAACTGTGCACCCTCTTCTTCGAGGAAGCAGAATCTGTATCCACGGTTTCACATACCTGGTAGCAGCTTCTCGGTTTCTCAAACACCCTCAAAACCTCCTCGTGGTAGTGCGTAGTGGTTACCTTACCTGGACATGTTTCCGTCAGCGCACCTCTCAGGACATCCCATTCCAATTCAGCGACCAGCAAGCGGAGTGTTCAAGCTTCAACGGTGGCTTTCAGAGAAAGACGGAGTACACATAGGATATTCTGTATACTGGGCAGCTTTACACAGGAGAGTCTTGGACAGAAGAACAGATCCTCTCTGCAATGGGAAACAAGATCCATACCCTTGGCAATACTATAAAATCTCAATCCCCCCTCAACTTTCAAAAAGGCTGCGTTCGTCTAAAGAATTGCAGTAAGCTTAGGCGGCTTGCCCCCTTTCCTCTGTTTCTAAGTCTTTCAGCGATATCGCGAAAGACAGCTTGATTAAGGCGCTCATTGATCGAGGTAATGCGGACCGTTCTATCACGCTCGATAGATGGAAGATCATGGAAGTCGCGTTGCTTAGTGTCTACCTGGAGGTTTTTTTAATTAACATTGGTCCTGCCCCCTTTAATCTTGATGTTGGCTTCGTGATCCGTGGAGCTTCTTAACCAGCCGATTTCCCTTGGTCAAATCTGGCTTGGTTTAAGGATCAAGGCTGTTCCCAAAGATCAGATCCCTTGTAGAGTTGGATCTCATTTATACCTTCGGATGCTGCAAAAATGTTGCAGCTCATCCAGATAGGGAAATTCTAGGTTACTTACCCGTGATTATAAAGTAGCTCAAGTCAGTGAGTTCAAGGGCAACTCTAGACAGGCCGTAATGATCCCCATTCGCTGAAATGTGAAGTGATCTTCACTGATAAAACCAAGGTGCAGGAAGAAGCCCAGGGTGCAGCGGCTGCTCCCTGCGCTGTCACCCCTTCGCCATCCCTCGAGGAGGATGGTAATTCATACTAGCTTCCGTCATGGAGGTTGAATCTCTTTCCTATCCCGGTCAAGAGAAAGAAGACTTGTTCTTATGCTCACCCATTGATGAAGATGCCAGCAATGAAGAGGAAGCTGATTACATCACTATAATGGTGGTATCCTACCCAAAATAAGTAGCTCAAATTTACCTGAATCATTCGAAGGCACCGTCTGCTGATCCCCTTTTTTTTTGTCTAGCACAGAAAGGAGAGGAGCTCGCCGACATCCAAGAATCTTGGGTCGTCAGAAACAAGGATTGCGACTCAATAAAATGGGATACAAGCTCTTTTATATACAAGCTATGATAGACCCAGATCATGTATCCTCATTAAAAATGATATTAATACCATCGTTTCCAAATTTAGGACATCGTTGCAGTCACGCTGGAGTTTAAATTTCATCATATTTCATATAGTTATTGGAGCAGACGCCTGTGCGCGATATAACGCTGGTATCCGAACAATCTACTTATTTTTTAACAGAATGTAAAGTATCTAAGGAACCATCGTTTTCCGACCACGCCTACTTTGAATTGTTAATTGCGTTTCATAAGCAGGTCCGTTCTCCCTATAAAAATATGCTCAGAACAAACTGGGCCTATATAAAATTGTCCTAAGTAATAGTCTACCTGCCGAAGGTCCTCCTATTATCGGAAATTGACAAACGCTCAACAGGTTGGTGGGCACTCTAAGGTCGCGTACACATTGAAGAGCGATAAGCGGTGAGCGGTCAGCGATGAGTAGTAACCGGTGCGTAAACACTGCGCAACAAACGCAAATAAGCGGAAATGTTCACATTTAACCGAGATGAGCTGTGGACGGTGAGCTTTACAGCTAAGAGGTGTTTTCGCCGCCTAAACCATCTTTATTGTGGGCGGTAGCGATGAGCGATGCAAGTTCGTTGGTCAACATATCACGTCGGGATAGCATACAAAGTGGAAAATGTCGGAAAAAGTTAAATTATCTGTATCCGATCGTGAAATTTTTATTTCACAAGTGCAAACTGAAGGGTGTTTGTGGAGCGACCGTCACGCAAATTACAAGAAAAAGGAAATAACGGAAAATTGTGGGAAGAGATAGGAAAATAGATGGGTTATTCAGATAATTGTGAAATACATTTTAATTCGAGTATTTTTATTAAATTGTGCTTAATGTTTTTTTTCTTGTCAAACAATATTGTCTGCTACCCTTGCTGAATTCCGTAATTCACCGCGTCCCGCTACACTTTCGTATGTAATTAAATTTTCGAAGTAATAACGTTACATTTATAGAAAGTGATCTAAATCGTTGTCCCCATCCCTTTGTCCGAACATATTATGCAATACGTAGGCACATTTTATTACAGCAATTGCTTTTTAGCCATTTAGCCCGTAGAATTTCAAATGTACAATCAACGCATTTTGTAGCAGTTGATAACGGATTGTTTAAATTTTCTTTTACACTGAATAAAAATCACTGCAGAGTCCTCTTTTTCCTAAAAATCTTCTTAAAGCTGCAATAAACGCTTGAGTAGAGAGATCGCTAACGAGCTCAATATGAATTGCTTTCACGCTAAAGCATACGAAAATTGCTACGTATCCCTTGGTTATCTTTGCTGAGCGTAGCCTTGTTGCCTTGATGTTGAAGGGTCTGCAATAGTCCACTCCTGTGTGGGTAAAAGGTCGAAACATTTTAACTCGAGGCGACGGAAGGTTTCCCATCAGTTGGGTCAGCGTTTTTGCTTTCTGTCGATAGCATTGAATGCATTTATGAACATTATGTCGAAGTTTATTCCTCGCGTTAATCAGCCAATAGCGCTTTTGTATGATGTTAAGCATTAATTGCGGACCGCCGTGAAGTGTCGTTTTGTGAGCATGATCAATGACTAAATCTGTGAAACGACTTTTTTCTTAAAAATTATCAAGTGTTTTTGAGGTAGAGGAAGGTCGGATTTTTGGAGACGTCCGCCTATTCGAAGAATACCGTCTTGATCGAGGAAAGGATTTAGATTTAGAATTTAGCTTTTCCTTTCGATTCGTTGTCCTTTCTTTAAGACCCTAATTTCATTGTAGAATCCTAACGCCTGCGCGTGTTTCTCCCAATACCTTCGAGCCTCTTCCAGTTCAAGTGAGGTCAGCCATATCTTGAGTGCTTTTTCCTTCTTTTGTGAATGTATGACGCGAAATATGTAAGATGTTACTCTTAAAAGTTTTGTCAGTGAGGAGAACTTGTTTAAAAGGTCTTCGTTTTCGGGATTCGGAAGTTGATTTACCAAGCCTATTACCTCCTTGCTTTCTTCGTCCGTACGTATGTTGTGTTTAGATTTTGACCAATGAATCTCATCCTTTTGGAGCTATGCAGGACCGTTCCACCACAAAGAAAGATTGTCTAATTGGTTGGGTGGAATTCCCCGTGAGGCTGGATCTGCTGGGTTGTCTGCTGACGGAATGTGTCTCCAGGATTCAGCATCTGTTTCGCCATGTATTTCTGATATTTTATTGGCCACAAATGTTTTCCACCTATGTGGCTGGCCCTTTATCCAAGCCAGTACAATTGTAGAATCCGTCCATGCATACATCTTGATATCTTTTTTTAGGTTAAGAGGTGCTCTTACTTTTTGGAGTTCTAATCTCGGAAGTGAAATTCGTTTTAGGGGAGCGACTCGGGATTTTGCTATCAATAGATTCGTGTGAATTGACGTGGATGACTTGATGACTCGTATATAAACTGCAGCAGCAACTGCGACCTGGGATGCATCACAGAAGCCATTGGATCATTGGCGGTGTATGAAACCCATCTTGGAATTTTTATGCCCTGGATGAGACCCAAGCTTGCACGGAAATTCGTCCAATCGTTTAGAATTTCATCTTCTACTTCATCATCCCAATCTAATCTTAACAACCAGATCCGTTGCATGAATACCTTTGCGCGAATGGTCATTGGTGTGAGCCATCCCAACGGATCGAAAAGTTCTGCAATATCGGATAGTATCTTTCTCTTTGTGTAAACCTTTTCTGTTTCACCGAAATTCGTTTTGAACCCAAACAGATCTATTCGCGGGCACCAATAGATTCCTAATGCTTTAGTCCATTCATCTGCTTCAATTTTATAAGTATTTGTCATTTCGACGTCCTTCTCTGGTATTTTCTTTAAAAGGGTTTCACTATTCGATTTCCATTTACGTATTTCGAAACCACCCTTTCTTAAAAATTTTCTAAATTCATTCTGTACTTCAATTGCATCTTCGACGTTGTCAGAACCTGACATAAGGTCGTCGACGTAGAAGTCTTGTAACAATGTTCTATCTCCAATGGGATAATTTCCTACTACATCTGTTGCTAGTTGATGCAAAGTGCGTATTGCTAGCAACGGCGCACTATTAGTTCCAAACGTCACTGTTGTCAAACAATAATTCTTGATTGATTCACTTTCAGAGTTTCGCCAAACAATCCTCTGAAAATTCATGTTCTGATCATTGACTCTTATCTGCCGGTACATTTTTGTTATGTCCGCTGTGAAGGCGATTTTATGCATTCTCCATCGCATTAAGATCGAAATGATATCGTCTTGGATTGTAGGTCCTTTGATTAGCAAGTCATTCAGAGAAATCCCGCTTTGCGTTTTCTGAGCAGCATTGAAAACAACTCTCAGTCTCGTAGTCGTGCTGCTATCCTTAATGACGGCATGGTGCGGGAGATAACAGGAACTGTATTGAATGTTTCCCTCAGTGTCTTGTTCACAATGATTCTCTTCCTTTGTCTTGGCAGGAACCATGTGCCCTAACGTTAAATATTCGTTGATACAATCGGAATATTGTTTACGCAATTCTGGATTTCCTTTGAGGCGTCTTTCCATTCGCAATAATCGTGTAATGGCGATATCCCTTGATTTTCCTAATCCTTGCTTTGCTCCAAGTGATTTAAAGGGCAACTGCACTATATAACGTCCATCTGAGGCCCTTGCCACCGTTTCCTTGTATAATATCCCACACGATTCTTCTTCCATTGTGGGTTTCATTGGCGGATCTACTTCCTCGATTTCCCAAAATCTTCTTATTTGGTTTGAGAGTTCTACATTTACATGAAGAGCCGTGATTATATTTCCTCTATCCTCTTGGTGATTTTGATATTGCCCAAAGACGACCCAACCTAAACTAGTTCGTTGCGCTATGGGAGAACCTTTAGGCCCTCTCTGGACACCTTCCTCTAAAATGTCAGCATAGACGTCTGCTCCCAACAACAAGTCTATGTGACCAGGTTCGTTATATCTTGGATCTGCAAGTGGTAAATTCTTGAGATGTTCCCATTTTTCCGGATGAATGAGCTTTGAAGGTAGAAGAGCAGTAAGTTTACGTAAAACGAAAGCGTCGATTCCGAACTGAACTTCCTTTATCCGTGGTTTGATTTTAACATGTACTTTCGTCTTCGATGTTTCCAGTTTTGATGCGCCCAACCCTGATATGGTAGTGGAAACAGAGTATCGTTTCAACTTAAGACGTTGTGCTGCGTCTTCAGTTATGAAGCTCGCTTCTGATCCCTGATCCAATAAAGCTCGGAGAGCGATCTATTCTCCTGACAATGATATTCCTAGCACAACTGCTGTAGCTAATAACGCCCATCTTTCTACATTTCTGGTACCAGCGAAATAGCTCTGTATATCATTCTTGATTCCCTGATTTGTTTCTTCTACTGCATTTATATTCATTTCCTTTGTGTTCAGGTGTTCATTTTTCTTTGAGTCTGAGTCTGATCCCCCCTTATGGATTGTAGTGTGGTGTCTCTTACTACATTTAAAACATGATTTAGAACTTGAGCAGTTAGCCGATAAATGACCAAAAGCCAAACAATTGTTGCAAAGACCCTTGCGCTTAACCATAGCGCTCCGTTCGTCGATATTCATTTGTAAAAATTTAGAGCATTGACGCAATGCATGTGAACTTTTGCATAAGTTACATATCGTATGATTTGTGACGTGAAAAGATTTGACCTTAGAATTGTGACCCTTTGATGATGGTAATTGATTGCCCTGACCCGTACGTTTGCTTTCATTTAAATTAACTGCTTCCAGAGCTCTGAATCTTGTGTTCAGGAAATCAAATAAATCCTTGAGAATCGGAAGGTCAGTTTTGTTTCCTAATTTTTGTTCCCATGCCTTATGCGTTTCTGCGGGAAGTCTTTGTACAACTACGTATGGGATGAGCGTGTCCCCACTTTTTATATCTATGCCCAAGTTTTCTATCCCCTTTAAGCTTTGATTAGTTTGATCGATTAGTCTTCGCAGTCCCTGTGCCGTTTCATTGTTAAGTGACGGTTGCGAAAAAATTGATTGCAAATATGAATTCACCAGAACCCTTTTGTTTTCATATCTGTGGTTAAGGCATTCCCATGCCACGTCTTAATTATCCGACGTGATCGAAATGTGACGTACAAGTCTTTCGGCTTCGCCACTTAAGTGTGTCTTAAGATGATGCAAGATTGATAGTTGCCATCGAAAATTGGTAACTGTATTTTGGGTAGTCCTGATTCATTATGTTGTACCACTAAGGTTTGTTCAGTGGTCGATTGATTACTCGATGAATTAAAAATTTCGTATTTCTCTAACCTTTCAGTCAGCGCGGCTAAAAAATCAATATAAATTTCTTCTGTTTTGTTATAATTTTCCCTTTTAAAATATTCGTGTTCATTATCTTCACACATATCAATTATTTCATCATGACTCTTTCGGAAATACTCCCAGTTTTCCTGAAGATTTGTTATTCGCGTGGTTACATAAGAACGAGTTTTCCTTTCATCAGAATCTTTTTTAAAATTGATATAACCTTTCGTAATAGCATCCTGCCGATCTTTTTGCTTTTTCACAATTTTTTCCATCTTGAAATGTTTTCACCGAAGAACGCAATATTTATTCAGTAAATTTTAATATAAATTGGATTTATGTTTTTATGTGTTAGCATATATTAAGAAAAGTTATTTGCCTAAATTTGATATGATTTTAATTAAATACTGCTTAAATAAGCATGCAATTTCCAAATAATTTTTAATAAAATCACTGACCTTGATTGTCTCGAAGCAAAGAAAAGAAAAGAAAAACCCGAATACCTTTAGCGCTCAGATTTACTCCACCGTCTGCACTATAAACTGTTTTCACGTTGAAAATGTAAATGCAACTTCGATGCTAAATGCTGTTCGATCGCCTAACCGTTAAGACTTTATTGTTGCAGAATTGATGACGTAGTAATTGTTAAGTGCACTGTGACCTAGTGCAGCAGCTTGATGATGCGGGTAACGGAAAACCAGATGCTCGCTTAATGCACCTATAACTTTTAAAATGCCGGTAAATTGATGCGCGATTTCAGGTAAGCCTGGAAGAGAAATGGCCAAGTAAACTTCTTTGAGGTTTTTAAGGTTCAACCTGGAAAGCTTTTATTTCCTCGTGCTGGCTGTTATCCGGCTCTTAAAGGACCATGTGAAATCTTCTTGATACAGGTAGGTAATCTTCGGTGTATAAACGAAAATGACTTTGTGGCGAACGAAGTTGGATACACTTCAACTCCACAAAGTACTCGACTGAAATTACAAAATCATAGCAAGCTTAAAATATTTTGTTTAAATTCCACGCATATAAAAAGGCGTGAAAAATTAATATGTTCAGTTCTTCCAGCTTAGCCTTACAGAAGGGTTATTAAAAATAAGAATAAAAATAAGAAATATTTTCAAAATAATTAAAAATAAAATAAATTCTTTTTAATATTTTAATTCAACTTATACATATATCAACCAAATTTAGATAAAGAAGAAAACGAACATCGGATGGATCCTACCATAAAAACAACAGCAAAGGAAGGAAAAAGGATAGTTCCCTATACAAGATCTAAGCACCCCTGTACTAGCAAAATTGTCGTTTCACTAACGACATATAACGAAGAGAGTTGTAGGGTAACGAAGACCTACAATTAATAATAACGAAGAACTCATCAATCATCCACAACATTAAGTAGTAACAATCATGTTACCTACAACTTATTTGTTTGTACTTTTATAATTCACTTATAGTCACGGTTATCCGGATGTTCTTTTCTCTTTCAGATTTATTATTGGAAATGGAGATTCTGAGGCTTATGGGTAAGTACGTAATTAGCTTCTTTATTGTCGTCATTTTAATAGTTTTTCTCTTTCAGCTTATCGTGACGATTGGCGGACAATTCAAATTATCGATAAGTTGATGATTCAATTCATACAAATTAATATTTTGTTGGTAATTTACGTTTTCTTTTCTTTCCAGGTTCTTGCTTCAACACAATCTAACCGAGGAATGTTCGACAAGTTTATTTTCCCCAGAAAATTCTTTACATCCTCAACACACTCCTCGTAGCTCCTCGTAGATCTTCTGTATTTTGAAATGGAAAAAGAAAAATTGAATTTATGTCGGCAAGAACTAGAAAAGGACAATGATTTAACAAGCAAACCAGATTAAAATATTTTTCTAAGTCTCCTCCCGTTCGTGGCGAAATTGCATCCATTGGAAAATTTAGAACCGCGGGGAAAAATTGAAATTCGCACAAGCTACAGATATTGCGTCTATTCAGCAACCCGAGAATAGTCAAACATCAAACATAAATATGCATAAAAAAGTATATATTGGTTACAATAATGAATAAAAGTAAAATAAGCACTAATCAACGGTTTTCGTATTATTTATTTTTCATTATGGTGTTTTACTTACATAAGTGTCACATAAAGTCTTTCTTGTGGAGGAATCGGTAACTTGTTTTTTTTCTTTTCCAAACGATGCTTCACTTTAGAAAGTACTAAATCAAAAGTTAATATTGACATACGCGAAAAATCAAAAAACTTGTGTGGGTTTTTGCGTAGGTCCGTATATAAGGTATAAAATTCTGCCAGTTTCAATCGAGTATTATTTAATTCACTTGTTGATAACCTATTCTTCCTCCTCAAAATCAACCTTCTTAACCTTGAATTTTCGAGCAAAATAACTTTTCCTACCACCTTCGATAACATTTTGTAAAGTATTGCTATTAAAAATTAAACCACATCACACACACATCATCACTAATCGCTCATCGCTTACAGCTTATCACTCTTCAATCTGTACGCGGCTTAAGGCTTGCATGTAATACGGTGATACAGATTTATTGCCCCAACCGGTATCCCAGAGGTAAGCCCAGACCTCAGTGGTGGTCGAGAGAAAGAGAGTCGTAAGCTTTTTAACCTAGCAAAAAGAACTAATGCCTTAGTAAATTGAAAAAGTTGATCAGAAAGGCCGAATGATCCTCTTGGGAGTGTTTCTGTAACAAAATCGAGAGCACCTCTGAACCGATTCGCTTGCGAAAACTCCTCTCAATAACACCCAGAACCACCAGCTTCATAGCCAAACAGGACGGTAGTTGGATTTCATCCAGTCTTGAGTCGCTGGAGTTGTTATTGGTCGATACCAACTTTTCGGGCTGCTCAACAGCTGAAACTTCAATCAGCTTCCGAGATCCTCATTTCGTGGCTCATGATCATTGTAGCAGCTACAAATATAATTATTAACCCTTATATCAAATATTCATCAACTTGATTGTACGATTTCGATAAAAATATTTTAAATAAATGCGCTTTGATTATTGTCAATCGGACTGTACAGATAAAATAACTGGCAAATATATTTTGGTCAACTTGTACACTTCGATAAATTTTGAATAGTGTGAAACACAAAAATTTATAATAATCATTCAATTATTGACAATAAAATACTGTACTTTATAAAAAGAAAATTCCAAAATACATGTCTATGTATTTGTTTTAAAGTAGGATACAAAAAATAGTATTTCAAAAATCGGTCTAACCAGAACAGCCAAACTGGTTAATGTAAAAAAAAAATTGTAAAAATAAAAAGTTAAAAGAAATCAAATAGGGCTTTTCGTTTAATTTGAAAATATAATGTACCTAAAAGCATTTTAAGCATAACGAAGAACTATGTACTGTGGCTCTACAAAAGGATTTTGACGACTTGACAATTTATAAGAGGACCCAGTTAATATATGCATATTAATTGTTGACCCCGAGTTTTTATAAAACAGAAGTACCCCTTACCCAAGGTAAGGTACTTCCTGTTTTTTTAAATACAACAGGAAGAAGCCTTCCACATCAACAGTGGTGAAACAAGGAACAATTTAAAAAACAGAGAGAGGAAAGGTATTCTCTGATTTTTAAAAGAACAAGCCAGCTTTTAACAATAGCAAAAATTTTAATAAGCGGTGCCCCCACCCAGCGTAAGGCATCCTCTTCATTAAAAGATTTTAACTACAATCAATCAATATTAGTGATAGTGATAGCCATCAATCAACATCAGCAATATTTTGACTATGAGGTGCCCCCAATCAGGATTAGACATCTTCTAGTTTAACAACAGACATCAAGCAAAAAATCCAAGAATAAGAATAACTAAATTTAATATCTGTAATAAACAAAAATTTGAATTAGTAAATTTTATTAGAAACTTTATAAAAATGACAAACACTGCAACAACAAAATGGCAAAGGTACAGAAATGATAATAACACAGCCACAAAAAAAAATATGTTTTCGGGTCTGGAGGTCAGACCATGTTTACTATATGTTTTCGGGGTCGCTGAATCCGAATCCGAGGTCCAAAAAACGCCAGCACGTCAGGGTTTCGACATACCCTCAAAAACTTCATAAAATTTTTTTTCCGAGGCCGGGGGTCAGACCATGTTTACCATATGTTTTTGGGGTCGCTGAATCCGAATCATTCGTCCAAAAAACCCAACTATACTTCTTAGAATCACTGATGATGTCCAAGCTGGAATCCTCCGGCAGGACTCTACGGCTATGGTTCTCGTCGACATAGAAAAAGCCTTCGACAACGATGCCAGACGATGCGCTTATAGTACAAATCATACGTATGAAATTTCCCAGATACCAAATAACTAGCAATAATAGGAAGCTTTCTTAAAAATCGAACTTTTAGGGTACATGTAGGTTCCACACCCTGTAATAGCAGGGGTACCATAAAGATCCGTTCTTGGTCCAATTCTTTATAATATATATATATATATATATATATATATATATATATATATATATATATATATATATATATATATATATATATACAAGGCATTTATAAACCCATAAACACCAGTATAGCAATATTTGTAGATGAGACTGCAATATATGTATTCCACCGACAAATACAGCTATTACATACAAAGCAACATGCAAAATGCACTAGATGTAAAAAACACCCAAGCCATATATTACTACGTAGAGAATAGCCTCTTTTTTGCCTGTCATGAATTTCTTTCCCTTGGAAACCTATAGTAAGATATTAAGGCGTTCATTTAGATTCCAAGTTGTTATTTCATTTGCATATATCCGAGACAACAAGAAGAATCAATTAACTATTTAGCTTCTGTACCCTCTTATAAACAGGTACTCTAACCTCAGCATCCATAATAAATTGATCTTAGAATAAAAAACTAGAGGAAGAGCTGTAACTCGATTTTAACGAAGTAAATTTCTTTTTAACCGACTTCCCAAAAACAAAGAGGTTCTAAGTTCGACGCGTATTTTTTTTTTTTTTGTATGTCTGACCGGGCATAACTTCGTAACGCGTCGACCGATTTTGTAGATTCTTTTTTTGTTGGGTAGAGTATCTTCACCGATTGGTATCATGTCAAAAAAATTTTTGGTTGGGTGGGGGTGAAACCTAACTTTGTAACGCGTGGTCCGATTTGGATGGTTCTTTTTTTGTTGTACAGAGTATGATCCCCCATTGCTAACAGGAGAAAAAAAATTTGGCCTTGGGTGGGGGGAGGGGGGAGGGGTAGTCTAACTTTGTAACGCGTGGACCGATTTGGATAATTTTTTTTCTGTTGGGTAGAGTACACCCAGCGACAAAAAAACCCTCGCATTTGTGATTTTCGAATATTTACGGTTTTTTTCCAACTTACATGTTTTAAAATGTAAAAAAATTAAGATAATCTGGTTTATTCATGACGCACTGATTATTTCATAGCTAATTCAACAATTTTTATCTACGATACATTATCAGTTATGACAAAAAGATGTAGAAACTATAAAAAAGCCCCAAACAGCAAATAACATGATCTCAGAGAATTACTTAAATAATGGCTGGTAACGTTCAAATAGTACAAGTTTTATAATGGATTTTAGAAGAAAATCAATACAGCATTAGAAAATTTATTAGTTTTTGACTTTCTGTTATTAAATTTTTCTTGAAATGTAATAATACAACAATTTCAGTATCTGGTTGAACCTCCTTTGGTTTGTATCACTGTTTTTACTCTATCTGGCATAGATAAATATAACTTATTTAAAAATTCTAAATTAATTTCGTTGTCCCACACATCAGATATGATTTTTTCAAGGTTTATTAAGCTCAGTGGTTTTTTTTCTTTGATATTTTTTCCCATCATGGCCCAAAGATTTTCGATCGGGTTCAGGTCCGGACTGTTTCCCGGCCACGAAAGCGATATTATGCCAAGTTTCTCCTTGTACTTTTGAATCTGCAGAAAAGGAAACAGTTTATATTATTCGGTAAAAGATTATTTATAAACTTGTAGAGTAATAATACTTATAGAGCGAGCCCGATAGCAGGGTGCGGAGTCGTCCTGAAATATTGGTTCTGGAACTTCTGCCGTTAGCTCTTCAATGGTCGGTAAAACACCTTCATCAATTATTTCCCGATATATTTCGGCATTGATGTGTCCCCTTAGCGTAATAATATGACCTGTACCATACGCCGTAATAGCTCCCCAGACCATAATATAGGCCGAATGTTTCACTGGGGATTGGATGCAATCTTGTTCTCCTTGTCTCCGTCTTAATTTCAAGGTGCTATCCGGTAAAAACAAATTGAACTTCGATTCATCGGAAAAGACTACCTTCTTCCAGTCATCCAACGTCCAATTTTCGCGTTCAAGCCTTTTCTTTTTCATTTGTTTAGTAAGTAAAGGCTTTTTCGCGGGTCGTTGAGCAGGTAGACCCATTTCTTTTAGCCTTCTCTGCACTGTTCTAACACTACACGGTCTTCTATTCTTTCGCATTTGAATTTCTGCTAGATCCTTTTGATGAACTGTCCCAGGAAGAAATCCGCTTTTCAAGTAGTTCAGCTTCAAATGATGTTTTTTCAAATTTGTAGTGATCCAAGGTCTCTCGCTCCCAGTTTTTCTCCTCAAACTACAAATTTCTTCTTTTTTTTTTTAAAATTTTTCTAGCAGTCCACTCACTACAAACAGTACGACGCGCAATTTCCCGTTTCTTGTACCCTTCTTCAGCCAAAGTAGCCACACGCGACTTTACTTCAATACTTAACTGTTTATACTTTTTCTTAGTTTTTTCACTTTAAACACTTTCTTGTCAACACTTCAATACCTAGATAAGTACTGAGGACCGGTACATAAATACTTTTCTGTAATTGCCTGTATGAAACCAAATATCATATTTTTTTAACGACTTTTTATAAAATATTAACTGCGAGGGTTTTTTTGTCGCTGGGTGTATGATCCTTGGTTGATACTACAAGAAAAAAACTTTTGCTGGGGTGGGGGTGGGAGAAGGGGGTTGGAACCTAACTTTGTAACGACTGAATCGATTTGGATGCTTCTTTTGCTGTTGTATAGAGTGTGATCCCCCATTGCTAATAGGAGAATAATTTGGTCCTATGGTGAAGTAGGTGGGGGATGGGGTGGGGTAGTAACTTCGTAAAGCGTGGACCGATTTCGATGATTCCTTTTCTGTTCGGTAAAGTATGTTCCTTGGTTGATACCATGAGAAAAAAAGTTTAGTGGAATGGGGGTGGGGTAGGGGGTTAAAACAAACGTCTAACGTGTGGAGCGATTTGGATGGTTCTTTCTTCGTTGTATAGAGTAGAAGACACTAAAAAGTGTAAAATAAAATAGTTTGACCGACTTCACAAAAAGCGCTAAAAAGCATAAATTAATTTTTAATTTTATATCTATTACGACATTTTGAATTCGGTGCAAATTAAACAAATAAAACAACTACATAACCACAATTGAAAATAATACATAATACTACCTGAACGTTTCAGCTTACGGGATCATAAGAAATGACGATTAAATATTTTTGTTGTAGTTGTTTGGTTTGTTTGATTTGCACCGACTTCAAAATGTCGTAATAGATATAAAATTAAAAATTGTTTTATGCTTTTTAGCGCTTTTTGTGAAGTCGGTTCAACTTTTTTTTTAAAAACTATTTTATGTAGTAGAATTTCGAGCGATGTAGTGGTAGAAAGGATACAGGCGTTAACTAAGTCAGATTTAAAGTGGGGCCGAAATTTGATTTTAACTTCTCTGAATAAAATATTTAACCTGCATATTAATTTTGACGGTATATTATAGGTCCAGCGAATCATCAATTTTGGTTTTATTGATTAAATCTTATTTAAGATTTCCTATTAATGTCCCCTAAAAATTTTGTTTGACGACTTCCTGGTACCCAGGGCATTAAAATCAGTTTTCACGTTAACCTCGCAAATAAATCCATAAATTGAGGTTTTAATTGAACTTCACATGTTTATAGAATGAAATTAGAAGTAATTCGAGTTATGTATTTAAAAAAGGCATAAAAGGTTAAGGCAAAGTCGGTTCACAAAAAATCACAAAATAGTCTAATAATTTTATTGGAATGATTACATAAAAAGAAGCTGTTTTAACAAATTGAACAACATTTAATTTAATTCACTCGAGGAAACTTTTCCACGCACAAAAGTAAACAACAGTACGAAATATATTTGTCCCTCTTTTTAGTATGCTTTTGTCCCTATAAACCAACGACCCTAGCTGATTTTAAGTCCCTGAGGTAGCTTCACTCACGGATAGGAATTTTACACGGTACAGCTCTTCCTCTAGTTCTTTATTCTAAGAAATTGATATTCTACAAAACTATTTATCATCTCATACATTTTTTACAAATTGTCAAAATTCAGAATAATGTCTTATTAGATGTGAAACATGAACTAATAAATTTAGCTTGACCTTAACCCTAGTTTTAAATTAGTTTAAGTTTTGTTATTATATAAAAATGTTAAACTCATATTGATTGGCACTTTCAATGATATCAGTAAAATTTTTTCCTGAAAAAAATCTTATATTTTTCAATTCAGCTGTAGGGATAATAATATCCGAACTCTGTATAGCACGTTAAGTTATTAAAAATATATACTAAAATATTTGACCTTAGAATAAATAAATAAATAAAAAATAATTCTACTATTTTATATTTATCTTATATTTTACCACCGTTTATATTGCTTACTTAAAATTTTTCGATTAAAAAATAGTCCAAAGTTTTGTAATCAAAAAGAATTTTTAAAAAATACCGAAAATCCATGAAATGCAGCGTGGTTTAAACAAGTGCATGAAGTCGCTCGAACGCGTTGCACAATTTTCAATAACGTTTTTCTCGAAACTATTTTCCCACTTGGTGGGCAAGATATCTCAACAACAAATTATCCGATTGTTATGAAATTTTTACACAATATTTTTTAAGATATTTTCTATAAGACAACCGACGGCATTGAAGAATACGTCATGCGTGAATAAGTCACTTTCAATGTGCTGCCGGTTTTTTTGTTTTTATAACTAGTTAGAGCGGTTTACTTCTTAAATTTATATATTTATTTGATTACTTACCGCGCCAGCTGTATCAGTTGTGACAAATTTCACCCGGGGAAGCTGTATATTTTCGGATTTACATCTTGAAAAATTGTTCATTAGTAAGCTGGAGGAAGTCAGGGCAGATTTTCGCAATCACATGGCGGACCTGGAACACAGAATCTACAAATGCTTAGCGGACAACACCTCACTCATCGAAAAGAAATTACAGCAGACCTATGGTACTGTGTCGAACTTGGAAAAGCGAATTGACTTCCTTAAACGTAATTTGCACTCGCAGGACATAATTTTGCACGGCATACCGAAAACAGAAAATGAGGATCTATACAAAGTCTACACTAATCTTTGTGATTCAGTAACAATTGATTCACATCCTCCACCTAAGCAGATTCTCCGCATGAACAGTCAAAATAACAACACTGTAAGTACTTCTGTTCTAATCAAATTTTGCAGCACACGCGATAGAAATATCATCTTGAAAGCGGTATCACACAAAAGTAAACAGTCCCAGCTAAGTTTACGTGACGTCGGTTTGCAGTCCAACGGAAAAATATTTGTTCACGAAAGCCTTACTAAAACGAATTACGCTATCTTCAGAGAAGCTAAAAGACTCAAACGTGGAAAAATATTACATACCGTCTTCACCAGAAATGGACAGGTCTTCATACGTCAAAGTAGTGATGCCCCCGCTGAGAAGGTACTTAGCCTTGATTATCTCATGAAAACCGGATCGCACAACAACCAGCAATGACATTGATATTTAAGTTTTTCTTTTCTTTTCTTTTCCTTGTTATTACAATTATCTGTTTATGTTTACTTGAATTTAATCGACCAGTTAATTTGGTACTTGTTACTGTTTATTTTTATTCAATATCTTGCCTTATTTGCTATTTACTACATTGCTTGCTTTGTTATTTCTGCCTGCTGCTGTGTCTTTTGTTTGTTATGTATTATTTTATTTTACTTGATTATGGATAATTTAGATTCTAGTGCTTCCATCTCTGGTTGTCTGAATAACACACGGATTTTATTGCGGATCTTATCTGAACAACAGACTGGATTTAAGGTCTGCCATCTCAATGCGCAGAGTCTTTATCCGAAGATTGATGAATTTCGACACACCTTTGGTGGCAATTTTTTAGACATTATCTGTGTCTCTGAGTCCTGGCTTAAGCCACATATTAATGATAATCTGATTTCACTGCCTTGCTATGAGGTTTTTCGGAATGATCGTTTGGGTAGGGCTGGTGGTGGTGTTGCCATATTTCTGAGGAGCGGCTTACGTGGTCGTGTTGTTGCTTCATCTGGGGTAAATGCATCAATCGAATACATACTCGTTGAAATTTGCATAGGGAACAAAAGATGTCTTGTCGGATCGGTTTACAAGCCACCCAATGTCAGTGATTTCCTTGATCTTGAGGAAGATCTTTCTTGCATCTGCCATCTATATGAACACATTATTATTGCAGGTGATTTCAACACTAACATCTTAGTCAACAATACGTTGACGAATTCTCTACGTTCTATGCTTGGCACATTATCTCTAAGTGTCGTGAACTCATCACCCACTCACTTCACGGATAGTTCGGCTACACTTTAGATCTTTTTATTGTGGCTGATTCTGACTCAGTTCTTTTCCATAACCAAATAGATCTTTCTGCTTTCTCTAGACATGATCTAATTTACATGACATATAACCTCGGTAACTATAATAACTCCCCATTTTCATTTACATACAGAGATTTTCGGGCAATTAACGTTGAGCAACTCATTTCAGATGCAGAAACGGTTGACTGAGAGCATATCTACTCAATTGGCAGTCCAGATGATCAGATTGAGTATTTTGATAATCTGGTGGAATATCTTTTTGATATACATGTTCCAGTAAGGACTAAGTCTAGCCCCGTTTCCGATGTACCCTGGCTTACTGCCGATATACTCTCTTTAATTCACCAACGCAACAAAGCATACAAATATTGGAACCGTTTTAAGATCCCTGAAATGTGGCACAGCTATCGTGTTTTGAGAAACAGAATAACTATGAAGGTTCGGAAATCCAAGGCGTCGTATTATAAATCCGAACTTGACATCAGGCTTCCAGCCAAACGGCTTTGGAAAAATTTGACGAGTATTGGAATTGGTAAACGTAACAAATCCACCATTGATGAGGATCCTCATGCACTTAATGAAACATTTATAAATTTTAACACACCTTTTAATCACTGCGGTGATCCTTGCGAATCTATAACCGGCGGTAACTTTTCCTTTGTTAATGTTAATGAGGAACAAGTTGCCAGCGCTATTTTCTCCATCAAATCTAAAGCTGCTGGCATTGACAATATTCACCAAGATTTCATTAAAGTTATCCTGCCCATCGTTTTACGATATATTACGCATATTTTTTACTATTATAACAACTTCCGACTTTTCTTCTAAGTGGAAATTGGCTAAAGTTATTCCAGTTCGTAAAACCACTCGGTCTACCACACCTGAATACAGACCGATATCTCTTCTACCAGTTTTGTCAAAGGCCTTTGAGCGTATACTTTCCTTACAAATCAACGAACATCTTAAGGTTCACTCAATGTTGATTGACTTTCAATCTGGTTTCCGCGCTCAGCACAGCTGTATCACGGCCTTGCTTAAAATAACCGATAACATTCGCTGTAGTATTTCCTCGGAACTTATCACTGTCCTTGCATTGCTTGATTTCTCAAAAGCATTTGATAAGGTTGACCATTATCTCTTAATGGACAAACTTTGTCGTAAGTTCGGTTTTACCAGATGCGCCAGTAGGCTTATTTCGTCCTACTTAAGGGGGAGATCTCAATGTGTTGTGTGTGGTGATTCTTTGTCCGGGCTGCTTCCTGTTTCCAGTTGCGTGCCGCAGGGGTCGATACTTGGACCTTTGCTTTTTGTGTGTTTTATTAATGATCTACCTATGGTTGTTAAAAATTGTAAGTATCATATTTATGCCGATGACGTTCAAATATACCTATCACGTCCTCTAGGGCTTGTTGATGACCTAGTAGATAGATTATGTGAGGACCTTACAGCAATACTAGGTTGGACTGAGAGAAACAAACTTATATTAAATGCGTCGAAATCTAATGCTATTGCTATTTACAAACGGGACATTGATAGTTCTTGCTTACCTCCCATAGTTATTGATAATATGGTCATCCCTTACATGAAAGTTGTTAAAGATCTGGGAATTCTGATCAACAGTGAGTTATCTTGGAATAGTCACATTGACAGTATTGTTGCAAAAATTTATGGAACCCTACGCACATTTTATACTTCGTGAAACACGTCTATATCTTGTAAAGACACTTATTGCACCCATTCTAACTTATGGATGTGAGATTTTTAGCAAGACGGATTCCGTATCCTTTAGGAAGTTACAAGTCGCTCACAATTCCTCTGTACGATATATATTTGGACTTCGGAGACATGATCACATTTCCCAACATGCCAACTCTATTTTCGGTTGCTCTCTAAAGTCTTATTTTCAATATCGCTCGATATGTTTTTTAAACAATCTTCTTATTACCCGATATCCCGGTTACCTCAGTGACAAGGTTGTTTCTCTGCGATCATCTAGAAATCTTTCGATAATGACTCCGCATTTTAATTGTATTACTACTGAGAGACAATTTTTTGTTCAGGCGATTAGAATGTGGAATGCGCTACCGCTAAATATTAAAAGGTCATACAACAGCAGCAGGTTCAAAGACATTTTGTTTTCTTATCTCTTAAATGAAGTTGAATAGATAAATAAGCTCTTTTTACTTTTTATTTTTTTATTTTCATCTCACTGTATTCTACAAGTTTCTTGTTTAATTGAATTATTTTGTATCTTTGTTATTTACATTCTTTCTTACTTCTTTTTTATTTTTATACTAATGTTACTCTTATTTGCCTACACTTCGAAAAGATTTGTATCTTAATTGTGTTAGGTCTGAAATATAATAAATGAAATGAAAATTTTTGAAATCTGTTAACAATTTTTTGTTATGCATTTTTAATTTTAATTAATTAATTAATTTGAACTTTAATTAATTAAAATTTTTCAAAACTGGTCAGGTATTTGAAAGTTCTTGCTATTTACTGTAACATGTGTTTTACAATTTTTGCTTCGGGCCAATAGAGCCTTCACAAAACTGCCTGCCGTTTGCTGCTGTCAGAATTTTTTTTTTTACAATAATTACTGTAAATTTTCTAAAAATAAGAAACATGCTTCAAAAGAAATTTATCCCCAATTAGAAAGTCCATTTTATATCCCTTTAAAATTTGGAAAAGTGGCCTGAAATTGAACCAAGCAAGCGATCTTACGACAGCCGGGTGGTCATTTTTTGTTAAACTCGTTCTGGTGCCTAAACTAGGTATTACTTCTATGAAAAAATTGTTTTGTTCTACTTGAACTTAACAAACCAATCTTTGGAATAAAGTAAAAATATTCACATCCTATTTCAGAAAATAATAATTTTTAAGCCTAAAAGCGCGGAAAAGTACAGAAGTGGAATTTTAAGGAAAACCATGTTCGGAGCATGACTTATTTACTGTTTTCGTTTTGAATGTAAAGTTTATTTGCGACTAACATTTCACTTTTGATCGAAGATTTCTTGTTATTTCGGTTAATAAAGTGCACATGTTTTTACTTTATTGGAAAGATAATTTAGCCTGCTTTTAGAACTAATAGTAGTGGCGGTAGGATGAGTTTAAAAAAAACCACCCACTTCCTGCCATAAGCAAAAATGTAAAATATACCATTTATGACCCTACTACCCAACCACAAAAGTATTGGGACACTTGCTTTTTTTTACACATTCAACTTTGTGGGTATATAAAAAATTGTATAATATTTATAAAAGAAAATTTCGTTATAGCAATAATTATTTTATTTGTTTTGTTGAAAATTCTTTTCACAGTTACAAAAATTCAAATACATAACAACAAAATAACGAAAATAATACATATTCATTGGAAAAATTGGAAAAATAAATTAAATTTACTGTATATTTCTTTATGTTCAGCATTTCGTTTCATTACGTTTTTGTTTTACAACCTCTTTAATATGGAGTGGTGTTGATTAAACAAGTCTTAATCTCCCTCTTCACAATCCTTGAAGGTAAAAGAATTCCAAATTTCCTTTATTTTCTCACGAAGAACAGTTTTAGTCCTCCTGAATGTATCCGCCCCAAGTCTTTTCTTAATAACTCCCCATAAATTCTCTATTATGGAAAAATCTGGACTATTAGCGGGCCACTCCATTGTTGGTACTCCATTGCCCTGCAACCAGGCTTTACTGGATTTTGAAGTATGGCTTGGTGCTCCATCCTGTTGAAAAACGAACTCCCTTCAGGCGACTGAAGGAGAGGTATTGATGGCAGTACATTTTGGTATTTTTCGGAGTTAACTGCACCATCAACAAAATGGAGAGACCCAACTCCATATCCGGACATGCAGCCCCAAAACCATTACAGAAGTTGGAAATTTGACAGGGTGCCTCAAGCATTCTGTCAGGTATACTTCGGACTTTTTCCGTATAACATGACTACGGTTGTCTTTCTGCTGTTGTGCATTATTTTCGTAATTTTTTTTGTTATTTAATTAAATTTGTTGTAACTGTGAAAAGAATTTCGAACAAAACAAACAAAGTAATTATTACCATAACGAAATTTACTTTTATAATTAAACACTTTTTTATATACCCACAAAGTTGAAAATGTAAAAAAAATCCAAGTGTCCCAATACTTTTGTGACTGGGTAGTATATAAAAGACCAGTTCATGGCTTGTAGTCTACGGTAGAGATGGGTAATTCAGATCTGAATCGGCTTAAAGATCCGGCTGAGTCAAGTGAACCGGATCTCGGATCCCGAAGAGTAACTTCTGAACATTTGCATCAGTTTGATTTGATTCTTCTTGTTGACTAATGAGAATGAGCGCTCATAAGAGAATGATAGAAAGAGGAATTCTTGAAAAAGCAGGAGAACGTGGAACTGAAAGTGCTGCAAGAACTACCCCTGAAGCGTACGCAATACCTCGGTCTTCGCTCTAGAGCAGTGATGTCCAAACCTTTGCCCGCGGGAGAGCTTTTGAGCTTTTAAATTCCTATATGCACTTGTTTGGCTGTGTTCCGTTTCCTGTTTTTGCGTTTTTTAATCGCTAAAGCATATAAAAGTTTAAAAAATCGTCATATTTAAGTAGTTTTGTAGCAATTATACAATGTCTTAAAATATACAACCTTTTGCAAACATTTTAAGGTTCTAAATTAAACAAACAGTTCGAAATGTTTCTAAAGCTTTTAAGCATTCCTCACATTAAGTAGTGTGAGTTTGGCCATCACTGCTCTAGAGAGAGACAAAATGTTTCAAGCTGAAAATTTTCAGTTTCTCTTTCGAACCGACTCTTGGAGCCGGATCTTTTAAAAGAAGCAGATCCGAAGAACCGGTTCGCTCAAAAGATCCGTTTTGCCCATCTCTAGTCTACGGTGGTTTTGCAAGCTATGATACCAAACTACGCAACCGTGCCAAAAATTATGTGCATACAGCCATCCTTTCGATGACTTTATTCGGTAAACCAAGAGGTACTGCTTGTGAAAGAACAGTCAACAGCCAGATGCTCTTGGGCGGCAGACAATGATCAGATCTCAGAGGTGGGCGGTGGGGTTTTTATAGGCGAAGTTCTTCAATGCAATGCGACTAAATGGTCGGCAAGATTATTTATTGTCGCTTGAGTATATCGTTTAGGTAAGAGAATTGCATCAATAAAGTAGAAATTCAATTTTACTTACCATAAATTACATTTTATTTCGGTTGCCATCAAATTGCTATCATTTAAACTTCTTAATAACGCAAAAAATTTCCAAAACAAACCTTTCAAAACTCGAGCGGAGTAAGAAATATTAAAGAAATTTCTTGACAAGAGCGGCAGTTTATTTAAATTTCATTTGCAGCATCACCAAAGGGTTAGATTTTCTTTAGCTGCTGGATGCCTTCGAAATCAACCGAACACTGGATGTTAATCCAACTAAATCAAACATCGAACTAGACAGCAGTATCATAAGATCACTAACACTGTCACATTAACCTTTCGGTTAAATATTTTTCAAAATGCACAAATAATGTGCAAAACTCGAGCGGAGTAAGAAATATTAAAGAAATGTAGAGGATTTTAATCAGTTAATATAGGTGGCCAAGCAATAGGCAAATCACGACTGATTGGTCGCTTATAATTGTCGCTCATGAAATTCCAGGTGAACATACTCCAAGAGTGTTGGCAATTTCTCAGCGAGGAACTGCAGCTAATTGTCAACGATTAAGGCAGCTCAAACGTTAATGGATACTAAAGGTGATGGCCCAATGCACGCGTCGCGGCACGCGGCGCGTTGACAGTTCAGTAGAATACTCACGTTTAGATGCGACAAGGCCAAATGGCTACAGCGTTTGCCGCGGACGACGCGTGAGTTGGCGTATTTTCTACTTTTGGCGCGCGATAGACGCGTTGACAGTTCTTTTTGAGAGTTTTTGCCGCGATATTTGCAAAGAATTCTAACGTTGCAAAATGGATTTCAATAGCTTTGAAGAAAAAGTAATTTGTGCGGTGGAAAAATATCCTGTGATATTTAATAAAGGTTCCATTAACTACAGAAACATAAATAAATCGCCTGACAGTGGTTAATCCAACTTTAAATGTAATAGACAAATACTGTTTGCTCCACTCAAGAGCAAGATATCTGCAACAAAATTTATGTTGAAAAGTGCTGCGATTTAACAATAAAATAAATATTACATGAGCGTCAAGAAAAGTCTACATTCAGGAGAAATCGGCGTTCGAATACTAGTTTTAGTTAATCTTTCTTTCAGAAGATTTAATTGTGCGTGGAAAGTCTCAGGTTTCATTCTCGTAGCTACATAAAACTGTTCCACATCATTTTCTTTCATTTGCTTGAATGTCTTTTCAAAGAATCCACTTATCATCCTGTCACCATACAATTCTCTCACCCAGAATCGTCTATTGCTTCTTTGACGTATATTCTTGTATTCCTTATACGCTTCGTAAACAACTATCGGAATTGTCATTATATCTATCAACTCCATAATATCCATTTATGTGTTTTTTTGCAAAGAATTTAGTTCAACTTTACAACTTAAATGACTTGTTTACAAATATCAGAACAACTGTCACAGCAACGCGATGCGTGTATTTGGTCTTACAAAATTTTCACCGCGTCTGCCGCGACCGACACAACCCGTACATTGGGCCATTGCCTTTATGCTTAAGTTTTTCTTTAGGATTTTCTAGTTCCCACATATACAGATCTATGAAATTTATGATATTTCGTCTCGTTAATATAGCTCCATCCGTCCAAAGCACTGTTCTGAAGAAATAATAAAATAGTTTTAAAAAAAAAGTTGAACCGACTTCAGAAAAAGCGCTAAAAAGCATAAAATAATTTTTAATTTTATATCTATTACGACATTTTGAAGTCGGTGCAAATTAAACAAACCAAACAACTACAACAAAAATATTTAATCGTCATTTCTTATGATCCCGTAAGCTGAAACGTTCAGGCGGTATTATGTATTATTTTCAATTGTGGTTCTGTAGTTGTTATATTTGTTTAATTTGCACCGACTTCAAAATGTCGTAATAAATATAAAATTAAAAATTATTTTATGCTTTTTAGCGCTTTTTGTGAAGTCGGTCAAACTATCTTATTTTACACTTTTAAGTGTCTTCTACTCTATACAACGAAGAAAGAACCATCCAAATCGGTCCACAAGTATACGTTTGTTTTAACCCCCTACCCCACCCCCATTCCACTAATTTTTTTTTCTCATGGTATCAATCAAGGAACATACTCTACCGAACAGAAAAGGTATGATCGAAATCGGTTCACGCGTTACGAAGTTACTACCCATCTCCCGCCCCCACCACCACCATAGGACCAAATTATTCTCCTATTAGCAATGGGGGAGCACACTCTATACAACAGCAAAAGAAGCATCCAAATCGATCCAGGCGTTACAGAGTTAGGTTCCACCCCCCTTCTCCCACCCCCACCCCAGCAACATTTTTTTTCTTGTAGTATCAACCAAGGATCATATTCTACCCAATAGAAAAAGAATTATCCAAATCGCTCCACGCGTTACGAAGTTAGACTACCCCTCCCCCCCACCCACATCTTTCAACATAGGACTAAATTATTCTCCTATTAGCAATGGGGGATCATACTCTATACAAAAGAAAAAGAACCATCAAAATCGGACCACGCGTTACAAAATTAGGTTCCACCCCCACCCCCCACTCCCATCCCCCCAAAATGTTTTTCACCTGGTATCAACCACGGAACATACTGTACCCAACAGAAAAAGAATTATCCAAATCGGTCCACGCGTTACAAAGTTAGACTACGCCTCCCCCTCCCCCCACCCTAGACCAAATTTTTTTTCTGGTGTTAGCAACAAAAAAAAGAACCATCCAAATCGGACCACGCGTTACAAAGTTAGGTTTCACCTAAATGAGTTTTTGAGTTTAAGAAATACGTATATTTTATGCTACCAAAAATTTTAACATATAATGAGCCGGAACAATCTCCTCTCCCTTCCGCTTCTCTAGGAATGTATGCTCAAACCACTTTTCCATTATATTTAATGGAGTGCAAAATTTAGTTTACTAATTCGAAAACACAAGTTGATTAACAAAACCGTTTTATTAATTGTTTTACCAAAACACATAAACAAAAAATATTAAACCTTCCGAAAAATTAAGTCGGCTATCGAATGTCCTTATTAGGCGTACTTCGATGAGCTTAGCAGCACGATTACCAAGATGAAAAAGTGAAAGATTCTTTGCTGTATGTTCCTTATATAGGTTTCCTGCTGTCATGTTGTCGAAATTTACAATTATATTCGGTTTGCCAACGCCATTTTATGTGAAAATGTTTAACCAGAATGGCTATTTTAGAGAGACTTGTATTTTTCTTTTGTTTAAATTGCTTGCATTTATTATTAAATAAAATTATTAAATTGATTGATTGTCGATCAAATTAAATAAAAATGGCGAAGGCTAGAAATTTTTTTCGAAAATTTTTCGATACTCGATGTTAGTATGCTATTCTTATTTTCACCTTTAGTTCTACTCTTTCTATTTTCTACTTATAATATTTATGTGAAAGTTAAAAATTGTAAATGTCTTTTGGGGAATCATTTTTGGTGAAATTAATTAAGTTCTTTTGCAAACTTCCGTTATTTCGAAAACCGTTTGTTGTGTTCCATAGAATTCTTCCCAATATGTTCCTAAATATTAGTAGGAGATGATGTTCCAATAGTTTGTTGTTACACCCACTTCCCTTATGCCTTCAAAGTATATCCCTGGTGGGGTCACAAATGACTTCACGTAGTTATTATTCGATGTCGCTAGTATAAGAACGATGAGTACAGTTAGAAGTAACATACTGATTTAGTTTCCAAACGTTCGTTTTATAACGGTGGAGCTGCATTTCCAAAGGCGTTTGCTCGTCTACTCGAAGTTTTTATTATTTCTGCTTTGATTAAGCATCATGTGTCGTTTTGCCGCCTCTCTGCGCGTATTATGGTTTTCACACATTTTAATCTGTTGTTGTGGGGTGATTAAATTGGGGTATGGGCAATGACTTATAACTATGGACGGATAGTTCTGTCAAAATTACATGCAGCAAAGTAAAGCACTTTTGTATGTTCATTCTTTTCCCTATAATCATATTGCATTGAAATCTAAAAGGTAAATTAGTAGACAGTTCATCGAGCTATTTCGGACCTAGCAACTGGAAATGTTCTGTTTCAAAGTGCGAATTGTCCTTTCTTTAATTTTAATCGCTGTATCATACTTCGTGTAAGGCAGTACTATATTTATTATATTCATAATTTGAGATTAGGAGTGCCCACCGATCTAAAATATTTTCGACTAAATTCTCGATCTCGATTTTAAATTGCCACCAGCAAATACAATTGCGTTCTTACGTTGGTGTCACATTCAAAATAAGAAAGTACATTTAATAGAAATAGACGAATATACAGGAAAATATATCCGCTGTAATTCTGGTTAAGCACATTCCAGAGGAAAATAACCATTTATTTATAAATTCCATTTTAAGAAATACGAGGAGTACAGAGAAATAGTATATCGCAAAAAATAATATAATGTTTTTTCTCTTGACAGTGTTAGCAAAATACTCGAAATAAAAATGCAAACAAAAAAGGTTTCCCACTACTGGTAACAAAAGTTGTCTCAAAATGAAATAGCATATGATCCGTCCATAGCTATATGTCAGTGGGTATGGGCTACAAACTGGGCGAAGTTAAATTTTCTTTGAATTCCCTTCAAGGGGGTGGAGGGATGGGGGGTAAGGGTTTACAGTTTTTAAAAATCTATTTTTTTGTTAGTTAAACATTTTAAGAATTTAGTCACAAAATTTTAAGTCGATCAGAGCAAAACTCTTAAAGTTATTGACTAGTTAGTCTCCTCTCCTTTCAAACTGTAGCTCCGACAGCTTCTTGCGGTCAGAAAGCTATTACGTGTTGCCGCTGAAGTCGTACTAAATGATGTCAATTGGAACCGAAAATTAATACTTTTTTTCGGTTTGAACCCGAAGTTAAATTTTTGAGAAAAGATTTGTTGATATTTTTATTTATAAAAATTGATAAAGTCACTGATAACTTTGGTTCCTGGTACTCTATAAAATAAAAGTCAAATTAGGTCAATAGGTTTTCGAAATCGTGTACACAAGTTGCAAAACCATGGTTTCGAAAAAACGTCTCGGATTCACATTTTAATGTGACGAGCATCAAAGCAGCACTAAAAACAGAATTACAGCTCCTGCCTCCTGGACGACCAAATGAACACGTAAACAAAGCCACATATACCAACAAATACATTTCAAAGGCAAAAGAAAGATTGAGGGAACAAAAGAATACGATACGATAATATGATAAGGACCTACTAGGTTGCATGCAGCGCGCGCAGCGTATCCCACCCAAAGTTGACACCCATTCTGGGCAATATCTTCTAAAATACTTGGGACTCAGAGCTGAGATTTTTTAAATATGGCAGGCAGTTTTTTCAATCGATTGAGCAAACAAAAATCGATATATTTTTATAAGCAGGAGGTGACCCCCTAAAAAAGTTATTAATTGTTTAATGAAAACACTGGAGTTATTTTAATAAGACTCAAACTTTATTGATTTATGTTCAGTATTTATCTTAGAATATAGAACTAATAAGGAAGTGCCATAAGCTCAGAAAACTTCGGCATACTTCTTTAAGTCGTGGAATTACACTTTCTTGTGTGATGGCACCGTTGAAGTAACACAAATTTAGAATTTTAGAAAAGGGATCGGGAAAAATACCCTCAATTAACTATTTAATAATTCACCCAGTTGCTTTCAACTATTAATCACGCACATTTTAATCTTTAAGGTATTAATATTTATATAAAGTGAAAAGAAAATTTTTATCTATTGAATTGTGCGTGCCCCTTTTCAAAACATAATCAAGAACTGCCTTTGAACGATTAAAAATGAAAATATTTCTATGTAAACAAACTGGAAATTGTAACAACAACTTTTATTATTTACACTTTTTTTGCTATATTAAGACAACTAACAATCATAAGAAGTTACACGTAAATTAAAACCTTTCTACAAAGTGATATTTTAAGCGAATTCCTGCGATTATTGTCACAACACAAAACACAGCACTTTATTGCGAAATTTGTTATTCACAACACTTTAAGTTCCTAAAGAGTATTTTAAAATACTTTTTATTATTAATTTATTCAATCAAATTTGATAATCCTCTTCTAATTTGAATAATACCCAAAAAAACTTTTCTCACAAACTCTTAAGAGAAATGTCACCGATAGCAAAAGTTGACAGCTCAACTTAGTGAACTTCACCTCCTTCCCTGTCTTCATCTTTCTCACGAGCAGAATGGCTGGTCTCATGTACACGGTTCATACACGTAATGGCCTAGCCTGTTTATTCTATAATCTAAGGTATTTATAGAAATATAATTATTAATCTAAGCATTAGTTCGGTTACAGGTGACACAAGCGTGCGTCAGGTTTATTCATAATTTTTATGTTAACGTTACAAATGCGGCTATGCAGGTATGGAAGTACAATGACCGCTCGTGCCACGGGTGACAGAATTTCTCCGCTTTGTTTCTTAATTAATTAAACGCTTTCATATGAGATTATGAAAATAATTTAACAGAATACCCCATAAAATGTCATCTTTATTTCATATGCTATAAACACATAATAAGCACATAAACGTTGAAGTTTTCTGACAGGTGTTCGCGTAAGGTCATCCGAAAGTTTGTGTTTTTTTGTGATTTTAAAGTACACCTTTTTGTGTTGAAAACTGGTATAGATTTTTTGTATTGAGTGTTTGTGTTAAGTTTTAATGCAGGGGTAGTAAAATTAAAAAAAAGCACCTGATGATTTCATTTTTATCTTTAAAGGTGTGTCAACATACGTAAAAATACTTGTGTGTATTTAATTTAATATGCACTTGTTTACATTACATGCACTTTGTTTTCTGATTGTGTTTCGCTGGCTGACTGGAAGCTTACACAATTATAACGAATAGAATAAGAAGTGGGATTTCTGTAATCCAAACTATGTTCAAACTGACAATGCAGAGGAGCCGTAATGAAATACAAGAAAAAGTAATACGCACCTAAAGTTTTGCATATTACTTTTTAAAGGAAATAAGGAAGGGCAATTCTTTCCGCCGTTAGCACCACCCTTGATTTTCCAAAGCATCGTCGGCAATGGACACTACTTTTGAACAAGGGCATGAAAGACTTGCCATGGATGCCACAGAATTTGAGCCAGTTGAAATTATCTTGCGTGAGAATGTAGGATATGCCCCGGCCACATGCCATCAATCATTGCTTCCTTTGACGTTATTTGACATGGGTTGGGAACAATTTTACTGAATTGATGTTATATGGTGCCAGTGACATTTCTTGAGGACAAAATAGAGCGGGGTTGTGTTCTTACGATGTAATGTCACTTAAGCATGCAGAAAAATGACTAAGATGTTTTTTGATGGAGCTTCGGGCTAAATTTCGAATGCCCAGGTGGCAAAAAATGGTACCCTTGATGTATTTCTTGATATATACTTAATTTCTAATGTTTCGGCATTTTCAGCAAATCTATAAAAATTAGGTCAAAATTTGTATTTTGTGTCAATATAATCGTAGGAGGGTGAAGCTTTTGGGTAGCACAGACGCCAAGGACCAAACACTTACGTCTAAATAAAATGATATATTACGCCATTATGGGAGGTCGCAGCTCACATTATAACAAATGCTGTCACTTACAGGTTGTCTTATATTAAAATTTATTGATATATACTCAATGGTAATTGTATTATAACATAATAGCAGTTATATTTATTATATTACTTTAAATGAAAAATACTAGAGGAAACTAAATTTAAAAGATGTACCATATCGGTTTTGACAATATTAAAAATTTCCCAGATTGCACTCTAAGTGTATGTATACTGGGGGCATGGTTTGATACTAAAAGAAAGTACGAGTAGGTAGATACTATGATGAACTTTTGTGTAGTACTATATAATCGTGTATCAAATTCAAATTCTTTATTGATAGAGTACAATTGAGATTAAAATCTCATTTAATTATTTACCTAAGAACCTATCGAAAGTAAAGGTAGTAAAGGTGGGAATTCGATTAATTGACGACATTTTAGACATACTAAATTATGTTCAGAAGAATTAACAAAGGCTATCACACACGACAAAGTTTACTATGGTGTTGTTAAACCGAAAAACCATAGAATATGTTGCCAACATAAAATGATGCTCTAAAATGCTTAGAAAGACTTTTCCTGTGTATAATCGCGTTGCTCCTTCAACAGGAAGTTAGATCTATAATTTAATTACATGGACAAAGAAAGATACCTACTCTGAAGCAAAGCATAGCTTGCGAAAGAGATAGTTAGGTCGCTTTTCGAACATAAAATGAAAGAGAAATGTAAGACAGAGAATATTAGAATAATCCCGAACACTGCGGCCAAGTATAGTTTGGAAGTATGAAGAGACGAGATCAAAGCGATTTAGTTTGTACGCATGCATAACACAGGAGTCGAAAACTAATTCAAGCTTCCGGAAGGCATTGCTACCCAAGCAGCAAAACGTGATATCAGCATACAATAGCATGCGTATCAATAAGGTTTTAACCAGCTTAATCGAGTTTCCCGCAGTGTGAAATCAGCTTTTATACGAAGGCTTTGCAACCCAACGTAGACCTTACATATAATGGAACTCACATGGCCGTCCCATGTTGATGTAGAGTTCCCAGTTAGTCCGAGGTTTTCACCACGTTTGGAAAGGGAATGTTTATCGAGTTAAAAGGCACTACTGTAATCCAGCTAGTATCTAAATTGTGTCTGTGTATGACGATAGATTTTGTTTTTCTCGCATTAAGGACGTGTTTGTTTGACAGCGACCATTCAGATATTCCATTTAAGTCTTCGCTACTCACGGCATCCTCTAGCAAGCCCACAAGTCAAGGCTAAAGGATATCTTTGTAACGTTTTAAAATAATTGGAGACAACATGGGTCTTTAGGGCTTATCCGCTCTATTGAATATGATGTCACAACATAATAAGAAGTAGGCAAAGCAGGCTTCAATTTAGTGTGCTGCTAACGCCCATCATGTTATTTGGGGCGGGGCGGATAGCAACTCAAGAGGTGAGTCTCTTTTTATTGTATATGTTATTGCCATAGGAGTAATGATTCCAGTTTCATAGCAGTAAATAGGAGGGACGTCTTGGACTTAACCCTTATTACAAGCATGGATGGCTTTGCCGTACACAATTGCAGGGTTTCAAAGTAAGTATCCCTATCTGCTTCTAGCACTAAGCATTGCTTACTTTGGAGTCATTCACGACTTTCAGGAATGTACATAGGACAAATTGGGAAAGTTTTTCGGACGTGGTCAAAAGCAGGTTGGGGAAAGCCCCATCTGAGACATTTCTAACGGAACAGCCAGTGGACACTATGGTCAATACTGTTACCAAGGTGATAAATTAAGTATTTCTGGAATCCTGCCCTATTAGCAGAACACTTTACAAATCCAGGCCACCATGATGGAAGGCGGATTTGGTAAAGCTTAAGGCTCCATCGCGTCGGCTCGTCAATGTGCCTAAACTAAGAAAGGACCAACTAGACTGAAGATATCCTTTAAAATGGCCATAAAAACAGCAAACTGGTTCTGTTGGAGGAAGTTGCGGATCTACTGAAGAGAATGCCCAGGCATCCAGACTTGGAAAGGTCTTGTCTAACGATACGCCTCTTTCGTCTTCAATCAGGTGGGACAATGGACTCGGGACTACAAGAAACCAGAACCTATTAAATACGCTACCATTAGCACTACCCATTACCAGTATCCACATTCAGGGAGCGGAGATGATGCCCAGAATGAGAAAATGCCCCCAATAAACTCTGAAGTTGAAAAGGATGGAGACCTCATAAAGTCCATAGTCAGCGAACAAACCATATCTGGAGGTCATCAATTAACTTCAGGAGTGCTGTAGTACAACTGTGCTTAGGTCGAAAAGCCGATTGTCAGGAGAGGCTTATTCTCAACGAATTGCAAAATTTGCTAACAAAAATGTTGGAAATGTTACGTAAAATGTTGATTAGGCGACTTGGAGAATTAATAAAATTAACTGGTTACCATCGAGCCCAGCGGCATTGGATTTGTCTTCAGTTACCTGAATGAAATTAAACTCCGGATGATTCGTGTATCTGCGCTGACCGAATATATCTGGACGAGGGTAAGGATTGCCGTGAAAAAAAATTTAATACATTTGGAACCATTTAACAATCACAGGTTACTTAGTACCCCGGTAACACTTCTGCTTGCAAAATTGTTTGAACGGTAGAGATATAGTCTTGACTCTTAATAAGTAGCTTTGAATCTGTTGTGAAGAAGTTATAGTCTCGCTGCGATCTCTCAGGCGATCGATTTTGTTTCCAATAGATATTGACCACGTCACGCCCTCATAGAATATGTCTGATACTAGTACTAACCCACGAAGTATCACGGTCTAAGCACAAATGCCGTATAGGAATCGTGGAGGTATGATATGGTAGTATAAATTAAACATAGGTAGACATGCGGACAAGGCATTGGAAAGACCTAATTCTCAGTTAAGTTGAACGAATCTCTTTACTCATACGCTTATAATCCTTGTATTAAATAGGCTAAGTATTGGAGAACGATTGTGTCTGAAAATCATATGTAGGATGATATACATATCATATCATAGGATGATATCTCGGGGACGGATAGTTGGTTAAAGAAAATTACTTCACTTTGATTACTTTTAAGGTAAGCCAACTGACTAAACTTAAGCCAGAGAACTCAACTTTTGTAATAAATGGTTGAGGGTGTGGATGATGTAATATATTTTTATTTAAGTCTCCTGTAATAAAGATCGTCGATGGGTTTCTTGTAGGTCCTTGATGAAATACAGGAGCCGCCTTAGATCATTGGGTCTACAATAACTGAATGCGCAATTAACGGCAAATTTATATGAACCTGTACATATATCCAACGCTAAGAATTCAGAAAGAGTTTAACACTCAATCACTCGAGCACAAATTATATTTTAATAAGAACCGCGACACTCATTTTAATAATATTGTCTGAGTTATCCGTGGATAACGGTAAGGCAAATAGCATCAACCAATTATTGAATTTCATCCATTTTCCTCTCTACAATTTGACAGTTTAGAATTTAGATGTATGAAAGCCAGCAAATTGTCCACGATTGCCCATATTCGAATATTCATTATCTAAAGAATTGCCACTGAAGGGATTCAAAGCTAATGACGAATAGGAAGAAATTTAACATAGAAAAATTAATCGCCTACAGAAATGTAATTCTCTAAACAAGCTAACAATATCTCCAAATATATCCTACATAAATTATCCCAGAATGAGCTACTATATACCTAATATGTAAAGAGATAATCAAATTACAATGAACTAAAGAAAAATAGTAGTTAAATGAATCCAAGTGTCTGCTGACCTCGGTTAATAGACTTCCTGAAAAAGAGGGTCGTCGGTTAAGAATTTGTGTACGGCCGGTATTAGGTACCCGCACTGTGCCAGAGATGCCAGGCGGTATGGAGCAAAAGCTTAGAATATATAACTATAAGGAAAGGCCCTAAAGTAAAAAAACCTCGGCACTTTTCTTGATGTAGTTGAATCGTTGAGTTGTGTTTGTTTTCGTCATGGCAGTAGTAAAACAGCGACATTTCTAGAGGAGGGCCAACATAAATTGGAAATTAGAGCGTAATCGCCTCAAGAAATTGCGAATGATTTTCTTTTTTTAGGGGAATCTATATCACAAAATTATAAAAGTTAAATCACGAGCCAATGGGTTATCTAAGGAGAAACACAAAATTCGATCTTAGAAAATGTAAACAACGCCAAGAAAACTTCAGTTTTCTTTACGTTCCGTTGCTGTTCTTAGCGTGTCAATGCACTTATATCAAGCTTAAGAACTAACAAAACATTATTTTAATCAAAAACTTCCCTGAAAAACGATATTCCAGGTGTACAACGCCGATTGTTTGCACAACACAAAACCGCGCACTTCAATCAACAATTTCACTATTAAAGTACACTGTCTACACTTCAAAAAGTTGAAAGCTATTAGCTTTAAAGTTTTCTAATATATTGCACTAAAATAAAGAGTAAAAAACATTTGGAACTTTATATGGAATTACAAAACAAAATTCTTAAACCATCGGACAATTCACGGTAATAACTTTGACAGTTCACAAACTAAGGAGAAGAGCTCTCCGTCCTCACTTCGCCTAAATGAAAAGTGCCGATCACACGTACACGGTTTCACAGATGAGTGCCTTTCCTGTTGTTATATATTCTAAAGGCAAAAGTCGCCGAGCCGTGGCGCTGAAATCGCTCAAAGTCGCCGTGCCATTATTTAAAATCGCCTTTTGATATTTTAATCAATCAAGTCCCTCTTCAAATAGTTGTTTTTATTACAGTAATCACAGCAACAGATACAAATAAAACAAATTTAAAATTTTGGTAGAGGGGTCGTGAAAAACAAAAAATAACCTTAATTAAGTTTTTAATAATTCACCGAGTTGCTCCCAACTATTTATTACACACATTTTAATCTTTTAGAAATTAATATTTTTATAAAGCAAAACTAAAATTATTACTTATTGAATCGGGCATGCCCCTTTTCAAAACATAACCAAGAACTGCCTTTGTGCAATTGATGTGATTAAGATTGAACATATTTCAGATATAAACAAATTGGAAATGCAACAAAAACTTTTATTTATTATAACTTCTTTTTCAGAACTTTGTATCACATATCAGAACACGACGGCATTGAGCATACTTTTAAATACCATTGCGATAAACGTCAGTTTGAACTCGTTCGTTCAATCCTTCGAGTGAAGTTAAAATTGTCATACCGTATTTAAGAAACTAACAAACATTTGTAAGCCTAAAAGCGCGGAAATGTACGGAAGTAGAAATTTAAGACGTTGAAAGTTGAGAATAAATCGAATCTCTGGGTAATAAGTGTGGTGAAAATGTATAATGGAAATATCTAGGACTAAGTGATTGAAGTTTCTAGAACTTAGCTGAGCAGTATAAATTGGGTTGGTAACAGCCTGGTTAGTTTTAGTCGTGATTTAGACTGCGAAGAGTTTCTAGATGATACTTGAAGTGTGTTAGTTATATTTTAACCAGTGAAGTGATAAGCGTAAATAAGTAAAGTAAAACAGTGTTTTGTGAAGAAAACGTGTAAAGAAAATTGTGAAACGATCAGTGAAGTAAATAATTTGCGATTGAAAAAATTGTGTCTTAATTAATCCGTCGAGCCCAAGGAGCCCCAGTACGTTAAAATTGATGTCAGAAATGTGATTAAATAAGAGAAACAAATTAAAATCAGACTAAAAAAAATTTGATTGTAAATTTAAAGTGAAATATTACAGTCAATCTAAATATGGGCCGTAAATTAAAGGATTCAAGACTTGAATTAAATAAACGTTCCCTACCTGGAATGGAAATAAAAATGCCTTGGTAGCGATTTTGCAATAAGCCATGGAACACGAGGGAAAGAATCCAGATACTTTTATTTTTGAAGACGACCTAGAAGAAGAAATTGTTATGTGAGCACACGTAATTCGAATTCAGAATCCAGCGATCATCGCACCTCGGTGCGGATATCCCACGAACTTACAGGAATTAAAGAAAACGAAAAGTGGAACGGCTGGACAAGGGTCGAAAAGAAACAACAACAAAAGGAAAAGGTTATGTCCGTCTATGACGGATTGTTGTCTCTTGGCAGAAAAGAACAATTCTGTTGCGTTTATTTCGCAGATGTTGGTTAAATAGTTCTACAAAACGACCTAATTAATTTAGTGAACTAATAACACATCGTTTTTGCAAATAGTGTACGCAAATCCATTAATTTTTATCGAATGCCAAGTAGGCACAACAGATTGTCAACACAAACCGCGCTTAGTATATCGGCCAATGGTGAAGAAAAAGGAATAATTTTGTTGCATTTTACATTGAATTGTATAGTTGAAGTAATAGTATGTTTATTGAAATATCTTCTTTACGGATTGAAAATTTTGTGAAGTTAGTTTTGTGAAAATCTACCTAACCCGGGTATAGATTGCTATGTAAAAAAGCTAGCGAAAATTGGTGTCGACGATGGTTAATTTTGATGTTGGGCTCTTTGAGCAAAGACTAATTAATTCAAAAGATACCCAGGATGGTATACAGCCAACGTAGTCGTGCTGCGTACAACAACGGGCACTGAATAATTGACAAAAGATAGTATCAAATAACAAATGAAAAGACAATTCATGTCTGAGGTAGGAAAAATTCAATCCGAAATTGATTAAGCTATCCAAGTGCTGAAAGTTCCAGTAAGGCAACAGAAAATTTAAGAAATGAAAGAAAATAATGACGTCAAGGTAAATATTTGCAGATATATATATATATATATATATATATATATATATATATATATATATATATATATATATATATATATATATATATATACCGAAATTGGTTTTTTTTAAAAAAAAAAAAAAAACAACAATTTTCAGCGCCCATATATCGGAGTCATTCCGAAATATGGCGTGTTTTCCGGCAAACATGACAGCCACCCACGCCATATTGGAGGGGAATAGGGAGAGGAGATCCGGTGGAGTGATTTTGGCGGCGAGAGGTCAATTTTGGTTTTGCTGTTGGACGGAAAGGTTGGTTTAGCATTTGAAGAAGAGTGAAAAACGTGGAAGAAAAAAGGTGGAAGTGTTTTTTAGAAAAAAGGAGAAAACAGGAAAAAAAGTCGTATTCCAACGAAAACTTTTGGCTATTTGCAAGCATTGACTTCAGGAAATAATTAAGGTATATTATTTGAACGCTGCATTCGAGATTGATGACAAATTCTTCATAACCTACAGGTATAAGTTTTTTTGTAATAATGTATCACAAGGTCAGTGGAAACTATGATTTACATTAATTTTACGCCTTACGAGTATGTTTGTTTTAACTAGAAATCGTTCACAAAATAAATTTCTTTTAGCTTATTTGCTTCCGCAAATCTGAATCACATGTAGCTTTCTTATCGACAACTATCATCCTGAGTGCTTAAATTAAAACCGAATTTGCTTAAAATTTTATTCGAGATCATTGATTTCGGGAGTGAAACACTCTTCCGATCTCATATTCTAAACTAGTGAAGATTTGCGCATATATATACATAGAGCATATTTGTTTCTTATGAGTCGATTTATTCTCATCGAATTCAGCGCCAAATTAGTGCAACTTTCTTTAGCATAAACATAATTTAAACGGGATAAACTACCAGTGTCGACGGATATTTCGGCTGCTGTTTAGTTGTAATAGTTCCATAGCGTTATTTAAGTTTTTTTTTCTCTGGTCTATATGAATTCTATTTATAAGTATCTACAAACCAATCTGAACTTATAACTGTACGAAAATGCTTTTGACTTGTTTATTAACACATATTAGGATATACACAGGTCTAATATACAGATTTTTTTTTTGAAAGTTAATCAGGTACACTGAGAAAAGTGGTTTTTTTAAATCAAGTAAATTGGTTTATTTGATGGTTATTTATTTGGCTGAAAACATACTTATTTAGTACAAGAAATATTTATTTTGTTTAAAAAATTCAACACTGTTCTACGAAATTAGGGATTTATTCAGTCTATATTTATTTGAACTAAATATAATTTATTTCGCTGAAATAAGTTGATTTAAATAATTAAATTTTAAGTTTTTCTCACGCAAGATTGGAATTTTTTAAAACTGTCTTTCTTTGAGGTAGAATGATAAATAATACATTGAAATCAGATCTGTTAATTTCACCCAAAAATTACGTTGTGTGGGCTAAACTTATTATTGTTTTGAAATAAATGATATATATTTGTGAAGAAACTTAGCCTTGTTTCTAACAAATAATTATTTCATTGCTGGAAAGAATATAATATTTCTGGACAGAAATTACTTATTTCGCTCAAATAAACGTTTCTCCAAGCGAAATACAGGAAGTTTTGGTTTATCATTGTTTTCATCACGTGAGAAGAAACAACGGGAGTACATTTGTTCATTACAGCTTTGAATTTCACTGTACATGGTTGCTTATAAAACTAACTGCCCAGAAGTATTTCATTTTAACTTATTAAGTTAGTGTTTCTTAAATCTTAGAAATTAAATTCAATAATGTAATTTTTGGAACAGTGTTGTGTTTATCGTGTTATCACAGACGAAAGCATATATTTCTTCTTGTAAAAGGTGCATTTTATTTTCTAGAAAAACGTATTTCTGAAATAAGTCGTAGAATCGGAGGTTTGTTCCTTACAAATAAATATTCATTGCTAGCAATTAATAATATTTGAGGAGAAAAATTATTTATTTCGCTCAAATAAATGTTTCTACAAGCGAAATAAAGGAAGATTTGCTTATAATGTTTCGCATCACTTCAGAAGAAATAACGGGAGTACATTTTTGCTCATTGAAGTTTTGTGTTTCAATGCATTTGGTTGGTTGTGAATATTACTACGCAAAAGAAGTGTTTCATTTTAACTATTAAAGCCAGTGTTCTTTTAGTGTTCAAAATTATTGTTAAGCGAAATTAATCGGATAGTGCAAAATGTGCAGTCAAGAAATGTTTACTTCTAATTTAAATAATATGGACATACAATCCATTTCTGTAGAAAAAGAGTTTTCGTCACATTCAGTAGTGCAACAGTTAGACGGTGAGCCAATAATTGTTACTATAGCGGAACTCACAACACAAACGCAAGAAACCGATATATCGGCATTGCCGCAATCCTTTAATTTGGAAAGTGTTTTGAAAAAAGATTGCATTGGAAATGCAATTTTATCGTTATATTCAACACAAGGGTTTCTGGGCAATCGTTCGCAAAACTATCTTGTTGAATTAATTGTGCAGCATTTTCTCAATAATAATCACGGGTTAGTATGTTTTAACTTAATAATATATTGCCAAGTTGTGCGTTTCAGTATTTTTCCGGTTTTGTACTAGGGCCCCATTGGCCCCATATATATATATTTGATTAAATGGAAGTATTACTAATTTTTATTAGACGTCTTCGAAATGAGATCTTCGAGCAGCTCGCTGACAAAATAGTAAAGTTATTTCCCAATGAAAATAGATTAGTTTACTATACTCCGCCAGTCAGAAAAAGACATTCGAGAGATAACAAGGCTGGAATTTCCAAAGGAAGGCTAGTGGACAAATATAGGAATAAGTTAACTTTTTTGCGGAAGGCTAAAGTTTTGCCATCTCGTTTTCAAACGGAAGACTCGTCAGAAAGTGATACAGAAAATACAGGTAAATACAGATGAGGGATCAATGTTTTAAGATTAACTTAGCTTTCCATAGATGTTTCAGCTACACAACAAAGTCTCAACTGGCTTGCAAATAACACCGGGCCATGGAATGACGTTAAATATCATTGGGAAAAATCGTTTTCCCTACGATATAAAATTTTTCAACGTGATTGCACTGTTCAGCAAATATTGGATAAATACCCAATTTTAAAAAGCAGCGAAGGATACTTCTTGGTAAAATAGTCACAGTAATGTATTATTATAATATTTTTGTTATAATATATATTTTGGCAGATCGAAAAAGATTTCGCTCTTTTGTATCCAGATAAAGCCGACGCACTTTTTCTCAAATTTGACGAGTTTTTTGGAAAATTACTCAAACTTAAAAGAAGTCATCTCCAAACCTCAGATGTTGTTCTGCTCGATTGCTTAGAAACCGCGTCTCTTGGAAATGGTAAAATAATAAATATAATATTATTTTCGAAATCAAAGGGTAACACAAATATTTCCATAGACACTAAACATTATCTAATGATAATGTTATTAGCTGCACTAGTTCCATGTAAATCTCACAATTGTGCTAAAAAGGGGAAAACATTTTGGAAGCCATCAATTAGCGAATGTAGAGAAGGAATGATTAAACATGTTAAGGTAAAGCAATTTTTTTATTTCCAGTTATACCCTTTGGGTTCCGATCTTGTGCTATGAATATTTTTCATAACTCACGTTCTCATTGGTTTTCCGTATCGGAGCTCAAAGTTATGTATTTTAAAATTTTTTGAACCTAACATATATGTACTTCGTTAGACTCCAGATGAAATTGAGGAATATATGGAAAAAAAGCGAGATGTAATGCAAAAAATAGGCCTTACTGTACAGCCTTTCGTCATTGTTCAAGGCTCATCATCAATAAATATTGAAAAATCGTATGTAATTATAAACTCAACCATTTATAGTGTACCTACATTATTAAAAGCATTAGATTTGTGTTTTAAAAGTTACCATATTTTATGGGCAAAATATTCGCTAGAAGCAGAGCATCTTTGGCTTTTGCTGCAATTATCTGTGTATGGTATTAAACCAAAGTGGGATAAAAGTGTCCCTAATATAATTGATATTAATAATAACATAAATTTGATATAAATATTTTTAAAATGTTGCTCTGTAAGATTTGCAAAAACTATATAAATAAAAACTATAAAAATAATAAATTTTTGCAAAGTGAAGATATTAGTAAATTTATTTCTTTTAAATGGATTAAATTTAATGGACTTTATTTTAAAATTGGTAGTATTATTATTATTAAAGAAGATAAATTCGGTGAGCCAGTATTTTGTGAAATAAAATACATTTTATGTAATTCGTAATTTATGTTTCATTTGCAAACCGATAGAGAGAATAGGTATAGACAGCCACATTAAGGCATATGAAGTTCAAATGTCAAGCAATAAAAGGTATTGTAAAATTAATTTTGATCATATTATTTCGAATGATATATTTCCAACAAAAGTACATTTATTGTGTGACGGAAGAACCGTTATCAGTTCCGTTAATATTGAATAACATAATATATAAACCATAATTACTTTAGCTCAGCAAATACTTTGAAAAGCGTAAATTTATGTCACAATTAAATTCATTAATTTTTAAAATAGTGTAAGGTAAGAATTCATATTTTCATTAACAAATAATTTAGATTGTTTAAGAAACCATTTATGCACTGAAAATAAACAGATTTTTGATAAAAAATTTTAAAAGTTTTCTTGTAACAGATCCATTCTAATATATTTATTTATACAAACATATGTTCATGTATTGCAAATTCATTTCTAGTGAATAAAACTTATTTAAACTAAATAATGATCGTTGCTCATGAGGAATAACAACTGGTTTGAGTTTAGCGACAAATCGAGTGAATACGCGTGATTTGCATGCCATTTTAATTTGTAAAAACACCAGATCAATCAAGTGGCACCCTGTTCAGTGAACATCCTTTATTGCTCTACTTACTTATTGTCCTAATATAATGATAATATTACTAAATATTATCATAATATTAGGACAATAAGTAAGTAGAGCAATAAAGGACGTTGACTGAACGCAGCGCCACTTGATTGTTCTGGTGTTTTTATAAATTAAAATGGCATGCAAATCACGCGTATTCACTCGATTTGTCGCTTAACTCAAACCCGTTCTTATTCCTCATGAGCAACGATCCTTATTTAGTATAAATAAGTTTTATTTCAGCCAACGAAGGACATTTCATTTGAGTTAACTAAATGTTTGTTTCACAGAAATAAATGTATCAAACAAATATATTATTAATATACATATAGATTTATTTCGCTAAATGCAAACACATTTATTTCGTGCAATTAATTCTTATTTCAGCCAAGTGAAACCTTTTCATTTGAGATAACTAAACATTTACTTCAGACAAATAAATGAGGCAAATAAATCCCATATTCCACTAAAATATAAATTTATTTCGCCAAATATAAACACACCATTTATTTAGTGCGAATAAATTTCATTTCAGCCAAACAAAACCTTTTCTCAGTGTACATCCCTCTGAAATAAAGTCAATGAATTTTTATATCTGAACTGCCAGCAATTTTTGTTATATACAGCCTGCGTGAGCCGAGTGTGTTTAGAAGGAAAGAAATAAGTTATATCTTTCATGAACTCCCATCTATACTCATTTTGGTTCGAGGACCTTATTGATCATTATGTTGAACTAACATTTTTTTTTGAGCCATACAGTTAATATGGCTTCGTTAGCATATATAATCTATTAATTCTGACTTAATGTTTCTTTTTATAACTAAATATGTTTCGTTATGATCACACTCTAGTAGACTTATAGCCATAATCCAAATGAGCTAGAACAAGGCCAATATTCTCCTCGACCTCATCTCTCCTTTTCCAATCGGCTAGTTCCGGACAACGGTCTAAGAGTTTATCTTTGGGACTATGTCGAAATCAGGGCTGACATAGTCATTGGATGGGGAGGGCAAGCCCTATAAGCCTCGGGTCATCTGGAGGCTGAGGCTGCTTCTCTCGTCAGTAACATATTATCATTTTTTTCTTCCCTTTTCTATTATTCCCTTAATAAGAATGTGCATTCCTTTTCTATAGTCTTCAGTCCATATTAGGACAATTAAGAGAGCCCGCATTAAAGTTCGGGTGAGTGTACTGAGGAAGTGAGGCAAGATCTCACCCCGATCCGACGAGCTTAGCACGGCTAGCAAGGCGGGCCCCTCCCCTCCTCGGTCATCGACCAAGCCTGCACGGCAACTTACGCTCACCCTGGTATTTCCTTTACCTTTCCCAATCCCTTTTCGGTTGTGAGTTATTACTAGGTTGTGATAAGCAACTTAGTGATGCTCACAACCCTCTGTCCAATCCATGTCCGCCTGCAGCCATCTGTTGGTTGCCTGTGAACATGGATTTCCACAATTTACCGATAACAAAATGGCGCCCAACGGTTGTGCGTGGTCCTGCTTAAAGGACTGAGAAAGGAACCGACCTTCCTTTTTCTAGTAGGCACAATCTCAGGAGACTTTACGTCTACCTATATGCTTCGGCCAGTCTTCGAACCATTCCCTAAGTGGATAAATGGATTTATATTCCGCAAGGCTTCAACGGCCACCCTTTTCCACTACCCCTAGAGCACATTCCTTCACGGATAGCTCTACCATAATACTTCTTCACCCTTCCTGAACGGACTTTTTAGTATTTATATGCTACCTAGTTGCCTCACGGCGTGTCTGAAATAAATTTATCAATTTTCTTTCTTTCCCTATCCGTCGTCGACTAGAGGTTGACAGTGCGATGGACGAATCCAGTTCAATGGCCTCTGAAGTTGGAACACTCCAGAGAGATACATCCTCTTGGCTGGGAGATTAGCCAATGGAATGTCTCTGGAGAGCGTCTCCAAGTTTCTGAGCAACCATTTGTTTCGGGATCCCTCTCCTTGGACTGGCAACCCTAGTTAATCGATTCCCATCCTTATAGGCAGCCTTATTCGAAGGACGGTTGACTCGAGCGTTCAGACTATTCTGGAGTTTACGAGCCTTGGCTTGATAGCCAGTAACCTTGTCCGTGATAGTTCTGTGCGATCATAGTAGTCGGTCGAAATTCGGGTAAGTGTCTGGCTTACAACTTTATCCTCTTCCTAACTAATTCCTTACCATCTGTTCCTGGGGAGGAGGCACCTCAACAGCAGTGTCCGGATAATAAGGAGAGAGCGGGTCGAGGAGGACGATAACTTTTGACCCTTATATTGATATACCACTTCTCAAATAAATATTTTCTTTTGTTCTTTTCTTTCTCGCAAATTATTCTTCACCATTTTGGATTTCTGGTGTGTTTGGCTAGCTCAGTATCCAACAAACTCCATTTCATTTTTCTTTTATTTGGAAGTACCGAATAAAAACATATTTTTTTTTTTTTTGAATTTGTATATATTTTTCCTTTGGTCGTTTTATAGGTTTAAAATAACAAACAACTTATCTTGTTTTTTTTCGGCTCCTCGATATGGAGTAAATAAATTTGAACGTATTATGAACTATTAAGGTTGTGAGCCGCTTCACAACTGGGTACTCATCGCAACCTCTTTAAAATTGTTTATATTGGGTCAAGCCCAAAAATTTTACTTGCCTTATTTGTGAGAATACCAACCACGCAGTAGTGAGAGCGCGACTTGCAGCTATTTGACTTCAATTCTTTTAATTTTGTTTATACAACAATGTTTCGGTCGCCACCAGAACAGGCAGCAGCCGCTTCGGCTACTTTACCAGTATGTACGGTGTGCCAGGGCACTGATTTCAGCCACAGCACTATGCCAGTGATTACCCCCTGCTCACACACCTTTCATAAAAAGTGTTTGGCACAATGGTTGGAGCGACAACCAAGTTGTCCGATATGTCGGCGAGAGTGTTCGTTAGCGGAGTCTAGAACCTATAACCCTAGCAGTGGAGTTGTCCCACGCACGAATACCTTAGGCGTGGTGACGAGATCGCAGGCTAATCAGCGACCTCAAACTCCAGCAGTATCGCCAACCCAGCCGCTCGACAGAACGCAGACATTAGAACCGCCACAGCCTAGAACACAGGAGTCTAGTCCAGGAGGACAAGCGAGCCCGCAAGTATCATATAATGTACAGGCCCTGCTGGCTGGTTTACTAGGCGAGTTATCTGACTTGATAACCCGACAGATCAGCCAGCAGATGCAGAATATTCAGCTGCAACAACCTGAGGCTCCAGCAGCCAGTTACAGACCACCGAACCAGAGACAAGCCCGTTATGGTGATGCTCATATACACCGGCAAAACACTCCGCGGTACCACAGAAGGTCACCTAGTCCCATGAGGCACTGGAATTTAAGCTACAACGGGGACAACTCGAAGCTGCGGGCCGAAGAATTTATTTTTCGATCGGAAATTATGGCACGAAATACCTTGGCCGGAGATTATAACCTGATGGCAGAAAACTTTGCCACCCTCCTGAAAGACAATCCCTTAGATTGGTACTGGCAGTATCTCAGATACCATCCTGAGGTGGGAAGACCTGAAGCAGGCCTTTAGTAGGGACTGGACGCCGCCAGTGCATGACTCCGATACACTTCGACAGATGCTCTCCCGAAGACAACACCCAGGTGAACCGTTCCAGTTTTATCTACAGGATTTATTGTCCCTCAGACAGAGACTCCGATTACCAATGCTGGAGTCGGAATTTGTGGAAATTGTCAAGGATAATTTATTGCCTGCTACCCAACAACAAATATGCCTCCACCCTGCACACAGCATTGCCCAACTACAAGCTATAGTCATGCCCATAGAAGGAGTCTTTCATAGGACAAGAGCTATGAGGCATCACAGCGTCAGAAGGCTGGAGGAGGTAGACATGGTACCACCTACAAGTTGGCAGACAGACCAGCCTGTTACGAACCTGGGCAATGAGATGGTCAATACAACTTCGCAGGCTGAAGAATGTTCGGAGATAGCTCGCGAAACCCCTTGTTGGAATTGTGGTGAAGCGGGACATTGGCATCGACAATGTCCAATTCCAAACACTGGCGTCTACAGCTATGGATGCGGATTGCGAGACGTTTACATAAATAATTGTCAGACCTGCAGTCGAAAAAACCAGCGGAGAGGCGGGAACAACGTCACCAGTTCTCGCCGGAACCAGCAGACAGCCAGCTCGAGTCGCCGAGCAATAGACCAGCAGTAAAAACTTCGACGAGTAAATTAAATACCCCTGATAAGACCATAACGATTTCGTCAGAGACTCCAACGGTGGGACGAATGGTGATAACGCCGCGAGAAACTCCAACACCGAGAACACCTAGAGTGACTCCCCGCAAGCCTTATCACATTCGTCTCCTAGAATATCAAGCCGCGAGAGAGCGCATTTTCTCAGAGTCTGTCGAAAGCATTACCCCTGCCTCAATTCAAACATTCAAACAATAAGACCTAAGCCTAAGCGATCCACCACGAGGCTTCGCGAATTCTGGAAAAGAGTGAAAGCTGACAGACGCCGACTAGTCGCAGGTATATCCTCAATACCCCAGGACATAAGGCCTTATGCTAGTGTGAAAGTACTGGGGCAAGAGATCAACGGGTTGTTAGACAGTGGAGCGAGCGTGAGTTGTCTGGGAGGACAAGCAGCCCGAAAGCTCCTTCAAGAAGGCCAAATGACATATAAGAAATACGCAACTTCCGTCAAAACAGCAGACGGAACCTCACAGCAGGTATGCGGTCATTTGGATGCCGATGTAGAGTTTCGTGACAGCAGACATATGATTAGGCTATATGTCATACCGAGTCTGTCACAAGACCTATATCTGGGCGTAGATTTCTGGAGAGCTTTCCAGCTGGCCCCAGACATCATCAGCTCTCTCACGCCGTCCACCGCGAATGGAACACCCGTTGAAAACAACACCCACTGCCTGTCAAAGGAAGACCAAGCTCGTCTGGAACTAGTGAAGAGTTTTTTTCCCTCATATGCAAAGCAAGGCTTAGGGCAAACCCCAATCAAACAGAGACACTACCCGGTATCTCCAGCAGTACAGGCACTGATGGACGCAGAGCTAGCACGCATGAAGAGCCTAGGCGTCATCGAGGAAAGTCAAAGCGCCTGGAGCTCCCCAGTGGTACTTGTCAGGAAGCCCGGAAAGGTCCGACTATGTTTCGACGCAAGGAAAGTCAATGCGGTGACGAAAAAGGATGCGTATCCCCTTCCCCACATTGACGGCATTCTCGGAAGGCTTCCACCTGCGCGATTCATAACGGGACTGGACCTGAAGGACGCTTTCTGGCAGATACCACTGGAGAGCCGTTCGCGCGAAAAGACCGCATTTACTGTGCCCGGACACCCACTATACCAGTTCACAGTCATGCCCTTTGGCTTATGCAATGCGCCGCAGACCATGTGCAGGCTGATGGACAGGGTCATACCATCTGACCTGAAGGAATCTGTCTTCGTCTATTTGGATGATCTTCTTGTGGTGTCGAAGAACTTTTCGGAACACCTGGCTACACTTTCGCGAGTGGCGGAATGCTTGCGGAAAGCAGGACTAACAATTAACGTAGAAAAGAGCAAATTTTGTTTGAGGGAAATCAAATATCTCGGATATTTGATCGGAAATGGGTGTATCAAGACGGATCCAGATAAGGTATCCGCGATTGTAGACTACCCCACGTCGAAGACGGTACGACAGGTACGTCGGTTCCTAGGTATGGCATCTCGAACTACGCAGCGGTATCATCCCCGATCACGGATACTTTAAAGAAAAGTGACAAGTTCACCTGGACCGTCGAAGCCAATGATGCATTCATGACCCTCAAACAAAAGCTAATAACGGCCCCCTTGCTCGTTAGCCCTGATTTTCTCCGTCTCCTTGTTTCGGAAGATGAGGCCTGGAAGCTGTGGATTCCTCCCGGACTCATCGAGCAGACAATGCGACAGGCTCACGACCCTCTTCTGGGCACGGAGGAATCGGCAAAACGCTTGAGAGGATTCGCCGATACTTTTATTGGCCTAAAATGACCACACAAGTCCGATCCTACGTCAATAGCTGCCAAGTTTGCAAAGAGATCAAGGCACCCAATACTATTCTTCGTCCACTGATGGGACAGCAGCCGAAGTCGGAACGCCCCTGGCAACGGCTATACATCGACCTTCTTGGCCCCTATCCTCGATCCAGAAGCGGAAATGTTTCGATACTCATCGTGTTAGATCATTTCTCCAAGTTCCCCAGTCTCAAACCTTTGCGAAAATCCAGTTCCTCACTTATTACTAAATATATAGAGGAAGAGATATTTCACCTTTTTGGGGTACCCGAAACAGTAGTCACGGACAATGGACCACAGTTTAAATCTAACCACTTTAGGCTGTTGATGAGGCGATACGGAATACAACATATGTATACGGCCATTTATTCTCCGCAAGCAAATGCTGCAGAACGTGTCAATCGCTCCATTCTGGCAGGCATTCGGGCTTACCTATCCGACAAGCATGACCGCTGGGACGAACATCTGAGCGCGGTCGCGAGCTCGTTGCGAAGCTCCACCCACAAGGCGACAGGGTTCTCCCCGTATCAGGTCTTATATGGTCAGCATATGATAACGCATGCGTCGAGTTACGAGCTCCTGCGTAAGCTGGGTACATGGGCAGAAACGGATATGCAAGTAGACATGTCGGATAAAATCGTCCTTATTAGAGAAAACGTTAAAGCTAACCTAGACCGTGCATTTGACCAGGGAGAACGAAACTACAACACCAGGGCCAGTCCCATTACCTTTCGGCCAGGCCAAGAAGTCTATCTGCGTAACTTTACGATTAGCGATTTTCAGAAGGGCACGAACGCCAAACTTGCGAAGAAATTCATAAAAAGCAGAATACGAACAAGAAAGGGTAATAATCTATATGAGTTAGAAGATTTACAAGGGCAACCAATCGGGATATACCATGCCAAAGATATCCGCCACTGAAGCGACAACACGGCTAGGGATGGTATGGCGAGTCTGGCCACACTGGAGTATGTGTTCCCCTCCTAATGATGAAAAAAGAAAAAAAAAAATGTCTACGTACGAAACTTCCTCTTACAAGGAAGAGGAAGTGTAGACTAGAGCTGAAGAAGGAAGGTACACATACACCATGGTCCAGTTTGCACGGCGGGGCTCGCGATGCCAATTCCTTTTCGTACGGAGAGCGTCTCGGCCACTGTGTGGGGAATCACTGCGGCGCACGCGTCTCTCATCAGGATGTCGAGTCAACCCTGGTGAAACTACCACAAAGGCTGAGCTCAGACTCACCGGCTGCTCCCTCATTAGGAGTATGTCTGGTGGGTTTGACTGAGCAGGCCGAGATGACGAACCGATAGCGCCATTCAGATTAACAGAGTTCTGGTTTGTCCCAAGTATATCTTTCCCTCACCTACAAACATCTGATAAACACCGAGCCCTCAGCAAATTTTACCGGTGCAAACACTTTGTTTGTGCCTTACTCTAAAGCATGTTTCATGCATCTCTTATTACCATTACACAGCAATATCCGGATATCCAGTTAGCACATGACAGGAGCAAATCTCACGTCAAGTTTATACACCCAACCTTCTCTTCCCCCCCCCCCCCCCCCCCCCATGCCTCCTTTATTAAACGAATCCTCGTCCCCACACTTCCCATTTATTCTTTATCCTGTAATAGAATACATAATATTTACGGAAAACTTAACTACTTTATGAATTACACTGTCTTAGATATATCGTTGCAATCTTTTACCTTATGACACACTCTTTGCGAGTGGTTCTGCCTTTCGTATGTGATGTGTGACGATTGCAGATAATTAATAAATCAACCATTTCCTTTTTACCACTAAGTAAATAACGTTCTCGATAACAGGTCCGATACAAATAAAATATTATATACTACCACTGCGGCAGAAAAATCAAAGTAGGCACAGTTCTAATGAATAGCACAGCATAGTTCTAATGAATATATAGAAACATGAATGCTCTAGATGCGTGTGGAGATACTGTAGGCCAACTTCGAGTCCGTCAAACTAGATAGATTGAATAGTCAGGCTCCTCAGTGTAGTCTCTTCTCCCCCCTTGAATTCCTCTCACATCCCAATTATTTAATATTACAACTATGATTTATCCTCATTATTATTTTGTAAAAATTTTTTTTTAATCTACTGAAAGCTTATTTTTATTTTATTATAGTTTTTTATTTTTTTTGAACTTCATTAATTTTATTTACCACTATTATACTTTCCTCTAAGAGTAGGACTCATTTTTTTTGTATACTTTCTTTGTTTGGCACTGCATTGTTATAATTTTTCTACTATTATGATTTCTTTAAGACTTACTTTCTTATATTTTATTATAGTTTTATTATAATTTACTACTATTACATTTTCCTCTAATACTCATTTTTTTTTCTATCCTTTCTTTCTTATGATTTCTCTTTTCTTACATTTTTTTTATATACATTTTTCATTATGAATTCCATTATAATGTCTCTAAGTTATAATTACCATCCTCTTTATAACGTTTTCTTTGAAAAAAAAAAAAAAAAAAAAAATTATAAATTTGAAAAAATAAATAAATAAATTATAAATTTGAAAAAAAAAAATAAATAAAATTTTTTTAAACCTTCCTTTCCTTGAAGAAGACATCATCCGTCTGTACACCTGTAAATATTGGAACCTGTGACATATAGAAAAGGTCTTCTGCCATCCGGACAACGCCTGGGTCTCGTATTTAGTCTGAAACGATCAACATAATCTCTGGCACTATCCCGATCCACTGGAACACGTACTTTGATACGGTGGTCTGGATGTGGTTCTCTTCTAGTTGAAATGGGCATCTTAAGAATGCTGAATCAGCCCAAGCACTTCATAATATCCTTCCTCCAAATCATCCTTGTGACGAGGTTGACCGAAGGGAAGCCAAGGTTCTCAGGATGATGAAGCACATAATGTAAAATTACAGTGCCAAAAGGTCATTAATAAACGATGATGGACTTACTGCTACCGCTAGTCTATGTTAATTGGTTCTGCCACTGAACGTACATACAAGGCATCAGCTTGGGTCCTACAAGCAAGAGTAAGTCTAGTTCACCTCAACCATGATGACCATGGACTAAAATCAAGTGTTGCAAACCCTACGTAGATATGCTTCCATGACATTAACGAATGCAAGGTTTTGGTAGGTGCATCCAAGGAATGTATGGAAACTCCTGTTGAATCTAACTCCAGGTGGCTCTTTTGGGTACCGCAAGAGTTTGCGAAACCAAGCATGGAGGGCCGACAACAATATGAAAACTATCCGAAACCGAATTTGTACAGTAACAACTTGGACAGTTATAGTCTTTAAAAATGGAAGTCTTGGTTCAGTAATCTCAGCTTAGTCAGACTCGATTTACGATAATTAACAACGTATTTGATCCAAGAACAAATTTTGCTGTGTCGCAGCGTAGACCGACTGAGCGATCAATTGATCACAACATAAGATAGAACACCGAAGAGAATACCAGAAACATTTTCAGACATGGCACCGACGAAGTCGCGTAATGTTCTACGTACCAAGAACCATATTGAGATCAGCTGACAAGGTTCAGGCTACGGTATGTCAAGAACCAAGCAAACTACGACTCATAAGTGATGAAGAATGTGGAGAAGTGTGCCAGACAGAGAGTACCCAGTAGATACCCTCAAAGGCTAAATCCATTTTTTTAAGAGGACCAAAGAAGCGCCCCATCAAAAGACCGGTACCAACAGCGGAACAACTTGTAAACAACAACAATTACGGCGATAGGGAGCAACGAATTACATTAACTAAGTTTCTGCTTAATTTCCATCATATTAGTTATATGCTTACAATACAATTTAGAAGGTAAATGATAAAATATTGTATCAGTCATGTGGCCAAACACCTATAGTTTAATTCATAGTAATATACTTACTTGAGCAAAGCCATAGTACTCGGTAACTTAGCGAACCGGTAATCGTAGTTAATTTCACGATTAGGAACAATGTAATACGTAATTGGAATAGATTCAATGGCCAACAGGTATAGTTAACGCAAAATAACAGGTAGGTCCCTTACACCCCCCCCATCTTATATACAGTGTCTTCACGCGCATCCAAAGCACCTTGCATATTGATTCCTTAGGAGTCTTGAAGGACCACTACATATTTATATCATAATCACCAAGTTTAATTACATAGCACCAGTCTCACCTAGATAACATACGAAGAAAGGCTGAACCACATCGCTCCGCTTGTTATCATATATCGGTACACATTCAAATAATCTAAGCCCGGCTAACTTAGCGTGAGATATGAGACAATTAATCTCAGGGTATGGGTCGAGCCACACGTTGGGCTTCGACTCAACTAATCAATCGTTTTCACCCGTTAAACAGGATTTTGTTACCTACTTGCCGTCCCCATTCCCTCTCCATAACCACCCCGCTCACTTTTCAGCTTCCCTTCACACAAATTTCATGAATTTGTGGAAAAGAACCTGCCCTGTTATGTGAGCACACGTAATTCGAATTCAGAATCCAGCGATCATCGCACCTCGGTGCGGATATCCCACGAACTTACAGGAATTTAAGAAAACGAAAAGTGGAACGGCTGGACAAGGGTCGAAAAGAAACAACAACAAAAGGAAAAGGTTATGTCCGTCTATGTCTCTTGGCAGAAAAGAACAATTCTGTTGTGTTTATTTCGCAGATGTTGGTTAAATAGTTCTACAAAACGACCTAATTAATTTAGTGAACTAATAACACATCGTTTTTGCAAATAGTGTACGCAAATCCATTAATTTTTATCGAATGCTAAGTAGGCACAACAGATTGTCAACACAAACCGCGCTTAGTATATCGGCCAATGGTGAAGAAAAAGGAATAATTTTGTTGCATTTTACATTGAATTGTATAGTTGAAGTAATAGTATGTTTATTGAAATATCTTCTTTACGGATTGAAAATTTTGTGAAGTTAGTTTTGTGAAAATCTACCTAACCCGGGTATAGATTGCTATGTAAAAAAGCTAGCGAAAATTGGTGTCGACGATGGTTAATTTTGATGTTGGGCTCTTTGAGCAAAGACTAATTAATTCAAAAGATACCCAGGATGGTATACAGCCAACGTCCTCGTGCTGCGTACAACAACGGGCACTGAATAATTGACAAAAGATAGTATCAAACAACAAATGAAAAGACATTTCATGTCTGAGGTAGGAAAAATTCAATCCGAAATTGATTAAGCTATCCAAGTGCTGAAAGTTCCAGTAAGGCAACAGAAAATTTAAGAAATGAAAGAAAATAATGACGTCAAGGTAAATTGTGTGAACAGAAAGTTACTTTTCAGCAGCACTTGGTGGAAGTCATTTGTTCAAAAATGAAAAGGAAAAAAACACTTGTTTTTTCTTCCACAAATTAGGAATGAACAAATGACTTCCACCAAGTGCTGCTGAAAGGTAACTTTCTGTTTACACAATTTTTAACCATTTTTGGTTTTATATGAAATTGATGGACTAAAAATCCTCTTCATATAATTCATACTCAGATTTAAAACTGAGTATTTATAGGAGTTGAGTTTTTGACTTTTCGTCATGGATGTCCGTGGTAAGGAGTGCAAGCGCCACGCTGATGATGACCACTTGCACTCCGGTCGAAACATGCATCTCATTCCTAATTTGTGGAAGAAAAAACAAGTGTTTTTTTCCTTTTCATTTTTGAACAAGTGACTTCCACCAAGTGCTGCTGAAAGGTAACTTTCTGTTCACACAATTTTTAACCATTTTTGGTTTTTTATGAAATTGATGGACTAAAAATCCTCTTCATATAATTCATACTCAGATTTAAAACTGAGTATTTATAGGAGTTGAGTTTTTGACTTTTCGTCATGGATGTCCGTGGTAAGGAGTGCAAGCGCCACGCTGATGATGACCACTTGCACTCCGGTCGAAACATCCATCTCATTCCTAATTTGTGGAAGAAAAAACAAGTGTTTTTTCCTTTTCATTTTTGTCAAGGTAAATATTTGCAGATATATATATATATATACCGAAATTGGTTTTTAAAAAAAAAAAAAAAAAAAACAATTTTCAGCGCCCATATATCGGAGTCATTCCGAAATATGGCGTGTTTTCCGGCAAACATGACAGCCACCCACGCCATATTGGAGGGGAATAGGGAGAGGAGATCCGGTGGAGTGATTTTGGCGGCGAGAGGTCAATTTTGGTTTTGCTGTTGGACGGAAAGGTTGGTTTAGCATTTGAAGAAGACTGAAAAACGTGGAAGAAAAAAGGTGGAAGTGTTTTTTAGAAAAAAGGAGAAAACAGGAAAAAAAGTCGTATTCCAACGAAAACTTTTGGCTATTTGCAAGCATTGACTTCAGGAAATAATTAAGGTATATTATTTGAACGCTGCATTCGAGATTGATGACAAATTCTTCATAACCTACAGGTATAAGTTTTTTTGTAATAATGTATCACAAGGTCAGTGGAAACTATGATTTACATTAATTTTACGCCTTACGAGTATGTTTGTTTTAACTAGAAATCGTTCACAAAATAAATTTCTTTTAGCTTATTTGCTTCCACAAATCTGAATCACATGTAGCTTTCTTATCGACAACTATCATCCTGAGTGCTTAAATTAAAACCGAATTTGCTTAAAATTTTATTCGAGATCATTGATTTCGGGAGTGAAACACTCTTCCGATCTCATATTCTAAACTAGTGAAGATTTGCGCATATATATACATAGAGCATATTTGTTTCTTATGAGTCGATTTATTCTCATCGAATTCAGCGCCAAATTAGTGCAACTTTCTTTAGCATAAACATAATTTAAACGGGATAAACTACCAGTGTCGACGGATATTTCGGCTGCTGTTTAGTTGTAATAGTTCCATAGCGTTATTTAAGTTTTTTTTTTCTCTGGTCTATATGAATTCTATTTATAAGTATCTACAAACCAATCTGAACTCATAACGGTACGAAAATACTTCATAGAGCATATTTGTTTCTTATGAGTCGATTTATTCTCATCGAATTCAGCGCCAAATTAGTGCAACTTTCTTTAGCATAAACATAATTTAAACGGGATAAACTACCAGTGTCGACGGATATTTCGGCTGCTGTTTAGTTGTAATAGTTCCATGGCGTTATTTAAGTTTTTTTTTTCTCTGGTCTATATGAATTCTATTTATAAGTATCTACAAACCAATCTGAACTCATAACGGTACGAAAATACTTCATAGAGCATATTTGTTTCTTATGAGTCGATTTATTCTCATCGAATTCAGCGCCAAATTAGTGCAACTTTCTTTAGCATAAACATAATTTAAACGGGATAAACTACCAGTGTCGACGGATATTTCGGCTGCTGTTTAGTTGTAATAGTTCCATGGCGTTATTTAAGTTTTTTTTTCTCTGGTCTATATGAATTCTATTTATAAGTATCTACAAACCAATCTGAACTTATAACTGTACGAAAATGCTTTTGACTTGTTTATTAACACATATTAGGATATACCCAGGTCTAATATACAGCTTTTTTTTTTTAAAGTTAATCAGGTACATCCCTCTTAAATAAAGTCAATGAATTTTTATATCTGAACTGCCAGCAATTTTTGTTATATACAGCCTGCGTGAGCCGAGTGTGTTTAGAAGGAAAGAAATTAGTTATATCTTTCATGAACTCCCATCTATCCTCATTTTGGTTCGAGGACTTTATTGATCATTATGTTGAACTAACATTTTTTTTTTGAGCCATACAGTTAATATGGCTTCGTTAGCATATATAATCTATTAATTCTGACTTAATGTTTCTTTTTATAACTAAATAAAAATCCAAAAAAATTTTCCTTTAATTTGAATGAGTGAAGAAGCTCCATGGTGATATCGGGAAGGTTCGTTATGATCACACTCTAGTAGACTTATAGCCATAATCTAAATGAGCTAGATCAAGGCCAATATTCTCCTCGACCTCATCTCTCCTTTTCCAATCGGCTAGTTCCGGACAACGGTCTAAGAGTTTATCTTTGGGACTATGTCGAAATCAGGGCTGACATAGTCATTGGATGGGGAGGGCAAGCCCTATAAGCCTCGGGTCATCTGGAGGCTGAGGCTGCTTCTGTCGTCAGTAACATATTATCATTTTTTTCTTCCCTTTTCTATTATTCCCTTAATAAGAATGTGCATTCCTTTTCTATAGTCTTCGGTCCATATTAGGACAATTAAGAGAGCCCGCATTAAAGTTCGGGTGAGTGTACTGAGGAAGTGAGGCAAGATCTCACCCCGATCCGACGAGCTTAGCACGGCTAGCAAGGCGGGCCCCTCACCTCCTCGGTCATCGACCAAGCCTGCACGGCAACTTACGCTCACCCTGGTATTTCCTTTACCTTTCCCAATCCCTTTTCGGTTGTGAGTTATTACTAGGTTGTGATAAACAACTTAGTTATGCTCACGACCCTCTGTCCAATCCATGTCCGCATGCAGCCATCTGTTGGTTGCCTGTGAACATGGATTTCCACAATTTACCGATAACAAAATTACTCCAAGCATTACAGACAGGAAGAACAGAAAACATCGATGACAGAACAGAAAGTATCGGTGGCAGAACAGAAAACGTCATCAGCCAAGTTGAAATCATCGACGGAAGCATCCGTTAACGAGTTAAAGTCATCAATGGAATAACAGAAGAGTTAAAGTCAGCAATGGAAGAACAGAAGACTTCATGAGCTGACATCGAGCAGCAAATAATCAGCAAAAAATCACAACCAGCCCGAGATAAATTGCAAGACGATCATATCCCACTCCAAGGACCACTGGAAGTAGATTTCGAAAGTAAATTAGAACTTTGAATTTGGCTTCTGAAATGCGACATGGGAACATGTTGTTTTTGAACCGAGTTCTGTGGACGGATGAATCGCAAATATAGGGGAGAGTATCGCAAACTTCCACAACCTCCATGCCTGGTCGCATACTAAGTCACAAGGACAGGGTCTGTGCTAATATTTGGTCTGGTGTCAACGGCACCCATTTAATACGACCATTCATTTTGCCGCAAATGCTTAATAGCCAAATTTATGCGGAGTTTTTGAAGAATACGGTGCCAAATCTACTAAAGGAAAACGGCTAATCGTAGGGCAATGTTCTACCAACACGATAAAGCACCAGCGCATACTGAAATCATTGTAAATGCAATACTGAATAAAAAATAATTTCCTAGCCGCTGGATTGGACGAGGTGCACCGATTTCTTGGTATGCTAGACCTCCAGATCTTACCCCATTGGACTATTTCGTATGGGGAACAAAATCAAGGATGAAGTTTTATTCAAGATAACAATGGGGACAAATTGGTTTGCACAATTAGGACTGCAGAGACGAAATGACGGGAGGGGCTAGCTACAGTACACCTTACAGAGGGAATTACAAAGGAGTTATTGGCATGCATCGAAAGTGGCGGAGTACATTTTAAATGGCTTTTGTAACAAAATTAGATTAATTGTAATAAGTATGGAATTCAATAAAAAACATTTTTGGGTAAGTTTGAGTTTAATTTCTTTACATTGCAGATTTTTATAATATTCGCCAGAAGCTTTTCTGAGTCTTAATTTGTAAATTATGCCTTTTTGGAAATAAGATGGGCAATTTAATAAAAATAAAAGACACATGTATTAAATGCATGAATTTCGGAGTAAATTTTGGAAAATGCTGAATTATAGGCAATTTAAAAACATTTTTGTCACTTTCGCAAGTGACTGTACCTATAACTGCACGAGTGAGATCAACACTGTTGACAATTTTTGAAAGACCATTAGGATAGTAGTTTTTTGGCGTTTGTTTGATTTCGCTGCGCTGAGCAGATTAAAAGTTAAAATTAAATAATGATATGCATACCATGAAATTTGCAAATTTATGAATCACCCTGTAACACCAAAACGGTTGAGGTTGTAACGCCCCACCAAACCATTTTTTGTTTGCTAGATAACGTGAAATACCCACTTATTTTGACCTGCCGGATCTGACACCCTCTGTATATCTACATATCAAAATAATCAGCTCACCAACCTACAAAAATTTTAAGGTTACCCGAGCTATGTGGGTCTTGCGTATCCTATCTTCAGCTTTTATCTATAAACTACTAAGAGTTCGTCGGCCGCGGTGCCTCATAGATAAGCTCGCCCTAATGGGATTGGCTAATACAGTCGTGGAAACAATTAAAATGCCACCAAGTAATAAACTGTTTTTGGATTTGAATATATGATAATAAGGTAATGGGATTTTAAATTGTTGACTCCCAATGTACTTCCGTGCAGGCCCATTTTATTCTCTTAGTATTTCTAACGGTATTCTATTATCGATTATCACTGTGCTTAATAAGTGGAAATAGTTATAATTCGACGTGGAAAAAAATTTTATATTTAAAGGATTTTTCCAATAAATTGGCAGATTTTAATTGTTAAAGTTGTAACGAAGTTACCAAAACCTGTCAACAGCACCGGAGGTGAAACAGGTTTTCGAGCGCCGCCAGACCCCCCAGGTAATAAAATAAGTTAACCGGCGTGCCTTCCCGGCTACTACAAGTTGTATTGGACCAGATTTGGAACCACTGGTGGTGGGTAAGATTAGTGTATAAACCTTTATATATATCTCGCTCTATCTCTTGTACTAGCGTGCCTCCCTGGTACAAGACACTCATATAGCTGGCGTGTCTCCCCGGCTATCTAGCTCTCTGTCACTAGCGTGCCTCCCTGGTGACACACTCGTTTTATCTCTTGTACTAGCGTGCCTCCCTGGTACAAGACACTCATATAGCTGGCGTGCCTCCCCGGCTATCTAGCTCTATGTCACTAGCGTGCCTCCCTGGTGACACACTCGTTCTATCTCTTGTACTAGCGTGCCACCCTGGTACAAGACACTCCTATAGCTGGCGTGCCTCCCCGGCTATCTAGTTATATCTGTCACTAGCGTGCCTCCCTGGTGACACACTCGTTTATCTCTTGTAGTAGCGTGCCTCCCTGGTACAAGACACTCCTATAGCTGGCGTGCCTCCCCGGCTATCTAGTTATCTCTGTCACTAGCGTGCCTCCCTGGTCACACACTCGTTTATTTCTTGTACTAGCGTGCCTCCCTGGTACAAGACACTCATATAGCTGGCGTGCCTCCCCGGCTATTTAGCTCTCTGTCACTAGCGTGCCTCCTTGGTGACACACTCATTCTATCTCTTGTACTAGCGAGCCTCCCTGGTACAAGACACTCATAGCTGGCGTGCCTCCCCGGCTATCTAGCTCTCTGTAACTAGCGTGCCTCCCTGGTGACACACTCGTTCTATCTCTTGTACTAGCGTGCCTCCCTGTTACAAGACACTCATATAGCTGGCGTGCCTCCCCGGCTATCTAGCTCTCTGTCACTAGCGCGCCTCCCTGGTGACACACTCGTTCTACCTCTTGTACTAGCGTGCCTCCCTGGTACAAGACACTCATATAGCTGGCGTGCCTCCCTGCATGCCTCCCTGGTGACACACTCTTAACCGGCAAGCCCCGGTTATCACGGTGGTACTGACACATTCTTCGCCAGTGTGTTTCAGTCAGAGCCACCGTTTTATTTTCCGAAAGAAAGAGGGGGATGTAACGAAGTTACCAAAACCTGTCAACAGCACCGGAGGAGAAACAGGTTTTCGAGCGCCGCCAGACCCCCCAGGTAATAAAATAAGTTAACCGGGATCAATTTCCCGCTCCCCGCAGCTGCCACAAAGTCGAAAAGGCCACAAAACCTGTTAACAGGAAGTGACAAAACCTGTCAACAGCAAGGCCGGAAATAAGGGTTTTTAAGCCTCGCCAGACCCCCCCCCCGGATACGATTATAGTGAATATAATTATACCACCGCAGTGGTAAAATACCCCCTTTCCCCACAAACACCGTGGGAAAGTCCGATTACCGAGTGCCGCCAGAGCCCCCTGGCACTATATAAAAAGGGCTCACACAGCAGCTCGGTCAGTCGTCGTCGACCAGCTCTAGAGGCAACAACCATTGGGACCAACCGAGGTAAGGTAAGAAAACTAAAGACCGACCGGAATATAAGGAGGACTGACTACAGTGGACCAGTCAGTCAGCACCGACCGACGCAGCGAGGCAGTTCACCGAGGAGCAGCGAGGTAATAGTTTTCATTTTAGGGAGATCCCAGCATTTCGGCTATATAGGTGGGCCCCATACCGGATCGCCGGCAGTTGAAGACCAGCGTTCGGACGGACCCCACGGCCAGCACGGAGCTCCCTACTAGGTGGTAAGATATACCCAGGTATAGTAACAGTTTGGTAGCCGGCGTGCCTCCCCAGCTACAACAAGTTGTATTGGACCACATTTGGATCCACTGATTAGTGTATAAACTTTTATATATATCTCGCTCTATCTCTTGTACTAGCGTGCCTCCCTGGTACAAGACACTCATATAGCTGGCGTGTCTCCCCGGTTATCTAGCTCTCTGTCACTAGCGTGCCTCCCTGGTGACACACTCGTTTTATCTCTTGTACTAGCGTGCCTCCCTGGTACAAGACACTCATAGCTGGCGTGCCTCCCCGGCTATCTAGCTCTCTGTCACTAGCGTGTCTCCCTGGTGACACACTCGTTCTATCTCTTGTACTACCGTGCCTCCCCGGCTATCTAGCTCTCTGTCACTAGCGTGCCTCCCTGGTGACACACTCGTTTTATCTCTTGTACTACCGTGCCTCCCTGGTACAAGACACTCCTATAGCTGGCGTGCCTCCCCGGCTATCTAGTTATCTCTGTCACTAGCGTGCCTCCCTGGTAACACACTCTTAACTGGCAAGCTCCGGTTTTCACGATGGTACTGACACATTCTTCGCCAGTGTGTTTCCTGGCCCGTGTATGTAAGTGATTGTCCCTCAAGCATAGATTGTTAGGCCTGTATTTAGTACGAAATCATTCTGTTTCCGTTTCTTTCCCCATAGGTAAAATAACCGTCTCCGCCGCAAGAAGATTTCGCCCGGAAACAAGGCAACCGTCCGTCAGTCATACTACGCTAGCGGAAAGAGGACAATCCATACGTCAACCAGCCGAAATAGACCCGATATATCAAGGTGGACAGAAGGAGTAGCACGACTGCCGCCGTAAGGACGAACGAGTGAAAATAGGACATACTGCGAATTATAGTGAAACATAGACATTTTAGAGAATAGAACATACTGTGAATTGTAGTGAAATATAGACACTTTAGAGAATTGGACATACAGTGGATTGTAGAGATAAGTTAACGACCATACATTTATAGGGATTTAAGTTGTGAATAAACTGACATTTTGTAGTGAGGAATTGGTGAGTTTCTTTCCAAAAGCCCTTGACCCTGGATCCGGCGACCTTATCCCTTGGAAAGAGCCAGCGACCCCCCCCCCCCACTACCGGAAAATACGTTACAGAGTAAGTAGCTTATGTAAATAAAAAAAAATATTGAAATTGATTAAGTAGTTTTCTGGCAATATCCAGGGAAGAGCAAGCTGCCAAAATAGCTTACAAGTGCAGGCGGTCACAAGTTAATACACTGTCGTACAAAATTTTCTTCGCCTTGAAAATCATGACATTACAAAGCCACCCGGACGTCCGTAAAGATTTGAGACCGGCAGAAAAGAAATATTGTAGGCCGTGAAACAAGAAAGCTCTAGAGTTCGAAGAATCCAGAAAATGCAATGAGCCGAAAATTTCGAATTTGTTTCATTCCTACAGGGATGAAATATTCCATTTTTGGATTGGCCAACACAAAGCCTCGATCTTAACCCCATTGAGAGTCTGTGAGGAATCTTTGTGCGTCAAGAGTATGTTAATGGAAGGCAATTTGTAGATGTTATTAACTTGACGTCAGCAGTATGCCAGAAAGTATATTTGAGGTAAATAGAAAGGAGGAAACACCCATTACTAAAAAAGGTACGAATATCATAGAATTCTATGTATATGGAATTATATTTATTTCCAATTCCATACTGTAGTTTTTCACTCCGAAATTCATTTAAAACATTTAAGCTGGATTGCGCTGCTATTTCTTTTTAGTATCACTTAAATTTTTCAAATATATTATTATATTATAGGTATTATTTAAGAAATATATTTAGTTTTAATAACAATTTCAGTAATTATTCCTTAAAATATGTAAAAAATCATGTGGAATTAGAATTATTTGCATCACTGCAGATCTGACAGTCTTTACCTGCCGCGGTACACTTGCCCAGTAACAAGTATGTCTTTTTTATCCATGCAGTTAGGATATATAACAAACTAACGTTCTAAGAAACTTAGTTTTTACTTTTTCTTAGGAACATAAGTATATGCAGGACTCCTCTATTATTTTTTTTATTTCTTTTATTTTCACTTGGGAGCTAGTTCTTCCCTTGTGCGACTGTTAATCCTCTTTACTGTAAATTTACCTTTTGATTTTATAATTTTTGTTGTTGGTTTTTTGCAAATACTTTTAGTTTTTCTTCACTCTTCTGACTTTAATGTATTTATCAATTTATTTTAATTATTACATTATTTTATTAAAAAATTACGAATAGTTTAAACTTTCACATAAATTGTGTTACTATAAGATTTGTTACACAAATTTGTAAATAAATGAATTATGAATATTTCCGATGTCGTAGCCCTAATTGTTTTCTTTAATGATGTAATCAAATTTAGCTTATTGCAAGTAATCGGCGGTGATGTTTACGGACACGTGTAAAAGCTAATCGATGGAAATATATCGTCCCAATTTAGATGACATACTAGGAGATGATTGCTGAATTATGAGATTTGCCTTTAGTTGTCCTTTCAGTAGAATGTTTATTATAATCCTTGTTCAAATAAGTTGTATTATGTTCAATCAAGTAGAAATAACATCACTCATTCTTTCCCTTTTGTTACATATGACACTCTAATAATGGACTAAATGATGTAAAAATATTACCGCAATTCTAACACCCTCCATTAGAATCTTAGATAGAAACCTTTTGTTTTTTTCTGTGATTTACATTTGGTCCCCTGCCACTCAGTGAAATGTTCAACTCTATACATATATGTACGTTGATTGCTCATTGTGATATTCATCTCTCTTTACCCTGTCGTTCAGGTCTTACCCATTCACCCGATTTCCTGCTATCTTCTTAAAAAAGAAACCTTCAAAGTTTATCCCATTTCATCCCAAGCTATTCATCACCCCGAGAAATCTGTTTGCTCCCAATTGCCAGAGCGATAAAAAGAAAAATGGTTTTGGTCTCGATTATGTCGCACGCTGTCATAATCACTGCTGCCACCACTTCCTGCTATAATATTTGCGAAAAGAATAATTTTTCACAAGTAATTTATGTCTCTTGCGGACAGTGCCAGCAGGAGGGTAGTCAAGGTTGAATAATTTGACCCCAAAGGAGGCCTCCAAAATCCTTTAAAACAGTACTCAGATAATCTACACAGGCCCAGTTATTTTACATCACCTGTTAATTAAAAGTGAAAACCAGCAACTAAAAGACATTCTACAAAATATTTTCGTTACTTTTTAACGATGCTGTTTTTACCTTGGACAACGTAAAATATCTCACTTGAAATAAAATGTCACTATATTTTCAGATGGTAAAGACCGCACAAATGTTGTTTCCTTGGGGAAACGTGTCTACATAAGTTATCCAATTTTGTCTTCCTTTTTTATGACAGTGGTTTTCCTTTTGTACTCAAAATTTTCTTATTTCCTTCAAATAAAATTGTTCGACAAGGTGAAAGAAATAGCATTTGAGTGGGGGCATTGGCGATTATAAATTGGAGCAAATGTCGATAGAGAACAACTTGGAATTCGGATCAACTGCGAGGAGATGTTGGGGAGCTCTAAGGTTTAAGATCTAATTTCAGAAGCATAAAGCGAGCTCATTACTTTCAATAATGAAAGCTTGATTTAGTGGTAGGTGATTTGATTTATCTTGTAATTTGATGTAATGTCATTATTGCTCTGTGAACGGGATGAAAAGATTACATGATGATAACCTTGTTAAGATATTTCTTAAAAAAGTACTCAAACGTTTTCTTTATTGGGTTTGATCTGCATGAAATTTAGAATTAATTAACCGATCTTTACTTTGTGCGTTGTCAAGAATTTGTATTTTAACCGACAATGTTAATCGTTTATTAACTGTTACACATGTACAATATAAGATGCATGATAATTTTTATAAGCCGTGGGTAAATTTCATTATCTCGATCGGCGTTGCCCGTTTTTTCTGGTGGAGTGGGTAGTGTGTGGGGGGGGGGGTGAATCTTATGTGTGAATCTAAAAGAATTTCACCTCGACAATTGCTTTTTAAGGACGAAAAGAACCTCAAAAATTTTAAAAATGCCTCTTCAATATCTCAGGAAGTACCAAACGTATCTAAGCATATTGGATGTAATTTTAAAGGTATTGGTATTACTGTATGGTACTTCTCTAGTCGCTTCCAAAAGTGTTTTGAAATGGCTACAAATTCAGAATTTCCACAAATTTTTTCCGAAATGCACTTTGATTATGTTAAATCAGACTGTACAGATAAAATAACTGTCAAATATATTTCGATAAATTAGTGTGAAACACAAACACTTTAAAAAATATAAGAACCATTCAATCATTGACAATAAAATACTGTACTCTATACAGAGAAAATTCTAAACTACATATCTATGTGTTAATTGTAAAGTAGGATACAAAAATTGTAAATTCATAATTCAGTCTAACCAGATTTGCCGAACTGGTAACTAATAGAAATCAATAAAAATAAATATTTTAAATCATTTAAACTAATTAGCTTATTAATTAAATTATTAAAAAATGTATCTAGCTATATTTCTAGACACAAAGAGGCTCTAGGGTTTGAAAGGCTCCACAACTAAAGCGACTACGCCCTCTTCTATAAATAAACAACTAGGAGCTCCATTCATCCTATACACCCTCACCTCCATACCTGGTGGTTACTGACCCACTGACCCCTTCCAGCCCAAATTCTGAGCCAACGGTTGGGCTGGTATCATCAGCACCCATTTAATAGGACCACCCATTTTGCCGCAAGTTTTAGCAACATGATGGAAGCCCAGTGCATACTGCTAATATTGTGAGGCAATATGAAATGAAAAATTTCCTGACCGCTGAATTGAACGAGGTGAATCGATTCCTTTGCTTGTTAGAGCTCCATATCTTACTCCATTGAACTTTTTTTTTATGGAAAACACTGAAGGATAAAGTTTATTCAAGGTGTGTTAATGATAAAGACGAATTAGTTAGCAGAATTGGGACTGCACCGACTAAAATACGGGAGAGGCGGGATACAATACACCTTAAACAAGGAATTAGAAGCAGGTTATTGGCATACATCGAAAGTGACGAGGATATTGTTAACAGCTTTTGTAACATAATTAAAAACATAATTAAAAACATTAATTGGAATACATTTTTCATTCAATAAAACGTGTTTTAGGGTTATTATGAGTTAAGTTTCTTTAAATTTCAGATTTTTATATTATTCGTTTTCTACGTATAAATTTCTACATCCTTTCTTCAAGTGGATATGTTACAGCATTTTGGAAATTTAAATCGATGGGCAATTTTATAAAAATAAAAACGGATGTATTAATTACATAAATTTCAGAGAGAATTTGGAAAAATGCTGAAGAAACGTCGGTGGCATTGGTCAGTCAAATTCACGAGTTTAGATCACTACCAATACTTCAATTAGATCTCGAATTGATGATTTTCAAAAGGATTTGCAGTCAGGAGCTGTAGGGAGAAACTCACCTCTCTTGGGGGGTGGTTTAATATCACACTTCTCTGGCCTCGAGGTCACAGTAAGATTTCACATAATGAGAGAGCGGATGAACTCGCGAGCAACGGCTCAGCCTTCAAGTGCTCTGGAGCAGAAGCAGTTCAGATTCCAGTGAACACCCTTTAAAAGGAGTTTCTCCAACATTTAATCTCAGATGGAGCGCTTCCTCTACCTGTGTTATTTCGAGAGCCTCTTGGCACGAGATTCAACAAGAATAGAACATCGGAGCTGCATCGTCTGCACGTTCCACTGCTTGATATTCGTGTATGCAGCCAGACTGGCACTTCCCCAAATCACTCAATGCCGCAGCTGCGGCATCCCTTGTGAAAGAGAACCCGTACTTCAGTTTCCGTGTATAAAGTCAAGGTCTTACAGGTGTTTGTGACAAAACGGAACATTTGGCGCTAATTGAAGGATCGGCCACTTAAACCAACCAACCAATCATACTTTAATTAATCATTATACATTATCTAAGTTTAAATTAGTAGAATAATTTAGGTTATCAAACAACATTATATATTTAAATTTCACATATATTGTAAATTATCCAAAACATTTATATACAAACTTTTATTATACAGAGTAATCAATTAGTGAAATATGCGCTGGTTCTCCATCATGTTGGTGAAACATTCCCCTAACATTATCCATAAGGTTCTTCTCTATTAGATCTGGAAGTGTTTTGTCCAAAACGTCCGCATAAATTTCACTATTAAGGTAACCAGGTTTCGAATGATGGTTAAAATGGGCTTTTTCACGCGTTTAGATATTTTGCTCCTGTTCAGTCGGTATTTAAGATATAAACTCGCGGTTTTAAACATGCTTCAGAAGACGAATTACAGATTAAAATGAGTGCTAAACTAACACTGTGACTATATTGGTGTAAAAGTTATTAAAATTACAAAATGACAAGAAAAAAATAAAACATAATAAAATTAACTTATTTAGGTACACTTTTCTCCTTAACCACTGGTGCTATCAGCTCCAAATTGATGGTGAACCTGAAACAAGAGTAAGGCAACATTGTATACCTAAAATTTTCAACCTTTTGAATAAATTGCAATTTTTGTACCATTTTTTTTAAAAAAGGTCAAAAATCACTCTTTTAAAAAAATGCATTTGGGTTTAAAATAAAGTTAAAAATGGAATACAAAGATGAATTTAGGTATAACAGATGAAGGATATAAAGGATAAGCACTGTGCAAAATTTCATCAAAATAGGTTGAATAGTTTTTTTGCAAATGGTACCTAAAGGTCAAAAAAAGGAACTTACGGGTTGAGACGAAAATCTCTCGTGACAACCGTGCAGACGACGCGTAACCATCTTTTAAAATATCAATTTTTGGGGTTAAATAGTCGCGTTGGTATGACATGTCATACATTTTCTGAAAGGGGAAAGCGCGGGCTTTCAAATAGAACTGTTTTTAAAAAATCGATTTTTTGACCCCATTCGCGACCTGGTTACATTAAGCACTTGCGGCAAAATTAATGGTTCTACCAAATGGTTGCCGATGATACCAGCCCAAACATTGACACTGATTCTCTGCTGGAATGAGGTCACCTTTGCGCTGCGTGGGTTAGTTTCCTACCAGATATGGAGGTTATGGAAGTTCGTGATATCATTTCTGGTGAATTGACATTCATCTGTCCACAGAATTCGGTCCAGAAAAGCTCTGCCGTCAATGTCGCGTTCCAGAACCCAAGTGCTAAATTTCAGTTCCCTCTCAGAATCTCCTTCCAGTAGTCCTTGGACTGGGTGAAGATGATATGGACGTAGTCCCCCTCGATGAATAATCCTCCAAACCTTAGATAACAACAATCCTAATCGCCTTGTGACTCGTTTCGTGCTCGTCTCAGGGTCCTGCCTCACGATGGTGATTATTTGCTGCTCGACGTCGGCAAAAGTTTCCGAAGTTTCGGGTCGTGTCTCCATGTCGTGTGGAGTCACACTTCCTGTTTCTCTTTACCTTCGGAAAGTCCGTGTAAATACCCTACTTTGGGGTGCTTCATGGTTGGGGAATCTCCTTTGATATTCCCATACAGCCACTCTCTCTTTTCCATCTACTACACCATATATGTAAATAATATCCGCGTATTCCTCAAATGTAAATTTTATCATTTTTTACTAATTTTAAATTCTTAAAAACAGCCAGACTTATTCTTTTGTTTTTCAACTATGATAGGTATTCTTGTTAACTGACCCTTTTTTATAGCAAAATTTCCATCAGGTTCGAGTAACAAAACGCCAGGATACAAGGATGTGAATTCTGGCTAACACATGCTAATATCGGCAATAAAACAAAATTACACTAACATTTTTAAAACTTTTTTGCAGCAATAATTATAACAAATTACCTGTTAACCCAAAAGAAACATTTTCGCCCCTTTATCATAAAAATTTTGTTTAATTAAAGAATTTGTTACCTAAAGTGCAATAAAATAATTAGGTAGTCAGAGATTTCTAAAAATGCGGTTTTTCTAATTCTGTGTCTACCTTGGCATGTTGGATCTTTTTGAAAAGGTAATAAGACGGGCAATCCAATAAAAAGAAAAAAGAGGTATACTAATTACATAACTTTCGGAGAAAATTTGAGAAAATGCTGAAATTTTGGTGATTTCAAAACATTTTTTTCAATTTTGACCGTGACTCTACCTGCAGTGGTAGTAGTAAGATCAACATTGTTGAAATTTTTGAAAAGGTAATTAAAATATTGTTTTTTAGCGTTTGTTTCATGTGGCTGTGTTGGGTAGATGAAGAGATAAAAATAAATGTAAAAATGAAAAACTGAAATATATGATTCACCCTGTAACTCCCAAATGGTTGAGAGTTCTCCCCCTCCCCCCCCCCCCTGCCATACAATTTTTTGTTTGCCTAGGTGAGATCTATCACCCCACTCATTTTGGCACGTCAGATCTGAAACACGCTGTATATATATATAAATATACCCCCCGCAACAAAAAGAGCCGCACGTGGTTTCCTTTTTCATATCTTCCCGGCTCAATTCGTGCTAAATAGTCTCCAAGGTGTCCAAATTGCTTTTAACGGTTGTTGATGTGCAAAAGCACTCTTCTGCTAAAAATATTCACTATGTACAGTTGCATACACGCATAGGGTTCGAGACGTTCTTAAGGCAAAGTACTAATTGCAATTTTAAACTCAATTTTAAAACTTTTAAGTTTTGAAAATACATTTTTAAGTTTAATAAAAATAAAGAGATATTGTTGGCTTACTGTATTTTTAATTTTTTATGAATTAACATTGCATTAAACACTAGAACAAAATAAAGCATTTTTGGATTTCAAACGTAAAACTAAATTTTTATAACTGAAAATAAATTACATATTGCATACATATTGAAAACATAATTTTTAATTGGGTTATACATATGTGAATAATGTAAAATACAGAAAAATTACATAATAAGTTGTTGTTATTTAACTTTTACATCCCTTTATCAAAAAAATTCCACGTGCGGCTTTTTTTGTTGCGGGGAATATATATATATATATATATATATATATATATATATATATATATATAGGATATATATATATATATATAGGATATAGTAGCCACTTGGGGCAAGCAACGCGTTACGTAACATTAAGTTTTTGTTAAAATTAAAAGTCCTAACTCTTAACTCCTGACTTATGGCTCATGGCTCTATACTACACATATTTTTTACATACGAAAACAGTCGCGCCATTGAGTATACAGAAGTATATACCTATATAGCAAATAAAAGCAATAAGCCGTGTGCCATGAGTTTATAGTTTGGACTCTTAGAATCCGACCGTTACGGTCAAGGAAAATAACTTAAACTACAAACCATGAATTTACGAATTTCACGCACACACAAAGTGGGCTGACATTTCGTTTAATTTATTTCGGTATTTTTCGGTATTACGTACACACTATATACAAAACACAGGGAAATAAATAGCATATTCATATTCCATAGTTTTTAACTGAAAAGTGAGGTTTATAAGGGTGTATTGAGAAAGCTGAAATATCTAGCAATACGAGGAAATTTACTGTTGTTTGGGCATTTCGTGTTCTTTTTTCCGAAGCAAATATATAGTGCAGCGCGCATTTACTTTCTTGACAACGTTACAACGACGATGTTGAAACTTACAATAAACAGGAAAATTCAAAAATGCCTTTCTATAGGAGATAAAACAAAAATTATCAATGAAGTGGAAAAGGGAATGTCAGCTATAATTTCAGCAAGACGATATAATGTTGCTAAATCTACTATAACTGAGATTAAAAATAAAAGTGCAAAAATAAAACAAACTAATATCTTAATGCTGGTGAATACCTAGAAATTGAGGAAAAACTCTATAAGTGGTTACTTAAACAGAGGAAAAATGACGTTCCAGTACGTGGTGACATTTTGAAATCTCAAGCACAAAGTATTGTGGCCAAACATTTCATGCTAGTGAGGGATGGTTGCAAAATACACAAAAATTTTGGGGTTCGTTTTATATAGATATGTGGTGAAAAACTGTCTTATCAACCGGAGCTTATTGCACCGTTTCAAGTAAAGCGTCAGCAGAAAACAAAATACCTTGATCTATACTACGAACAGGTACATATATTCAGATGAAACAGATCTGTCTTACAAGCTGATTCCAAATAAAACGTTTGTGCTTTCTATAGAAAAAGTGACCCTGGAAAACAAATTGTCAAGGAGCATGCACAAACGCCACTGGTCGACATAAAATAAAGACTCTCATTATTGGGAAGTCCAAAAATCCCAGGGCATTTATTTATGATCTTTTTACTTTTTACGTGAGTTAACTGGGTGAACGGAAGATATCCAAAATAAAAATAAAAACAAACTGTGTCTAAACTCGAGCAACCTAAGTAAAAAAAAATTTCCTAACCACGATCGGCGTTTCTAATAAAGAAAAGTTAAGCTCCTTTGGTTCATTCTCAACAGCAGCAGTTAACTGGACGTCTTGAGTACTTTACACCGGTAAAACTTGTTACGCTCTTACTGGCAGACTATAAAGAGAAACTAAGTACGGTGCAAGCCAGTGCTGCCACTTGCCAAGTAAATTCTGTAACTAAATCTTAAAATTGTAACAAAAATGCACGAAATTATGGAATAGTGTAACCACTTCCAAAATATGTTTGTGAAGTTATAAAGTACAGGAATTGTAAAAAAATCTATGGAATAACTATCCCGCCCAGTAGTTACAGCTAGAATAACAGTAACTAACATTTTATAAAAAAGTTTGCCAGTTATATTTTAATAAAACACATTTCTAAAAAACCAAGCTATCCTTTATTCCAATTTTCAATAAAACAGTTTTTAATTAAATAGATTTTACTTCATCTTTTAGCCGAAATTTATGTAAAACCTTTCTTTCACCTTACAGTAATGAATACATTGACAAATTAATTGCTTTTAAATCATGTATGTGCTAATCAATTTATGATTAGGTACCTTTTAGTAAAAAAAGGAATTAACAAATAATCTCTTTTTAAAATATTACAATTCAATATAACTAGTAATCAAAAAATACTTAACTATGTTCTAACTACATATGTCACAAATTAGGTATATCACATTTAACTTTTGATAGATTTCTACAATACCTAATTTGTTCTAATCTAAAATATATATTTTTTTTATTATCTAAAAGTACTGATGCTTGCGGATTGTACCTTAATGATACTTATATAATATTCATAATGACAAATGTTAATATTTTCATATACAAATATATATATATATATATATATATATATATATATATATATATATCTTTGTTGTAGCAAAATAAAAAAAACAATGTGCATACCTATATGCTCTGTGTTGCGCGTTATTGTTAGTTATTTATGTAAAAAACTGTGGTAATATTGAAAGATTAAATAAATCATTAAAATAATATATTTCTATGTTAAAAATATTGCTAGTTATATAACGTTCCGAAATTAATTAGGCGTCCAAATGAATTTTTTCAGATTAGATTTTTGTTCAGGTAATAAGAGTTCTTTTGCAGCCATTATTGAGTCTACGGTTACGACATTAAAACAATTAGTCATTTTAGGCTTTATCAGGAGACGTGGTGCTTGTGGTTGGTCTACCGGTTGTCTCATTCCTAAAATTTTGGGTAGGTCTACTTGAGGCCTATTATGAAGATGGACCTTACATGATGATGAGGACCTTACTTTGCGTTCATGGTCTCATCGCTTATCACAATACTGGATATTTTGTTTTGCAGGGTATACCATTTGATAGAATCCTTGATCGGTGTTACCTCCATGCAATAAGCAGGTATCTAGTGTAGTTTTCTCTTGTCTGCATAGTTTTTTTTCGGCTTATATATATCTTAGCTATGTCGTATATGTTCGTCTATTGGTTTTTGTTGCTCATTTAATCGCTTTCGAGGTTAAATTTACATCTGGGAATGTCAAGATTTCTAGGGCACCTTTGGACAGTCGACATCGTATTGGTTTTAGAAGGTCTCCGGCTGACAATTTTGTTCGTGATTCAAGTAAATACTTTAACTGCGCTATGAAAGTATGGGTTGATTTCTCATAATAAGTCTTTATTTGACTTCTTCAATCGCTCTGGTACAGTATAGTAATTTTTACAGTGATTTGCAGTATAGTATATTTTAACACATTGTTGAGCGGTCTCGAGATAACTCGTGCTTTCATGCCCAAACGAAATGGGCATTTTATTCAAATGAATAAAATGCGGAACCTTGAACTTATTCTTCTATTTCGAAAAATTCTTCTTACAAAAATTCACTTTTCAGGCTTTCGAGAAAACAGAGATATTTTAAAAATATATTCACTGGAGTGAAAAAATCTACGCAGCTAGATAAAATCTGCCAGTGTTGCCAAGTCGTCGATGAAGAATGTCATTAGATAGGGACTAAAAAGGACACCTTTTTTTTAAAAAAGTCACCAGATACAAAATATATATAATATAAGAAATTTCTAAGTAGAGGCTGATCGGTTGTAGGGCTGATAGTCGCTTCCCTAACCTAAGTAACAAAAATGTAAATACCACTATTCAATAAAAGACTGTATTTACTAGAGCTCTCAGAAACCCGACCCACGGGTACCCGGTTCCTACCCGGGTATCCAGTTCTCACCCGGGTACCGGATTTAAGTCGGGTACCCGGTTCCTACTCGGGTATCCGGTTCCGAAGGAGAATCGGTTCCATTATAAGAGTCGGTTCCAACGCCAGAATCGATTCCGTCAGAGGAATCGGTTCCTCTTCTCTTGATATCGTGCAGTACAGATTCAGTTTCAAGGCCAACAGAGGAAATTTTGCATTTCACTAAGGAAATGTCTAGTTTCTTTGGAAATTACAGATTTTTTTGTAGTGAAATTACAAAATACGACTTAAGATTTATTAATAAAAATTTAAAATTCCTTATACTACCTACTATTAGTGATAATTTTTGCATTACAATTTCACTCATTCTTATTAACCAGTTCATTCGACGGAATCGATTCCCGGTGGCGGATTCGATTCTCACAGTGGAACCGGTTCCATTGATGGAATCAATTCCTATTTGGAACCGGGTACTCGCCTGGAACCGGGTACCTGGTTGGAACCGAATTTTTAGTAGGAATCGATTCCTACCCGGTCGGGTGGGTACCCGGGTTTTCGGGTTATCCGATTCCAACTGAGAGCTCTAGTATTTACCTGAATCACAAGCGTATTTACCTTTAAGTGGTGCTCATTAACTTAAGCGTCGTGTAATTTCTTCCTTTCAATTTGTAAAAGGAAATGGAGGAGAAACAGAGAACTATTAGAATGTTATAAAGTTCTAATTTTGTGGGCGATCCTCTTATCGTAAGCGACAGCAAATGAGTATGTTTAATATGTTTAAAAGTTTCAGGGTCCCTCTGGAAAATAATGAGGTCTCACAGGAAATTGTTCGAGTTGTCTTACACATGCGTTTAGCTGTTGTTGTAACTGAATTAAGTGGTAACCCAGCAAATATGCCATGTATAGTCAAAAACAATGAAAAATGTTCTACTACGCTAACGTAACCGGCCTTCGATCAAAGACGACTTGCCCCTATACCAGCTCTACTTTTTCATGTTTCGACGTGGTCTGTCTGACTGAAACTTGGCTTTGTGGTATGATCGCCGATGCTGAGCTCTTTGGACCGGAATACATCGTCTTTCGGCATGACCGACATCTATCTGCAGTCAGCGCTCCTGTCGGTGGAGGAGTACTATGCGCTGTCGGTCGCAACATCCCTTGCTCTGTTGTTGAGATCTTAGACTCAAATATTTTGGAACTTTTATGTATAGTTCTCAGATTGCCAGATAAGAACGTGTTTCTTGCCACCTCTTACATTCCTCCGGGAGCGACCAGGGATACTTACGACTCACTTGCTTCCTGCTTCGACACTCTTTCCTCCTCTTTGCGTCCTCAAGATGAGTTGTTGCTCCTCGGAGATTTCAACCTGCCAAGTATTAGATGGGTGCCAAGTATTAGCTGGTCTTCGATCCACTGCCTGCTGCATTTCTGATTCACGACGACTTCTCTTTTAATTTTAAAAAGGCTGACTTTCTGTATTAAATAATTTTTTATTGAATTGTAATTGGTCTAATGTTTTTTATGAGCGGAACATTGATGTGGCGGTAAGTGCTTTTTATGACAATTTGTTTACTTGTTTCTTGCATTGTGTTCCTGTTTCTCGTTCGTTTTCTTCTTTCTCTAGTCCGCCTTGGCTCAATAGCTCGCTGAAGCATCTTAAAAGTTTAAAAAATAAAGCATGGAAGCGGTTCTGCTCATCAAGGAGCGACTCGGATTTTTATGTCTACTCACAATTGCGCGATGAGTTCAATTCCGAAATTCATGCCTCATATAATAATTACATTAACAGAATGAGGTCCATTATACGCGGTGAGCCTAAGCAGTTTTGGAGATTTGTTAACTCTAAGCGTAGCACCGACGGCTACCCTACTTTATTAAAACTAGGTGACACTGAAAGTAGTGATCCCTTGACGATTGCGAACCTTTTCGGCGACTTTTTTAAGACAGCTTTTCTTTCTGACAACTGTGATGCTTGCTCTAAGGATTTTAGCTACTTGACATTATTTCCTCCTTCTTCACTGGAAATGAAATATCTTACATTTGATGACGATACAGTCGCGAATTACATCAATAATTTGGCAGATAGTTTTTCGTGCGGTCCTGATAGTATTCCTGTTTCCCTTTATAAGAACTGTTCTTCTTCCTTGGTTTCTGTTCTTTGTTATTTATTTAATTTATCTATTTCTTGTGGAGTCTTTCCAAAATCTTGGAAATCATCTCTTATTATCCGTCTTCACAAGAAAGGCAAGAGGTGTGATATTTCCAATTACAGACCCATTGCAAACTTGTGTTGTATTGCTAAGATTTTTGAGGCATTAGTTTGTGATACACTATACTTTCAGTGCAAACCTTTTCTTGGAACTTTCCAGCATGGCTTTATGAACTGCGACTAACTTACTGGAATTCTCAAATTTCTGCTTATCCAAAATTGAGGCTGGAAAGCAAGTGGATTGTATCTTTACAGATTTTAGCAAGGCATTCGACAGAATAAGCCACCAAATTTTGATTCACAAGTTGACGGCCCTCGGGTTTCCTTCATTGTTTGTAGACTGGGTTCGTCCTTACCTACTAAATCGGACTCAGCGTGTGTCCTTTCGTGGATCACTATCCAAGTTTATTTTTAATTCCTCTGACGTACCTCAGGGAAGTCACCTAGGCCCGATTTTATTTATTATATACATCAATGATGTATCTTTATTCTTGAAATACTCAAAAATTCTTTGTTATGCTGACGACGAAAAAATTTTCCGTGTTGTCTCCTCTATTCGAGACTGTGAACTTTTAAATTCTGACTTAGACACTTTCTACAACTGGTGTTCTGATAACTATCTTCCCCTCAATATTAGTAAGTGTACGTCTATGTCTTTTACTCGTAGAAAGTATCCTCTCGACTTCAACTACACCATGCATGGCTGTGTTCTGGAAAAAATTATTAGGACCAAGGATTTGGGTGTCTGGTTGAACAGTCGTTTTACGTTTGACGATCACATTGATGAGATAGTTATTAAGGCTAATTCTACATTGGGTTTTATAAAAAGATGGGCAAAGGAATTCGACGACCCTTATATCACCAGGCTTCTCTACTGCACCTTTGTTAGACCTATTCTGGAGTATGCTAGTTGTGTTTGGTCACCATTTTATCGTGACTCAATTGACCGGGTAGAGGTAGTCCAGCGCCGTTTTGTTCGCTTTGCACTTCGTGGGCTTCCTTGGAGTGACCCTCTTATCCTGCCGCCGTACTCAGATGGCTTAACCTCATAAAACTAGACTCTCTTGAATTCAGACGTAACATCTCTAGAACTGTTTTCGCTTTTGAATGTCTTCAAGGTAATGTTGACTCTCCAGTCTTGTTGTCTTCTTTTAATATATCGATTCCGAGTCGCTCCTTGAGAAATCGAGATTTTCTTAAAATTCCACAGCATCGCACAAATTACGGTTTTCACGAGCCCGTCACGTCAATGTCTCGGTTTTTTAATTCGCATTTTAACAACATTGATTTTAATCTGTCGAAAAATTCTGTGAAGGCCAAACTTTCCTAACTACTCTGTTATTATTTTGTAATTATTATGTATTATTAATTATTTTTCTAGTTAATTATTTTTCTATTTTTCTAGTTATTGTTTTAAATTAATTATTTTCTAGTTATTTATATTAATTATTGATTATTGTAATTATTTTGATTCTTATTTTATTTTGTGAATGTTTTTATATTTACATGTTAAGTAATCAGCCCGTTGATGAATCTTAAATAAATAAATGCCGAATATTTACGTTAAAACGTTAACGAGTCGGAGAACATTTGGTGTCATCAGAAGAGGTTCAAAATCAGTGTCTCTAAAAAAATATCAGTCACTAGAAAGGTATTCGAAAACACCAGATTTAGTGAAAAAGTCTATGATTTGGCATCACTGCATTAAAAGTCACCAGAATTCACCGCAGTGGAAGTTAAAAATCACCAACTTTTAGACGTGTCTGAGAAAACAAAATTCTGTCACTAGAGAGGTGTTCGAAAACACCAGATTTGGTGACAAAATCACTGAATTGGCATCACTGAAATCTGCTCTTTAAGACAGCAAAGTCAAATATATTTCTAAGACCTTTTGTCTACCATTTTATGTCAGCTGATCTCATATTGCTTATTAGAGTTGCCAAGTCGGGCGATTTCTCGCCGATTGGGCTGCTTGAACCGTCAGTTCGGCGAGAAAATTTTCCTCTCTGCGACTAGGCACTTTTTGGGTTATTTTTGCTCGGCGCTTTTGGGCAATTTTTAATTCTTGCTTGGCGCTTTTGGGCTACAGGCTGAATCGGAATGCACGGCAACCTACAGCAACAGTTCATATTGGCTAATCGAAATCACATAACCCGACGTGACAGTAGAACAATTTTTTGCTGTCAAGTTATCTCAAATTCTAATTTTGCACGAATAACTTTTTACTGAACTCCGAACGAGTCCAAACTGACGATTATCGCAATGGAATTTTTTCGCTCAAACATAAAAGTATGCTCAATTCCGTCGTCACGTCGTGGATATCTAATTCTGATACAGTCGACATCAAAATTGTTTTTCTGTCGTCCCTGCGGCTCGGCGACTTTTGCTCCATACCTTCTGGCATCTCTGTTGCCTATCATACCAAGAAAAGGCATGAAAGTAGATAGAACACATTTTATTTTAATAATAATAATTTATTAGCAATATATAAATGCTTTAACAACAGGCACATTTTCTTCATACATACTTTTAAGAGTTAACTTACATAGAGCTCAAAAATTAATTCTTAATCACTAATTAGTGTATCCCACTTATTTTTTATAAATTCTATACAAAACTTCTTAAAGTTATTTATATTTACTACACTTGCATTATATTTAAGCCTATTATACATTTTCAAACCTTTGTAAATTAACGAATTTTGTGTCCTTGCTGTAGTAAAGTTCACTAACCTAAATTCAGTACCTCGTCTCAAGTTATATGGCTGCACCTCACTTGTATTAACTAAATAATCACTCAAATATTCAGGCAGTAACCCATTTTTCATTTTAAAAATCAACAGTAACACATTTAGCACAATTCTTTCTCGCACACTCATCCACATCAACGACTCCAGCATACACTTAACAGACACATACCTATTACATTGAAGAATCACTCTCATTCCCATATTTTGAAGCTTCTGAAGCCTGTCCATTATTCCACTGGATACAAGGAACAACACTGACGAACAATACTCAAAATGTGGCTTCACTATTGTGTTATAAATCTTGATAGATGTAAGTACCGACACCGATTTTCTGATTCTCCTTAAAAACCCGATTTTTTTACCAATTTTCCCGCATATATAGTTCCCATGCTCTTTAAATTTTAATTTATTGTCCACTATCACCCCTATTTAATCTTCTCCACTTGCTCAATAAAAGAATCTGCAATCTTCAAAGTACCCTCATATTCACCATTGATTGTCATAAATTTCGTTTTACTAGTGTTCAATTTCAATTTATTCATTTGTAGCCACACGTTCAATTTTTGTAAATTTTGTTCCATTACATATACACACTCATTTACATCATTACCAGCAATGTATAATAATGCATCATCAGCAAATAGCGCTATATTTATGTTGTCCAATACACTCTTTATATCATTAATGTATGTATGGAAGAGTAGAGTCACAAGAACAGATCCCTGCGGTACACCCACGCTTACATTAATTCTTTGAGACATCGCTCCATTAACTTTTGTCCGCTCTTAAACCACATCAATTCTTTTCCTTTGATCCCATACTTATTCAACTTATTAATTAAAATATCTCTGTCCGCTGTTTCAAAGGCCTGTTTGAAGTCCAAAAATACTGAAATTATCTTGTGCCTTTTCTGCAGAACTTCATTCCAGCATATTTAATGCTGTCTCATAAGAGTGGCCTTTTCTAAAACCTGACTGCTCTTGTAATATTAATTTATTTTCCTCCATGTATTCCTCCAGTTGTATTTGTATAGTTTTCTCTAATATTTTTTCCTATGTTGACAGCATATTAATTGGCCTAAATTCTTCACATTTATTAGTATTCTTGATTTTTTCAACAGGTACAATGACTGATTCTTTCCATTCTTCCGGGAACTTACCTTGGTTAATTGACTGATTGATAATTTTCACAAGTACACCGCCGAGTATATTCCAACTATCCAAGATTATTTTGACATTTATCATATTAACATCCCTGTTATTCTTAATTTTCAGACATATTTTCTTTAATTCCTTCAAATTTGTATTTCGAAACACAAATTGATTATTCACCTGTTGCAAATTATCGTCATAAACTACTGATGTAATAGATGTACTAATATCTTCGATACTTTCCGAAAAGAATTTGTTAAAGTTCTCTGCCATTCGCGTACTCTCGTTGCAGGTTTCTCCCTTATATATTATTTCCTTAATTTCAGATTTACTTTTTTTTTAATACATAATGCGTTAATAAAACGAACAATACGGAAAAATTTCACAAAGGTTTTTGTTCACTTCACGCACGTAACTCTTCTAATTTCATGCTTATCACATGACGTGAATACAAAACATAAACTGCAGCATGAGATTGAATTCCAAACATAAATTCTACACCAAAATGCAGACATCGCTTAATAACTTTTACCCGCTTTTGCGCTTACTTTATTATTCACACGACAAACATTTGACATAACTTGCGGGGACAGACATCTTACGACACCTTACATAACTTGCGGGAATATGCACCTTACAATACCTCATATAACCCACGATACGTTCAATTAGTGAAACTATGATATCACCAAGCACGTCACAACATCCCATTAATTAATTAATTGTACTTCGCATTCCCTTCGTACGTTTCGTATATAGGGGTTGATTTTTAGATAAGCGGGTTACCAGTCTGCTTATCCTAACCCAGGAGAAGGGATGTTCCTTGCGGGATCCCGGGAATTACCGAGACTGCATTTATATAGCGCATAGATTCTCTCTAAGCTGAGAAATTTAGGCTGTCATTTGTGTTTGGATCCTATTTTCACAACCGTGCTCTTCGCCCTGTACCACATAACGGGTTGAAACAACCAGAGAGATGTTTAATTTGTATAAAGCTATTAAAAAGCGATACCCCTCTGCTCGGTACTAGTCAATTATTGTAGAAAATAAAAACAAAGATGAGATTGAGATTTTTCAGGGATCTGCAAGTTTTGCATTTACATGTCTGAGGTAGAACAAGGAAGAGATAAATGCGAAAATTAATTTTTTTGTAATTCTTACCTTTTCTAAAAACTATAATCCCATGGTAATGGCACAATAAGAAATGTGTGGGAAACGTTGAGATATTTGAAGTAGTCTTTGAAAACTTGTTGTAGCACAAATAAAAACTGAAATATTTGATAAAATATGGCACATTTCCAGAGTTCGCATTATTGCAGTTCTTGAACTTTACGTCAAAGTAAACCATTTAGAAAATCCGATTAAAATTCAAGGACAGCATTGAGAGAATATGAATTTTGTACCTATCTTATTGCTCCTTATTAAATAATTAAAATCGTCCATCACTTTGTTAAATTAAAAAGTCCCAAAACTCTTGCAAAAGAGTAATAATATTCTAGGAATATCTTTTGACCCTATTGATAGGTTTTCCATTTCATTTCTGAAAAGGTGCTTTCTTACAAATCGGTAGCCTGAAAATAGCCGGGGTCACTAAAAGGTTTATTTTATCTTCGATCACAAATTTGTAATTTAACTTTAAGCTGTGGAAATTCTGCGTTAAGAAATTAAAATCATTCTCTTTCAATTACATTTAAGAGCGTTTTTGCTAAGGTAAAAGACACGCTTTCTAGCCCTACCATTATTGATGTTTTTGCCTTCCAAATATTTCACTTTTATCTAAAAAGAATTAAAGAAATTCATCTTAAAATGAAATAGCACGTGCAAAATAAGGTGATTGTTGCAATCTGAAAAGATTAATGATTAAATACTATCAGAGATTCTACAGAATGAAATAAAACTTACCTTACTTGTTGTTAGCTAAATATTTGAATGATGCTGAAATTTATTGACTAATAGCTGTCTATAATTTATTCGGAACTAAAAATGAATGCTGGGTCTTTTGCACGAAAATAAATGAGCAGCAAGGAGTTTCCTGTCGGCACTTGTATACAAAGTTCTATTATTTAATTTAACGATGTGCTTTGCCCAATCGAGGTATTATGAAACTATCGACTGATTAATCTCACCGGTTCAAAATCGGTGAACGCAGAATGAAACCAGGTGCCGACAACCTAAGAAGAACATTTTTGTCATGATACAAATCAAGGAAGATACCCTAATTCGGTCCACTCGTTATGATGTTAGACTCCCACCCCATCACCACCTGGGTGCTAAGTTTTTCTCATAGCAGAAATTAGCGAACATACAAAAAAAACGAATCGGTCCATGCGTTATGAAGTCAAGCTCTCCCTCCCCCTCACCATCACCGTACGCTTAGTTTTTGGGACGTCGCACAGTGATTCTAAAATTCAACAGGTGATTATAACATTATGCACGAGGTAGGCCAGGAAAAGGGAAATAGTGAACCGTGGCCCGAAATGAAGGCAAGGAAATGTCAAACGTAGAAAGTCAAGGACGACTCGAACCTCTGGTGAATAAGTATGATGATGATGTATAACGGAAACATCTTGAACTAAGTAAGTGATGTTTCTAGAACTAAGTTGAGTAGTGTAAATTAGGCTGTGTAGGAGCCTGGTTGGTTTAGTGGTTTAGTCGTGATTTAAACTGCGAAGTGTTTATATGTGGTACTGTGAATAGTCAGTTGAATTTTAGTCAGTGAAGTGATAAGGGTAAATAAGTAAACTGAAACGCTATATTGTAAAATTGTGTATTATTGTATTGTGTGAAGTGAATAAAAACTATGAATATTTGTGATTGAAATTTAATGTAAATGCCTTAATTAATCCGTCGAGTCCGGAGAGCCCCATTTATGTTACAATTGGTGTCAAAAGTGGGATTAATTAATAGTGACTAAAACGTGAACTTAAGGAAAAAGTGTGATTGTGAAATTAAATTAAAATGGTGCAGTCAATCTAAATATCCGCCGCAAATTAAAGGATTTGCGAGTTCAAGACTTGAACGAGGAATTAAGTGAGCGCAACCTACCTACGGCTGGATATAAAAATGTTACTATAAGAAGCCATGGAACACAAAGGAAAATATCTAGAAACATTTATTTCTGAAGACGAACTCGAAAAAGAAGAAAACATAATCATAATAATGAAATAAAATCTTACAAAGAAGAGTTAAAGGCATCAATGGGAGAATATAAAATATCGATGGAATCGTCGACAGCTAAATTGAAATTTTCGATGGAGCCACAAATAACATCGATGGAATCGTCATCATCCCAGTTCGTATCATCTGTAGAAAAGTCCGTAAATGAGTTAAAGTCAGCAATCGAGGAACAGAAAGTGTCGGTGACCGCGTTGAAATCATCAATGATGGAACAAAAATCATCAGTAGCCGAACTTAAAGCCTCCGTTGAAGAAGCCTCCGTTGCCATAAGGTACAAAGTCCAATGTAAGATTATTAAAACAGAAGAAAGGTTGTAGAGGATGAAAGCTGTTCGGGATGAATAGTTCTACGAGGGTGCTAACTGCACTTGTAACTTGCAGGTGCATAGTGAAACGGTTTCAGTGAAGTGAATAAAATCTGTGAACATTTCTGATTGAAAATAAATATCTTAATTAACCCGTCGAACCCGGAGAGCCCTATTTATGTTACAATTGGTGTCAGAGAGAGAGAGAGAGCCGAATCTGAGAAAGTGCTACTTAATATTTTGAAAATGATCGTTCTTCCAGGACTGCTACAAAACTTTCAGCCGCGCAAGTTTTCTGTTGTGGGTACCGTGGATATAGCCAACCTGTTAAGGTCTACCATACATCCATTCCCACAGAAATGCCTGAAGAGAGAACATTCGCGACCCAATTACCGCTGGGTCCCACAGTGAGAAGAAGAGCACTGCAGACTCCCTCGGGGATTAGGGGGATTTATCAAATAGTTATCTCCTCCCACTTAAGTTACTTGGCTGCGTTCTAGAAAGCATTGCCCGGTTGCTACCGCTTGGAGGTTTTACTAACACTTGAGAATGTCCAGCTGAGGATCGCCGTATCCAAGAAGGCTGCAACTCTTCCAGCCGTCCTCCATAAATCTTCTGTTGGCATTGTACGCCAAATTTTTCGCGAAACATCAATTCAAAACTTCTTCTTGATGTACATATTGCAAGACTCCAAGAGTCGTGCAGCTGGGAAGCTTAAAAGCTTTTGCTGAAAGCTGTTCAATGGGTAACATAGAAAAAGATATAATTTGTGGACCATGATTAGTAGCCTATAAGCTGATGTGGGCATATCTATAGTTCTAAGGAGTTTTGTTATTTTAATTACTTTACTGATATGGTGAAAGAAAGTCTTTTGTGACACAACCCCTACTACTGCAAAAGACGCTCAGCCACCTTTAGATAGGCAATGCGGTCTTTAACATTGGAGGATACAAAATACCAAGGATACAGCGGAACAAATTTATAAGCGGAAACATGTGAATTTGAATCTACTTGTTGTATACCCGCCATTCGCATTGCTGAAACCAGGTTTCTGTTGATACACTAAGAGTGCTAACTTATTTGAACCTCCCCCAGGGACGTTGGGAGCGTCAGGCGTGTTTTACCACCATAGTATTTTTTAAAGATTGTAGTACATTTGCATACCAAGTATTATGAGAGTTATGCTACAAAATACACCTATATCTATATTTAAATTCATTTTTAAACAGGGTGTCTCAGATCTGGTGTGCCAAAATAAGTGGGGTAATAGATTTCACCTAAGCAAACAATAAATTGTAAGGCAGGGGGGGGGGATTTCAACCGTTTGAGGGTTACAGGGTGATACCATTTTCACGGTATGCACATCATTATTTTATTTTTAACTTTTGATCTACTCAACGCCGCGACATCAAACAAACACTACTACTATATGTTCTTTCGAAAATTGTCAACAATGTTGATCTTACTTCTACCATTGCGAAAAAGTTTTTTTAATGTACAAAATTTTTAAGACAACAAATCGGAAATGTTTGTTTAGGGAACAGATATAATTAATTTTAATTGTTGCTGCAAATACCTTATACAATTTTTAGTGTGATTTCGTTTTAATGCGGATATTAGCTTGTGTTAGCCAGAGTTCACACCCTATTATCCTGCCGTTCTGTTACTAATACCTGATGAAAATTTAGCTATAAAGCAGGGTCACTCAGCAAGAAAATCGATCATAGTTGAAAAAAATCGATTACTGCGGGTGTTCTTAAGCTAAAATTATTAAAAATCAGCAGAACTTACATTTCAGGAATATTCGAATATAATTTACATTTCTTGCCTGGTAGACGGAAACGATACACTGGCTGTACTGGAATATCAAAGGAGACTTCTTAATCTACGTGCAATGTGTAATTTAAACACCACGTTTCTGGACCAAAATCTGTATGTTCTCCAAAAATTTCATGAATTTAGAGGGTGGGGTGACGAGGGAGAATTTGAATGATTATTTTCTCTTTGTCTAGAGTATGTTTCCCATTGTTACTAAGAGGAAAATCTTGTACTTAGGGACGGGAGAGGGAGGTTTAGAGGAGTGGAGCATAACTTTGTAACGCGTAGACCGGTTTGGATGATTTTGACTATCTTTTACAGATATCGTTTCCTAAATGATACATATTATAAAAAAATTATAAAAAATTAATCTTTCTTTTGACAGCAATGGAAATAGAGAGGGCCAACTGTTCCTGAGCCTTGGTTACTTGCATCAATAATTCTGTTCGCACTACTAAGAGGAAGGGAAGTCTGGTGTCAGCTGATCATGATCATCGTTATGTCGTTTTTGTTTTTTGGTCTTAGTCGTCTGAAAACGGAAACAGTTAGTTGCAGAGAAGTCATTCAAGTAAAATCACTTCGGGCTAACCCAGTCCAAGTTGAAATCACATGGTAGTTCTTAAAAATATCGTGGACCCTTTTTCCCCAAACATTGGTCCTTCGAGCAGTATAAGCCTCCTCCCGAAAAGTGAGTATGGAATATATGTACCATTTCATTAAAAATTTCGTTGTCGTCATTATTATGGAATAATCTCATCTAAGGTATTTAAGTATGCCGTTCAAATTCAGTCCTTGCAAAAAAAAATCTGAAATTTTAAATTGCATTACGGAGGAATGTAACCACGCATTACGTGATTTTATTATCCCCTAATAGCAGTATTGATTATCAGAAAATTTGCTATTCCAGTTGATTGCTTCCCAGCACCTTGGTTATTCTTTTAGTGTTTTGAAACTTAGTACAAGTAAATCAATTTGCCGTCGTTGCTGCAGGCTGGAACTTTTGTGATTTACTATTAAAGGAGGTAATTAATTCATAAAGGCATCAATCACAATTACTGTAGTTGCGTGACGCTAGGAGTTCTGAATGTAGATTATTACTTGAAGGAAAGGCCCTTCCAATAAGCTCGTGTAAGTAATTCAAATTAAAAAAGTTATACAGTTAAGCGCTTTGGTACAAAAAAAAATCCCTAAAGGAAAGATTTCAAATTTCGGAAATGTGCAAGGCCGTATTCAAACGACAGATACATTGAGTCAGTAATTTCTTGCAAATGATAAGGTGTTCAGAAGTCTTCTTTCAGAAAAATATAAGAAGGGCGTGTATTTCACCGGAACGTTGTACGATGATTTAACTGATTTATTTTGATTTTGATTTATTCAAGTTAATGTCTTCCTCGCCAAGCGAAGCCAATTCACAATTCGAACCCTGTGCCACCAAATTAGAACACGGTACCACGGTTTTTATTGACTCAGTGAAGCGGCTTATAATTAAATCAATCTGCCTCGTGTGACGATCCCACAATTTGTAGGTTATCCTTTGATGATAGATCAAATGCACTATTTCAAGACGAGCATAATAGAATCTCCTACGGCATTTAAATGTAATTTTTTGGTTTTTTTATACGATGTCGCCAAATCCTAGGGGAAAATCCTTTGATGCGTTAGCATGGTTTTAGCCGGAATGGAATTAGGGTAAGGGAACTGATGCATTGATGCGAGCTAGACAACAGCCCAGAGACGGAGTGGATTATTTTTTAATTTTTTAATAAAAGCTAACGGGGTCATCTGGTCTCGAACCCGGGACCCATGGCATGTTGGTCTTGCCGCTCAACGGATTGATCCAATTCCGTCTCATGGATTATAATTATCAATTTGGGTGGAATACTTTATGTAAAAAATATCAGAACTCAAGATCCTGGTCAATGATACTCTGAAAACTATTCTCACATAGTGGCACATTCATTCAGAAAATCCCCACGCTATTCGGCAATTACTTCATTGTATTAAAGATCTATTCTATACTAATACTCCCGAAAATTTAAATGCGAGAACTGATGAATGGGACCCCATTATCAATAATTTAATCTTGGAACTTCTATCTTGTAACACCAGCCAATTATGGGGAAAAGGTCAGGAAACATCCACATCTCTTCTCGAACTTTTGAAATTACGAGTTTTTAGAAGCCAGATTTCGAATATTGGAGTTAGCTCGATCTCACAACACTTCAGGTGAATAGGTCAATTGATTCCAGGCTTCTGCCTGTGAACTACGCCTTCTGAGTTAAAAGGGTTAATTCGATAAAAATAAAGAAGAAAGTTTAGGGTAGTTAGTGACCATAAACCTTTGTCCTAAATAATGAACCTTAGAGATCCAAATTCCAAAGCTGGAAGAATATTACTATGAAATTATATATATCAAAAAGGGTCACAAAATGGTGCTGCAGACGCATAGAGCGGAATTAAAATAGACGATTACTGATCAACCCCCCCCCCCCCCCCCCCCCGTCGGAAAAACCACGCACTCTGCCGAAGAAGATTTAAACGACGGCATCTTTATTTCATAGAGATCACTTAAAGAATTTGCCCTCCAGTTCGTGTTTGACATTTCGAACAAAACCCTCTCCCGTATTTTCGTCGCGGCATTCCCAATTCGGCTTACTTAATCCTCCCTTATGTTAACTGGGCTTTAATAAACTTCGGGTAAGGTCTGGAGATCTAGCAGGCAAAGGAATCGGTGCACCTCGTCTAATCCAGCGGTCCAATCCACTTAGTATTGCCTTCACAATGTTAGCACTATGCGCTAGTCCTCCAGCATGTTGGTATAAAACATGTCCGTTCCATTATGCACAGGGATCTCCTCTATTAGATCTGGCAGTTTATTCTCCAAAAAGTCCGCATAAATTTCACTATTAAGCACTCGCGGCAAAATGAATGGTCCTACCAAATGGTTGCCGATGATACCAGCCCAAACATTGACACTGGATCTCTGCAGGAATGAGGACACCTTTGTCCTGTGTGCGTCAGTTTTCTACCAGATATGGAAATTCGTGATACCATCCCTGGTAAATTGAGATTCATCCGTCCACAGAATTCAGCCAAGAAACGCCCTGTTGTCAATTTCGCGTTCCAGAAGCCAATTGTTTAATTCCAGTCTCCTCTCGGAATCTCCTTCCAGTAGTCCTTGGGGCGGGTGATGGTGATATGGACGTAATCCCTCTCGATGAATAACCCTCCAAACCTTAGATGACGACAGTCGTAATCGCTTTGCGACTCGTTTCGTGCTCGTCTTAGGGTATTGCCTCACGATGGTGATTATTTGGTGCTCGACGTCAGCAGAAGTTCCCGAAGTTTCGGATCGTGTCTCCATGTCGTGTGAAGTTACACTTCCTGTTTCTGTTAACCTTCGGAAAGTCCGTGTAAATACTCCTTTTTTGGGTGCTCGCCGATTAGGGAATCTCCTTTGATATTCCAGTACAGCCGATCTTTCGTTTCCGTCTACTACACTATTAATGTAAATAATATCTGCGGATTGCTTAAAAGTAAATCCTACAATTTTTTAATAATTTTTGCTTAAAAGCACCCGTTCTTATTGATTTGCTTTTCAACTATAATAGGTATTCTTGCTGACTGACCCTTTTTTATAGCAAAAATTTTCATCAGGTACGAGTAACAGTACACCATGATAAAAAGGTGTGAATCCTGGCTAACACAACCTAATTTCGGCAATAAAACAAAATTACACTAACATTTTTATAACTTTTTTGCGGCAATAATTAAATTTAATTACTGGTTTACCCAAAACAACCATTTTCGACCTTTTATCTTAAAAATGTTGTTTCTTTAAAGAATTTCCTACCCAAAGTGCAATAAAATAATTAGGTACTCAGGGAGTTCTAAGGATGCGGTTTTTCTAATCCTTTGTCTACCTGGTCATGTTACACCTATTTTGGAAAGATGGGCAATCCAATAAAAATAGAAGAGAGGTGTACTAATTACATGAATTTCGGAGAAAATTTGGGAAAATTCTGAATTTTAGGTAATCGCAAACCATTTTTTCACTTTTGGAAGTGACTGTATAGGAGTTAGATCAATAGTGTTGACATTTTTGGAAAGTTCATTGGGATAGTTGCTTTTTAGCGTTTGTTTGATGTAAAATAGTAATGTGCATACCATGAAAAACTGAAATTTATGAATCACCCTGTAACTCCCAGATTGCCCCCCCCCCTGCCATACAATTTTTTATTTGTCGAGCTTAGATCTATCCCCCCACTCATTGTGGCATGTCAGATCTGAAACACCTTGTATGTCAGCACATTGTGAAGCAGAAAGTCAAAGGATCTATTCTAATTCACTTCAACAAGTGCGAAATCAAAATTACATGCCAGGCATAACACGTACGCCTATAAATATCCCACATTTTTTATAAGATAAGGCTATCATATTCAAATTTCATTTAATTGTAAAACTGCAAGCTAATGTCTAGAAGTCAGGTAATTCTTAGTACTGTAAATTCAAGTTAAGAAAAAATGCAAACGTAATCCCTCGATAAAATTTCGAGGTGAGAAAACTTTGTAAGTCAAAGTCAGTCTTAATCAGAGATTCATGTAAACAAGTTAAATTCGGTATCACTAAAGTCTGTTAATATAAATCAGTCAGTGCTTTAAATTATATATTAACTTCCCACATATAGGAAGTTATTGTAATGGGCCCGATTTTCAAAATTTTTGGTTTTAATTTTTTTTTATATTTCAAAGTCACCATAGTGTTTTACGCATGTTTTTGAACACATGTATGTGTGTGTGTGTGTGTGTGTACGTACGTACGTTCGGACCCACTTTTTTCGACAACGAAATCTCGCGAACAAAAAATGATAACGACTTCGCTATGGTGCCATTCGAAGCGTATTATTGTCAATAAGAGCTGAAAGAAATTTAATTAATTTCGGTTCAGCCGTTTTTTTGTTTTAACAAAAAAACTGAAAAACTGAAAAAAAAGTTGATTTCAGACTTTCTTGAAAAGGATTTCTTCGATGTAATTTGTTCTGATGACGATCGGGACATCAAAAAGTCGGATAATAACAATTTATTATGAACAGAAATTGTTTATAATGATGAAAAATTGTTTATAACAATAAATAATTGTTTATAACAATAATAAATTTATAATTATAAAAAATGGTTTTACCTGGTTGAAAATTGATTATGAAAATTGGAAATTGAATACAAAATTGAAGATTGTTCATAGCAATTGAAAATTCTTATAAACAATTGAAATGCTTGTTACCACAAAAATTTTTTTTTATGAATAAACTTTGTTTATATCAATTTAAAATGGTCTATAACAATTAAGAATTGTTTATATCAATTATAAATTGTTTATAACCATTCAAAATTATTAATAACAAATGAATTCCAAACAGAGTGCATTTATTTGGTTTTCATTAAAAAATAGTGCTATAACGGGATAATTTTTAAAAAAATTTTTTGCATCTAATTACAACGAAATTATCATGATAAATTAAATTCATTAATTTATTTATTTATAAAGTTAAAATATCAATTTTTTAAGTATTTTTAAATGAGATACAAGTGGGCGAAAGTTTTTTTTTGAAAAAGATTTATCTGATCTAATTGGTTCTGATACAACTCGATACTTAAAAAAAATCCAGAACTTTTATAGTTTTTTGTAACATTAAAAAATTTTTTAAAAAAATCATAAATAGTTGATATTAATGATAAATAAAACGATAAATCGAATAGTATGAATTTCATTGAGTTTTCACTTACTCGTTTGTACTATGATCATGAAATTTATCGCTATTAACAATTAAATATTGTTAATAATAATTGAATATTGTTAATAACAATTGAAAATTGTTATTAACTGTGAAGTTGTTCGTGTGAACCTCAAGGGTCGCACCAATGATGCGACACCCAGAATCTGGACCTACCCCACTAGTTTTTTATTATAGATTGGGGAACTCGCACGTCAATCACACGCAGGATTCTATGGCCATACCCTTAATGCGTGTGTTTTCCCAATGCATGTGGTTTGAGCATGCTCAGATGGGGATTGATTGATATCTTCATGTGTTCATGTAAACGATTGTGTTGACTTTTCGGGTTGTGTGCGTCTAACGAAATCGCCAATACTCTCCGTAAATTTAACTCATCTGTACTGTAATTTTGTTTTTAAACGGTCTTGACCCAATTCCGATTTCAAAAGTATTAATATTTACATTTTGTCGAAGTCAAGATTTATGTGGGCTTTTGTCGATTTTTTTATTTCTTAAAAAGTATGACAAGCAAACTACGTTGGTTCTACGCACAAGTCTGACTTAGCTAACTTACTGACTGACTGATTGTCTTCCTCTTATTATATTTCCTGTACGTCTGACTATCTTTTTCTTCCTATATTCTACTAAGCGTAGACTTAATTTTAATGATGGCGAATTTGAATTTGAATATTTAATTTAAGTTAAATATAAAGTGGCGGAATGGTACCGGTTCACTTGGATACTCCGGTATATCATACGACCAGCGTCGCCAGACTTTACACAGACAGTATCGCCAATTGGACACTTAAAAGTCGCCAAAATCTCCAATCTATTATTTTTTTATAGCCGATGCTTATAGCCAAAATAAAAAAGTGGAAATCAACATACTGTAAATAATGAATACGTGTAAACGCGGAAGTACACGTAAGTGCAAATAGTCACTTCCTTTAGCTTATCGCGATAATATTACAATAAATTGTTTTTTTATTGAGTTCGCAATATACTGTGTTACAGTACGAGTAATTTCTTTAATTACACACCTTAAATTCCGTTGGTTTTAAGTTAAGCGACCGTTACCATAATGTTACTTAAGCCACTAATAACGACGACTTTTGCCAGGACATTCATATTTTTGAACTCGTTTTTAAAAGCTTTCACCCCACTCGATGACATTAAAAACAATTTCAGTTGATTTCCATTTCACCCCAATGAAACTTAAACCCAAATATCAAAATTTAACAACACGGCTGTTATTCTGCCACCAATTCCTATCTTCGTGCCAAATATCAACTATCTATATGAAATAGTTTCGGAAAAAGCGCAAAACAATTAAAGACTTCCAATAAAATGTATTTCATTATCTACCTAAAGTTAAAGTGATTTCTAATTGTAGCTACTAACGCTTTCATCAGTGAATCCAACGTTCGTTGCACCTTATTATCTCTTAGAAGTTCAATTGTGTTTGAATCATTTTGCAGTGATTGTACATTTGCGTTCAATGGATCGGATTTTGAATCCGCTATAGATGACTTATTGAGGATGCTTAGAATATTCGGCTGCAACTTGATCTCTGGATCAGGTTCGACAATATTCGGTTGAGGAGCTGAAGGTCTGCAGCATCGCCTAACTCAGACTTTAACTGTAACTCACGCCTTTCTTGTAAATATTTAATAATACTGTCACATTGTAAAACCGTTAAGGGACGATTGTTAGCAAGTGCGTTTAATAAAGTTTGAGGAATGATTGGCACAGCTGTGTGCAATAATTTCTGCCTCTCGGCGCGCAATTTGATTTGAAAATCATTCGGAATTAGGCCCGAATTACAATTGAGTTTTCACTCGAAGTCAACGCCAAATGTAAATTTGAAATTAAATTGTAGCTTCAGCTTCTGTCATTTTCAGAGATATTTGGGGGAGTTCCATCATGGACGCCATACTGGTCGCATGTGTTTACACAGCCCGCTCTGCAGATTAAATAATGTTTAATCTGCTAGAGCGGCGTTAGTACTGAATGCGTGGGGTCTTTGTGGGGTGACATTGGAACTCATTCAGAACAAGTTATACAACACATAAACTCATTAGTTCCTTTAAATCGTTCAAGAAGTGAAATTTCTAAATAAAAGTGATCAAAATCTACCGTTATCTATAAACACGCGGTGATAAAGCCGCGTTAATATGTAAAATTCTTAAATATAACCGCTACTCTCGCACGAGTTCTTCCCTGGATTGTCCTGTTGCAGGGGGGAACCGCTCTTTAAAGTGGCCGGCACAACAGTTAATTCTAAGGCTGGCCAGGTGTTTTGTCTTTACCTGTTATTTGTAGCGGTATCTGCTGTGTGTTTACCGTTTTGGGAGAAGAAGAAGAAGAGATATTTGCATGTATATTTCAAATGAAGTTGGCCGCAGTCGAGTTTTGTGACTACGACTTTGCACTTTGAGCAAAGTCTAAGTTCAGTCGGAGTCGACTGATAGGTCGAATCTGCAATTTAATCATGTCACATGACTTTCGTATTTGCAGTCGATTGATCTTTCGGAATTGTAATTCGGACCTCAAGTTAATGGCATCATCCACTGGCGTATTTCGGTGTTTCGCTGGTTGTCTATAAAATATGTTTATGTGATACATCGATGATCTTTGTTTTGGGCGGTGACAAGTACTGCATATAAACATCCACGTCATGAAATATTTGCGAGAACTTTCCCAATTGGTACCTCTTCATTTGAGAAAAACAAATCAACTTTGAAATATAACCATTTCAGACGTTGTTTTATATATTCGGCATATTCTCTATAAAAGGTAAAAAAAGTAATGAATCTAAACATATTCAAAAGCACAACTCCATTTCTTCTAAAGGGTGCACCTCATAACGCCAACGATTCCTGGGCCCACAGTTTTTTTTCCCGAAATTTTGGATTCACCCCCGTTAGCTGCCTGAAGTTACTCTCGTCAGACGCAGAGAAATCCAGCAACTTCAAGATCTCCATCCCAAACAAATATGTCTGGCTCATCAGTAACCCCTCCAGCAAATTCTTCACTCTCGGGAACATCACAATTTCTAAGTGGACTAGGAAGTACGTTAAGTTTAACCCTAAGCCCACTACACCTAACCCTAAATTAAACACTAAAACACCTAACCTCACTAATTACCCCAAACGACCTTCTCCCATACCTAAATTTAGCATTCACCCTAACCATAAGAATCTTAGAACTAGTAACAACATAATCACTCCTTACTCTTCCGCACATCTCACCATTAATCCTAAAGCTAGTGATCCTAACTCCAATTGGCAGTTCAAAATGGGAGTATTTCCAAATTTTAATCTAAGTACTCCAGTCAAGTATCCCAACTTTATATATTCTCACACCCTTAACCCCCCTGTTCCAGTTACACCGAAGCCCTCGAACAACCAATACTGTTTTGAGTTCCGTATGTCCAGCGCACCCACCTAACCATGCACTCCCTTCTTCCGCGTGCCCTCCTACAACAAGCCAACCTCTTCCGACCACTCTACCACCTCTGCTCCGATTTCCGTCTGTCCCACCTCTCCTCTATCTACGCCAAATCTTGCACCCGCTACTTCCTCCGCATGCCCACCTAATTCCATGCCGTCATCCTCCTACACTGTCGCCCCGTCTCAATCAACTTCTACCTCCGTTAACCCGCCCATTCCGTTAGCCAAAACTCCTTTATCCGAACATCATTCATTTATCGATCCCCTTCTCCCACCTACAGTTAAATTGACTTTGCGTTCTGCTGATTCTAGCGATGGACGATACCTCTTGTCCCCTTTACGGGACCGTCGCATTTATGACAACGTACGTCTATTTCTAGCCTATCTCCACGACAAACCGAACTCCGTCTGTGTTGAAGGTAAAACGAGCACCAACGTCATGTTAAGTATACAACAAGAAGGCCTGCCCACAGACCCATCAGTCTCCAACTCTTCACTAAATACCATGAATCATTCAACATACCTTCCCATAAGGTTTCAGAAGATCTATCTACCTATGCTGCGTACGTCAGTTCTCGCCGTATTTCCCATCTTCAAAGAGTCGTAACGACTCCTTAAACTACTTGCGTTCCTAACCCCCTTGATTTCGCTATTTCTGACTTACCCTCTATTGCACCCGCGGTTTCCGATCAAGATCCTCTCCCCAACAGCTTGTCGGTCTATTACCAGAACGTAAGAGGACTTCGTACAAAAACAACAAACATTTTCCTTAACTCTCACAAATTCCCGCACGATATCTTTGCCTTAACTGAAACCAATCTAACACCCGGAATTCTCGACAACGAACTATTCCCTCCAAACTATACCATTTTCCGTGTTGACGGTTGTATAGGCACCAATGAGCCACCAGGTCGCGGGGTTCTCATAGCTGCTCACAACCGTTATGATGCCACCCTGCTAAAGACCTCCGACTCTACAATATCAGAATTTGTATGTATAAAAATAGCACTAAATAAGTGCCTTCTGTACATTCTCTGTTGTTACATTCGTCCCTCTCAACCACTTGACGCCTACGAGCCCATAATCGAAGCGATCGATACCCTGCTTGAGAACGCTAACGCGTCCGATGAATTTATTTTATTGGGTGACTTTAACCTCCCCCGTATCCAATGGTCATTGTCCGAGGACTGTTCTCACTTTGTCCCCCTTAACGCATCTTCGGCCAAAGAAGCCTTCTTTACCGATCAGCTCTCCGTTTCAGGTCTCTTTCAAGTAAGCGGAGTCAGGTACTTCCTGGACAGACAATTAGACTTAATCTTTTCTTCAGACCCAGTTAACTCGGCTGTCGCAGAAAGCAACCATCTTCTCTCCTCCCTCGACCGTCACCATCCTCCTTTGTTCCTCGTTTTCTCCTACGAGCACCCTCATGCCGTTTCAGGCTCCGAGTCTTCTTTATCCTTCAATTTTCGTAAAGGCGACTTTGACAAATTAAATCACTTGCTCCTCAACTCTAATATTGGGGATATCCCTCAACATCTCCCAGTTGACGTTGCTTTAGAGGCGTTCTACTCGGAAATACACGCTTGTCTTACACAATCTATCCCTCTTCTTCCTCGTAAAAACTACTCCTCATCCCCCGTATGGTACGACAAAGAATTGCGCCCTCTTCGCAACAGGAGAAATAAACGTTGGCAAACTTTTCTTCTAACCCAGACTGAGTCTGACTATTCTTCCTATCTATCTGCTTATACCTCTTTTTCTGAACGTTGTGATACCCTCTACCATGAGTACCTCCAACGGATGGAAACTAGCCTCATATCCGACCCCAAGCGTTTTTATAGCTTTATTAATTCTAAGAAGAAATCCAATGGTTACCCTTCCACCCTTAAGCTCGAGAATACCTCTTCATCTGATCCTAAGGTTATCGCTAACCTCTTTGCACACTTCTTCAGTAAATCTTTCAGCGACAATTCTCTACAACCCGACCTTAACTATTTTGCATTCATGGACAAATGCACTCAAACGTCGTTTTCATCTTTTGACCCTGATCCTGAACTAATCGCCGCCAGTATTAATAGGCTTGAGGACGACTTTCACCCACGTCCTGATGGCATTCCGGCCATCGTTCTGAAAAAGTGTGCCATGCATCTAGTCCAACCCCTTACTTTGCTTTTTCGTCTCTCGGTCACTCAAGGGGTTTTCCCTCAATTATGGAAAAATTCGTATATTATTCCCATCTTCAAAAAAGGTTGCAAGAACGATGTGTCCAACTACAGACCCATTGCTAAATTATCATCCATACCTAAACTATTCGAAAAATTGGTCTATGATTCCATGTTCTTCCACTGTAAGTCTATCTTCTCACTCTACCAGCATGGCTTCCTCAAAGGTAGATCTACAACCACCAACCTTACTGACTTCGTCTCTAAAACACTATGTGCCCTGGAAAACGGTAAAGATGTTGATGTTATAGCCACCGATTTTAGTAAAGCCTTCGACAAGATCTCCCATAACGTTATCTTGTTCAAACTCGATCGCCTAGGCTTCCCCCCCAGATTCATCTCCTGGATTCGATCCTACCTCAACAACCGTCAGTACAATATTCTTTTCAGTTCATCCATTTCTAACCCTATTGTCGCTCGTTCCGGCGTCCCTCAGGGCAGCCACCTTGGTCCATTGATTTTTATCCTCACAATAAATGATGTTGAATGTGTCATCAAACACTCAGAGTTGTCCATCTATGCCGATGACATGAAAATAATCAAACATATCTCCTCCACTACCGACTCTCTTCTCCTGCAAGAAGACCTCGATTCATTCATCACATGGTGCATGAAAAACTTTCTGGAGCTCAATGTCTCCAAATGCCAGTCCATCTCTTATTCCCGCAAGCGTCTTACCACCACCCCGAGAGTCTATATGTTAACCGACGTACCAGTCCCTTTCGTTACCTCTTTGTGTGACTTAGGAATAATCTGTGATAGTGAACTCAATTTCCGTTCCCACATTGACAGCATAATTAACAGAGCTAACTCCGCGCTAGGGTTTGTGAAGCGCTGGTCTAGAGAGTTCTCCAATCCTTATGTTTCCAAATCTCTCTACGTCTCCTTCGTTAGACCTCTCCTTGAATATGCCAGCCAGGTATGGTCCCCTACACAAACAACTCACATTAATAGGATTGAATCTGTCCAGCGTAGGTTTATTCGCTTCGCTCTACGTGATCTTCCGTGGGTTGACAGATTCAACCTTCCTCCCTATGAAAACCGTCTGAAACTGATCGACTTACAACCGCTAAGCAAACGTCGTGATGTTTCCGACATCCTCTTCATTTACCAATTATTAACTGGTGCCATAGACTGCCCCTCCATCCTGCAATCTTTACCCATCTATACCAATCCCCGTAACCTTAGGTCCACTCCCCTTTTCCGACTCGACCGCCATCGCACAAACTACGGTCAAAGCGAGCCAATTACCAGGATGTTACGAAAAGTCAACGACCTTTCCTCTTTTGACTTCCATATGAGTAAATCATCACTCCACAAAGCCCTATATCTTGACCCCGCCCATCTTGATCCTGATCGCCTACTTTAATTCTTCTTCCTTACGCCCTCTGCCATTAATCAATATATATAGCTCATATTGTAGCTTATACCTTTTATGTATTTATTCTTATTATTCATTTATTATAGTCTGTTGAATTAGTATTAAGTTATAGCTTGTATTTTATTTTTTATTTTTGTATTTTTTTACGTAATAGCTTGTATTAAGCTTAAATAAATAAATAAAGTCCAGTTACGTGTTCGCCTTGTTAACGACAGTTATCTCACAATCATTGTAATCAGGAGGGACGTGAGCATGATACTGCTGCTCACGTTTCTTTGTTTAGCTGTGGTTTGTTACCTTTACCTATTCCCGTATTCCGGACTATTATTTTGTACCATTTAAGCAAAGATCAATTGAGGGCTTGAGCTGTATTATTAGCAATCGCTTCTGTTTCAAATTGTACAAATCCGAAATATTTTTGCTTCAAAAAGACAAGAATTGTTCCGTATCTATTACAGATACTTTCGAGTTCTTCTCTGGTTTCCCAAAAATATAGGACTTTTTGCTAACGTAGGATCTGTTACTTTTGATAAACCGTTTTTCATTATTTCTCCTAACACTAATATAAAATCACAGAATTAAACTGCGGAAAAACCGACAATTAACTCATTAGACGTGTCGTAGAGAATTATTTTCTGTCACTTCTAGTATCACTTGCAGTTGCGACAACTTTTACTCAAATTAGCTAAATTTTTCAAAAAATTCTGCTAAATTGATTTATGTTGCATTTGTAAAACTTTAGAAATTATTTTTTATGTGTTTTTATTTGAGGAGTAATATTTGAATAATTTTTGAAAGGTAAATAATCTGTCAATTTTTCTTTCAAAAAAATCGCCATAAATTGAGATCGCCATTTTCATTTTTTTGTCGCCAGGACTGATGAAAAATCGCCAATTTGGCGAAAAATCCCCACATCTGCCGACCCTGGACGACTCTTGATATTTGAGAATTGAAGTAAATTCTCCGTATGTTTCTCGCCCTTTGATCTGATATTCTCCCTTAAATCTCGCTAAATTAATTTTTTTTTTCAATTCAAATCGTAATGAAATAAAACAATCTTTAGAGCAATAAAAACCACTTATCAATTTTTAACTCAGAGATGTCGTTACCATACTACAACTCTGATCTAATAAGAAAAAAAAAACAAATCTTCTAGCAGCCTTAACTAAGTTTTCTGCAACATTTCGTGGAAATGACTTTATATACTTTGCAATTCAAGAGCCCTACCGCACCTGTTTATTCAGATTTCACTTTAATGCGAAAATAAGAAAATTTTCATGTCATATTCCTTAGAAGCATCCCCCAGGCTCTCTTCTGGATACCAGAAATTCTTTGTTACGAATTCGCCTTTATATAATTTTCTCCGAGCCTGAAACAATTTACCCACCTATGTTCTTGGGACGTTTGGGTACTGATCCGATGCCTAAAGGTGATGATATGATGATGTCAAAAGTTTTAGGCAGTACTTCTTGAGATGGTTGGTACTACATAGTGAAGCAGGATTCTGTTGAATTTTACATTAAATCTGTTGTAAAGGAACGAACGGTGGATGCGATGGGGTGATTTGACACTGTCAACATTTTTCATAATGTTTTACAAATCAGTCGGTATCGTGTGCCGCCTTGTATAATCAGAGAACGTGACAAAAATTTCATCAATGGGCTTGAGGAAAGATGACGTCCTGTCAACATTTTAAGAATATTAAACAGCGCCTGAGAGGAGTTGTTGGAAGAAAAGCGGGTTAATGTTTTATAGATTTCGTGGTGGCACTTGGTCGCTGGGGTCTCTTTCAAAATTATTTTCGTGTGCAGCTCGTAAGAAATTTTAATTAGTGTCGAAGAATATCTTGAGGGAGTAAGGCACGATAGAATTTTAATTAGTGAAAGACAATTAGTGCTGCTATCAAGGCAGAAATACTTTCGAAATAATTTTCATGTGAATCAGCTTTCATAGCCACTTGATTTGAAAAAAGGATGGTACAAAATACTAGAAAGGCTGAGAAATAATATAATTTGACGAAATTTGAGCAATCCTTTTACCGTAAATTTATATTAACATCGTAAAAGAAATAACATGAATGTAACTGAAAAATACCTACAATAGCCACGGCCTTACATATGCTTGTTAGTAAGATTAAGAAAGTACCTTACTATAAAGGATTAGCTTTATGTGCTTCTCTTGATTTAAAAAGTACTTTCGACAACACTAGATGTGGGTCTAGATCTCTTCAAATGATTTATACATATACGTGTATGCTAGACGGTGTATGCTATGCTGAAGAAGCGAATAATTACAACCACCCTGTGTGCATTAGGGCAGCTCAAAATATAGCCTCACGTTCAGTTCTCAACTTACAGCGTAAAAGGGTGAATTGGGTGTGTGCATAAAAGAAGTTTTGGAGAGTAGATCAAAGTGTTTATATAAAGTTTGTAGTGTTTTTTTAGGAAATGGATAAAATGGGACGCGGTAAATTACTTTCAAGTGAAGAAGTAAAGGTTATTCAGAAATTGTATGCTGAGGGAAAGTCCAACAGGTAAATTGCCGCTATTTTAGACAGAAGCCCTAAAGCAGTCAACAATTATTTTAAAAATGAAGAATACCGTACCGGGAGACGTAAAGTCGGCCGACCTTCAAAGGTTACGGATAGAAGTCAGAGAGAAAATTTACGTCTTGCATCAAATCCCACCTTAAGTTGCAGCAAAATATAAGAAATTTTAAGTGTTAACTTCAGTCGCAGGACAGTTATTCATATAATCAAACAAGCCGCACACATAAACCATAAAAATACTATACGAAAACCACCACTTCTAAAGAGGAATCAGCAAGCTCGCTTACAATTCGCGCGTGAGCATCACACGTGGAGTGTACAATGCCAAAAAGTGGTATTTACAGATGAAAAAAAAATTTTATCTGGATGGTCCAGATGGATATAGATATTAATTTCATGAAATTAGTAAGGAACCGCTGTAAACTAGTAAACGAAAGTTGGGCGGCGGCTTGATTATGTTTTAGGATGCTATTTCGTCCGAAGCACCTCTCGATTTAGTTGTCATAAGTCGACGCCAGAATAGTGCTAAATATATAAACTTGTTGGAAGATCAAAGACTTAAAATAACGGAGAAATTGGGGTCCTAAGAATGGATCTATCAGCAAGATAATGCATCCATTCATACGGCGGGTATTGTAAAGAAGTGGTTTTCGGAAAATAATGTATCACTTATTGTTTGGCCAGCTAATTCGCCGGACTTGAATATAATAGAAAATGTGTGGGGCTACCTTGCACGTGATTTATAAAAGGAGGGAAAAACTTATGGCACTGTTGCAGATTAAAGAAGCCACATTTCGTAGTTGGCGAAGTATTCCACGAAACTACATACATTAAAAATCTGTATAACAGCCTACCAAACAGAATTTTCGAAGTAATTCATCAGCACGGAAAATCAACACATTATTAGCTGCGTTAAATACTATAAATAGTTTTGTTTTCTTCTTTCTTTTTTAATCTTTTTTCTTTTGTGAGGCAAAATTTTGTCCAGAATGAAATGTGAATTTCTGTTATTAACATCTTTAATGGCAATAACTGTAACAACTGAAGTATTATTTTATGTTTGAAATAAAACTATGTTGATATACATTTAAACTTAAATACTTACTTTTTTCAATAAAATGATTGCTACACATATATACAGCAGCATCCTGAATAATATAATTTCAATATCTAATGAGCGCCCAAGTTTTTATTTATACAGAAATTCCGTGAAGAAATACGTTAAAGGGATATTATGGTTAAAATATAATTTGGCCCAAAATTTATGTTCTTATGTATATCCATTGTAAACCCAAAATTATCAAAGCTAAGTTACTATTTCAAACAAAATATTAATGTAAGTCAAAATTTATTTTACCCAACATATTAAAAATGAGGTACTATTTTACTAATTATTTTATGAAAATATTATTTTCAGCCCAAATTTATTATAGCAAAATTTTATTTTTATTTTACATTTTTATATTTTATTGTTAAATAAATGGTTTTTTTAAACATATTTTTTTGTGTAATTTTATTATTATTTTTTTATATTCTTCATGAAGATAAATATACTTTTGTATGCGTTTGCACCAATTTTTGAAGCTCTTTTTTCACTCCGATTGAGGTTCCTCCAAAACAGGTGATTTGTTCGTATCAACCGCTTCAGGCGCCGAAAAAAGTTGACCTCGCATTTTATGTTGGATCAGCGGAAATCAGAAATCATTTTTGCCAAATCAGGATACGCGGATGACCCATCAATTCGATGTTTTGAATGCTCAAAAATTCACTTGTTCAGGGTGGAGAACGATTTGTCTTCTGCGATTGGTTTCCCTTATTATTATTATTATTTCTAAATTCACTTTTTGGTCTTTCTTAATTAATCCCACTTCTGACACCAATTGGAACGTAAATGGGGCTCTTGGTGCCCGACGGATTAATTAAAACACTTATTTTCTACCACGAATGTTCACAGCTTTATTCGCTTTACTTAAGGGGGCAGTCTGGGTTTATTTCACATATTTTGAAGATTTTTTTTATAATAGAATTTATTTAAATGTTTCAAAAATTTTGTACAATAAATTATACATATTTAACTACATAATTTTTTTTTTTAATTTATGGCAACAAAATGGCGGTCATAAGAGAACCTTGTAAGAAACTGGTTGACAATATATCTCGGGTCAGGAACGTCTGTAACAAAAAATTCAAACGGGATATTAACATATAATTAAGTGGCTATAGCCGGAACTAGAATTGAATATTTTGGGTAAAACAAAAAACGGCGGACTTTGAATTTTTTGAGCCTTTCTTTGCAACTAAAATTGTTTAAAAAAAGAGTTAAAGATTAATAAATATTTATTATTCTAGTTCAGGCTGAAACCATAAATGTGCTGAATAATCCCTGAAAATTTCAGCCCAATCGGTTAAAAAGGTTTTTTTTAAATCACGTCAAAAACGTTGTTTCGAGAAAAACGCGTTAAAGTGCCGAAACACCGGCTGTGCGCGCTCACGAACCCTCTATTGTATCTCCTTATATTCATATTTCTGGGGATGTGTTTTTAGAAAATCAAATTTTAAAAAAAATAAACCCAGACTGCCCCCTTAAAGAGTTCATTTCACAATTTCCTCGATAACTTTTCTTTTACAATATACCGTTTCACTTCATTTATTTACACTTATCACTTCAAGGGTTAAAATGCAACTAACTATTCGCAGTATCACATGTAACCATTTCACAGTCTAAGTCAGGACTTAAACTGACCAGGCAGCTACTTAGCTTAGTTATAGAACACTTCAGTCTATTAGTTCTTCATGTTTCCGTTATACATTTTCACCACGCTTATTCTTCATACGTTCGAGCCGTCCTTGACTTTCTACCATTGACATTTCCATACCTTGATTTGTGGCCTACCTCGTGCACGTACTATATATATATATATTTTAACGTAAATGAGGCTCTTCGTGCTCAATGAGCCAATTATTTTTAATCACAAATGTTCACAAGTTTATTCACTTCACTTAATTAGGTCGTTTAACAATTTTCTTGACAATATACCTTCACAATATTGCGTTTCACTTTTATGATTTGTACCGATCACTTCACTGGTTAAAATAGAACGGACTGACTAGGCTGCTACTCAGCCCTATTTATACTACTTAGCTTAGTTCTAGAAAGTTCGGCAACTTAGTTCTAGTAATTTCCGTTATTCATTACCACCACACTAAGTCACCATAGCTTCTAGTCGGCCTTGACTTTATACGGCATTTGACGTTTTTCTGGTTTGTTGTATGTTATATTTTTTAATGTTGTCCCGTTTAATAGAGAGCCTCCCTAGCTGAACTGTTAATAAACAACAATGGGAAATTTTTTGTTGTACGTTATATTTTTAAATATTCCTTATTAAATACAAGTACTTTCACAATTCTTTTTTATATGCAATTATATTTTTTATGCAATTATATTGATTCACGGCACAACAGTCAAACCCAGACCCCTCGTTACAACACGACTTATTCCGCTTAAATTTTACAACAGACTTTCCAGACTCGAAAACTTACATACAACGAATTATTTACAACCGATCTACATGAAGAAAAAGCTTTTCGTTCTTTTTCTTCGTTTTTGGCTTTTTCCCTTGATGTAGATGGCTGTGGGCAAAGCCGCTGTAGATCGTTGTTTTTCGCGCTGATTAAGCAAATTTCTTTTGCGTTGTTTTTCATGGGTTGGATTTGAATACATTGCAATGCACTCGGTGTAGGAAATCCAACCCATTGAATATTTATTGGTTTTTGTTATTTTTTATGTGCTCTTGTTGGATTTTAATATGTTGCAACTTTGTTGCAGCAAAATTTGATATTTGAAATCCAACTCACTTTTACGAGTTGTTTTTATAAATGTCAGATTGGATTCGTTAGAATTAGGCTTATCTTAAAATAAGCGAATCCAATCTGCAACAGGTTTCCGAAATTCGGGACATGCGCATTGTACAACTTGATTTCGTTTTCATCACGTAGCCTATGCCAGACTACAGTGCATGTTACACTGCCGCCCCCCCCCCCCCCTCTTAGAACTGCTCGTCCCGAACATCTCCTTGGTATGGCCTTAAGTAGTCAATGTGCACGATCTTCATTTTGTCTCTCGGACCCCGTTGTATCCTGTACACTACATCGTTGATGCGCGTTAGGATCTTGTATGGTCCTTCCCACTGCTGTTGAAGCTTCGGTAATTTTCCTTTTCGTCGCCGTGGGTTAAATAGCTAGACGAGGTCTCCTTCCCTGAATCCGCTAGAATTAGCTCTGATGTCGTATCGTGTTTTCATTTTGTCAGTGGATGTTTTGAGGTTCTTTCTTGCCAGTTGATGGATTTCTGCGAGACGCTTCCGAAGTATGGATGCAGCATCCTTTTCAAGTGTTCCGAACTTCAAATCACTGGGCAGTCGAATCTGTCTTCCAATCACAATTTTAGATGGTGTCTGTCCTGTTGAGTTATGGACGGCTGTTCGATAAGATAGTAAAAATATCGGAATGTAGCTATCCCAATCCCGTTGATTCTCATCTACTACTTTTTTGAGATGTTCGACCACTGTTCTATTAAACCGCTCAACCATCCCGTCAGACTGTGGATGAAGTGGTGTTGTCTTTCTTATTCCAAGAATATCGCAGACCTTCTGGAATACTTGAGATTCAAAGTTTCGTCCTTGGTCTGAATGAAACTCATTGGGGACGCCAAATCTGCATATCCAGTTTGTTACTTAATCCTCTGCCACTATTTTTGTTTCTTGATTTGATATTGCATATACTTCTGGCCATTTACTGAAGTAATCCATTGCCACTAGAATGTATCGGTTACCTCGATCTAACTCAGGAAATAGTTAGGCAACGTCAATCGCAACTCTCTCGAAAGGTGGTCCGACGTTGTATTGTTGCATAGCTCCCCTTTTTTTGATGTGAGATCCCTGCTACATGCACAAACGGTACATATTCGACACCAGTCTTCCACATCCTCCCGCATATTTAGCCAGTAGAATTGTTCTCTTAATGTCTCCAAAGACTTATTGACAGCAAGATGTCCTCCCGAAGCACCGTTATGGAATTCCTCCAGCACCTCCCTTATTTTGTTCCTGGGAACCAATTTCTGCATCCGGCATGATGACTCGTCGGGTGTTTCCCATTTGCGTTTCAATATTCCATCTTAAACCCAAAGCGAATTCCATTACGACCAGTAGCTCTTCAACGTTGTACTTCTGTCGGGAATTTTGGGGTCTTTTGTCGTTATCTTTCCACGTCAAAATTGGAGAAATATTCTCGTCTTCCCGTTGTGCTGCTCGAAATTCTTCATTGTTCCATCCTGTCAAGGGTACGACAGTTGTTCTTTTCACAGTCACATGGTCGCATTTTCCTTCCAGACGGGAACAGTATTTACACTCCGATTTACATTGCCGTCGTGAAAGTGCATCTACATTTCCATGAGATCTACCCTTCCTATGAATAATTTCAAAATCATTGGATTGAAGTCTTTCCAGCCTTCGTGCTACTTTTGCTTCAAGATTTTTAAATTGCATTAACCACTACAGCGCTGCATGATCTGTTCGGAGAGTGAATCTTTGTCCATAGAGGAATTTATGAAAATGCTTCGTTGAATCAACAATAGCCAACAGTTCTTTCCTTTTGGTACAGTAATTTCTTTCTACTTTTAATAAAGCTCTCCTATATTATGCCACCACTTTTTCTTGTCCGTTTACTTTTTGTGATAAAACAGCGCCAATACCAACATTACTTACATTGGTATCCAATATAAATGTCTCGCCTGCCTTGGGATAAGTTACCACAGGTGCGTTGCAAAGCGGCCGTTTCAGTGCTCTAAAGCTGTGTTCTGCCTTCTCTGTCCACACAAATGCTTTATCCTTTTCGGTTAGCTTATGCAGTTCCCGCGTTACATCCCAAAGCGCCTGTAATACGTTGCTAGTCCTAAAAAACTTCGCAGCTCGTGTTTATCTTGTGGAGTGGGCCAGTTTGCCACTGAAGCTATTTTCTCAGGATCAGTGATAATTCCTTCTGTTGATACCACAAGCCCAAGATATTTGACCTGGTCTCTGAAAAAAATACATTTTTAGGGCTTAGTTTCAGTTTGGCTGACTTCAGTTTCTTCAACACTTCCCGTAAATTTTTTAGGTGTTCTTCAAAACTTCTTCCAATTACAATGATGTCATCCAAATATACCAGGCAGGTATTCCAAGTTAAACCTCGTAAAACGCACTCCATTAAGCGTTCGAATGTTGCTGGGGCATTGCAAAGTCCAAAGGGCATTACCTTGAACTGCCATAATCCAGTTCCCACCGAAAACGCGTTTTTCTCTTTGTCATCTGGATGAATCTCGACTTTCCAATATCCGCTTTTTAAGTCCAACGGCAAAACCACTTCGATCCTGATAGGGTATCTAGCGTGTCATCTATTCGAGGTAGTGGATAACTATCTTTCTTTGTAACATCATTTAGTCGACGATAGTCTACACAGAATCGCGTGCTCCTGTCCTCCTTCCTCACTAGCACCACTATAGACATCCACGTGCTCTTCGACTCTTCTATTAGTCCTTATTTTTGTATTGGCTAGCGGTAATCTTCTTGGCGCTTGCTTAATTGGTCGAGCATGACCTGTGTTGATTCTATGTTGCACTATATAAGTTCTTCCATAGTCCTCGTCATCTTTTGCAAAGATATCTGCAAATTCTTCAATTAACTTTTGTGCTATACGATATTCCCCTTGGCTAAGTTTATTAGACGGAAGTATCATTTTGGTCAGCTGTTTAATGTCCTTCTTTGGCTGCTTGATTTCATCTAAGTCTGAATATTCTGCCAATACGATCTCTTCGGCTGGTTCTCCATGGCCCAAGACCTTACCTTTCTTTAATTTGATGGGTTTTCCACGATAATTTAGGATTCGTACCAAAACTTCCTTCTTTTCATCGATAGTTACTAAACATCTTCCAATGGCGACATTTCTTATTTGTTATTTCGGTCTGGTTCTATTAGATAGAATCGATAACTCCCGGGATTACCAAGAACTATTGCTCGTACTAAGGTTTCTGCACAAGGAGGAAGCTCAACGTCTTCATATGTCTTCTTCTTCTCTCTGTTGTCGTAACTCATGATCCCTCTTCCAATATCCAATGTTGTGTGCTCTCATGAAATCGAGGTCTAGTATGCACTCATCTGTTATATCTGCGACAAGAAATCTGTGCGAAAATCGATTGTCGTCGAGGGATATTGTCATTAATATTTCCTCATACACTTCAACGGATTTTCATGTAGCTGTGCACAAAATGTATCGATTTTTTTGCTAAGCCAGTGGTCTTTAGCATAATCGCACCGAAGAATAGACCTGGAAGCACCTGTGTCTACTGTAATCGTACATTTTTGTTCTTGAACTCTCCCATTGATTACTAAGCTGCTATCGTTTCGCTGCAATTTCTTAATGTTTATGATGATTCCGGGGCGTCGATTCTCTTGGTAAACTCCTGCCCCGCAGAGTTGGTCTTTACTCGTTTCCCTGTTGCGAGCGTCGAGTTGGTATGGGACTTACAACTCCATTCCTTCGTTGTTCCACTCGTTATGGTAAACGTTATATCCCATCAAAAGAAGAACTTTGCGGTCCGTTGTATCGTATGTTTAATAAGAAAATATAGATGTTGTTTTTAAAGTTTTCTCGATTTGATAGTTTTACTTGCTTTTCTCTTTTTTATTTTAGAGTATATATATATATATATACATATATATATATATATATATATATATATATATATATATATATATATATATAATATATATATATAGGGAGTTTGGGAGTTACAGGGTGATTCATAAATTTCAGCTTTTCATGGTATGCACATTACTCTTTTATTTTTATCTCTTCATCTACCTAACACAGCCACATTAAACGAACGCTAAAAAACAACTATCCTAATTACCTTTCCAAAAATGTCAACAATGTTGATCTCACTACTACCACTGCAGGTACAGTCCCAGCCAAAATTGATTTTTTTTAAATTACCAAAATTTCAGCATTTTTCCGAATTTTCTCCGAAATTTATGTAATTAGTGTACCTCTTTTTTTATTGAAGTGCCCGTCTTATAACCTTTCCAAAAAGGTGCAACATGTTCACGTAGGGAAAGTATTTAGCAATTTATACGTAGAAATCCTATCGGAGATTATTATAAAAATCAACAAATTAAAAAAGTTAAACTAATATTAACTCAAAAATTCTTTTTATTGAATTTAAAAATAATAACAATTAATCTTGATAAGTAACAAAAGCCGTTAAAAATGTCCACCGTAACTTTCGATGCATTTCAACAACCTCCTTCTAAGTCCCTATCTAAGGCGTATTGCGGCCAGCCTCTCCAGAATTTTCGTCGCTGCATTCCCAATTCGGCCAACTAAATCCTCCAACTAATTAACTGGGCTTGAATAAACTGCATACTTCATTGTTCTCCATAAGAAAAAGTCCAATGGGGTAAGGTATGGAGATCCAGCAGGCCAAAAAATCGGTGCACCTCGTCCAATCCAGCGGTTAGGAAATTTTTCAGTTAGTATTACCTTCACAATATTAGCCATATGCGCTCGTGTTGCTGAAACATTCAACTAAGATTATCCATAGGGTTCTTCTCTATTACATCTGGCAGTGTATTGTCCGAAAAGTCGGCATAAAATTCATTATTAAGCACTTGCGGCAAAATGAATGGTCCTACCAAATGGTTGCCGATGATACCAGCCCAAACATTAACACTAAATCTCTGCTGGATTAAGAGAACCTGTGCCCTCTGTGAGTTAGTGTTCGACCAGCTATGGAGGTTATGGAAGTTCCTGATATCATTCCTGGTGAATTGACATTCATTTGTCCACAGAATTCCGTCCAGAAACGCCCCAAGTGCTAACTTTCAATTTTGTCTCGGAGTCTCCTTCCAGTAGTCCTTGGGCATGGTGATGATGGTATGGACGTAATCTCCCTCGATGAATAACCCTCCAAGCCTTAGATGCCAACAATCCTAATCGCCTTGCGACTCGTTTCGTGCTCGTCTCAGGGTCCTGCCTCACGATGGTGATTATTTGCTGCTCGACGTCGGTAGAAGTTCCCGAAGTTTCGGGTCGTGTCTCCATGTCGTGTAGAGTCAAACTTCCTATTTCTCTTAACCTTCGGAAAGTCCGTGTAAGTACCCCACTTTGGGGTGCTTGCCGGTTGGGGAATCTCCTTTGATATTCCCAACAAAATGCCAGGATACAAGGATGTGAATTCTAGCTAACACATGCTAATATCGGTAATAAAACAAAATTACACTAACATTTTGAAAACTTTTTTGCAGCAATAATTAAAATTAATTACCTGTTTAACCTTTGTTTACTTAAAAAATTTGCTACCTAAAGTACAATAAAATAATTAGGTAGTCAGCGATTTCTAAAAATGCGGTGTTTCTAATTCTTCTTGAACTTAGTGATTGTTTCCATGGTTCAAGGGTTTCATAAGGCAATCTTTGTCCAACAAAATAAACGATAATAGGGTCCCATGTACTAGTTGTTATGCCGAGATTTTGAAGTGCTGAAAGACATTCACACGTTTTATCAAGAAGAGATTTTACTCCTTTCGCAGATTCTTGATTGACGGTAGGCTGGGTAAATAAAACATGCAACTGTGCCTTAACTAAAATTCTTCTATTTTCATATCTCGTAATCAAAGTATTCCAAGCTTGCTCGTAATTTGCACTAGTAATTAAAGTAATAAAATAGTTACTTTGTTAGCTTCTCCTGGTAAGTGCGCCTTCAAATTCTGTAGCTTTTGAACAGGTGATAATTGCTCATTTTGTTGAACAAGAGACTTAAACATGTCATTGATCTAACTGATACCATTGCAGGTACAGTCACTTCCAAAAGTGAACAAAAATGGTAATTAACACACCCCTTTTTTACTTTTATTAGATTGCCCATCTTATTACCTTTCCAAAAAGATGCAACATGTCCACGTGTAGAGAAAACATGTAGAAGTTTGTACGTAGGAATCCTATCGGAAAGTATTATAAAAATCAGCAAATTAAAGAAATTAATTTCAAATTAATTCTAAAGTGCTTTTTATTGAATTTCAAAAATATAATAACCTAAGTTCTCGCTGTTTGTCAACAGATGGCTCCAGCAGTAAGTGCTGGTCGTTTTTTTTGACATATCCAAAACAACATGAAACAAGCTTAGACATATGGTAAACAAACCGTTTTGACACATTATTGATTTTTTTTGGCGTGATATACTTTTAGTTGAGTTAAAATGTCTGATTTTGTGCCAAATAATCAGGTCCGTGAAGTTGGCCCCGAAAAGTGAGGGGCGGGGGCGTAGAATTGCTCATTCGTTTGACCATCGTAGGACCATGTAAGACCACCAATTATTTTTGTTTGACCACCTATTGTTATCTTTTTATAGAAGAATTAATTTTCCGTGGCCAACTTCACACAGCCCCGAAAAATTTGCAAAATGAAATTTTCCATACAAAATCGTTAGACAATCGTTAGACCACCAAAAATTATCGTTAGACCACCCTTGGGAAAAAAGTTGTTGCAAAATTAATTTTTTTTCAATTTCCACCGAGGCCAAGTTCACATGGCTATAAAATCCAGAGGGTACATTTTTGGGGGATGATAACATGTTACCACGTTTGACCACCCCCGGCAGAGGTTAGACCACCAAAAATTGTCGTTAGACCACCCTTGGAAAAAAAGTTGTTGCAAATTCAATTTTTTTTCAATTTCCGCCGGGGCCAAGTTCACATGGCTATAAAATCCAGAGGGTAAATTTTTGGGGGATGATAACACGTTACCACGTTTGACCACCCCAGGCAGAGGTTAGACCACCAAAAATTATCGTTAGACCACCCTTGGGAAAAAAGTTATTGCAAAATTAATTTTTTTTTCAATTTCCACCGGGGCCAAGTTCACATGGCTATAAAATCCAGAGGGTGCATTTTTGGGGGATGATAACATGTTACCACGTTCGACCACCTCAGGCAGGGGTAAGACCACCAAAAATTATCGTTAGACCACCCTTGGGAAAAAATTTGTTGCAAAATTAATTTTTTTTTCAATTTCCGCCGGGGCCAAGTTCACATGGCTATAAAATCCAGAGGGTAAATTTTTGGGGGATGATAACATGTTACCACGTTTGACCACCCCAGGCAGAGGTTAGACCACCAAAAATTATCGTTAGACCACCCTTGGGAAAAAAGTTGTTGCAAAATTAATATTTTTTTCATTTTCCACCGGGGCCAAGTTCACATGGCTATAAAATCCAGAGGGTGCATTTTTGGGGGATGATAACATGTTACCACGTTTGACCACCCCCAGCAGAGGTTAGACCACTAAAAATTATCGTTAGATCACCCTTTGGAAAAAAGTTGTTGCAAAATTAATATTTTTTTCATTTTCCACCGGGGCCAAGTTCACATGGCTATAAAATCCAGAGGGTGCATTTTTGGGGGATGATAACATGTTACCACGTTTGACCACCCCCGGCAGAGGTTAGACCACCAAAAATTATCGTTAGACCACCCTTGGGAAAAAAGTTGTTGCAAAATAAATTTTTTTCATTTTCCACCGGGGCCAAGTTCACATGGATATAAAATCCAGAGGGTGCATTTTTGGGTTATGATAACATGTTACCACGTTTGACCACCCCCGGCAGAGATTAGACCACCAAAAATTATCGTTAGACCACCCTTGGGAAAATAGTTGTTGCTAAAGGAACCAGAGAGAAAGAGAATTGCTCAGGCCTATAAGATAATAATTCAAGTGCCACACTGTAAATCTAATAAGCAAAATAAATGTCTAGGTATCGGAGTTAATTTTTTTAACAATTGGCGAGATCTGGTCTTGAATCAAGGATCATGCACATGACACTGCAGTACCCTAACCACTGGATCACCAGCATCGTCGATAATGCTCCGTTCTTCGAAAAGCCTCGATTCCACATATGTATATACTATATTGTGCTAGCGTTCATATAAACTCGAACATATTGACTTCACTATAAGTACATTTTATATAGGCTATATTTGCAGCACGTTTTGAAATTTTACTTCCCATATTGTAATCTTTAAGTTTTATTTACCATAATTATTAATAGTTATGTGACAATTTCAGCTGTGTAAAGTGATATAGTATTTGATGCGTTTTGATAATGACGTTTTTGTACTTTGGCGTTAAAAATTTTTTAACAAAATCAACACAATTATATTGAATTTTTTTCGATTGGTTAAATTTTGAACGGAATAAGTTATTTGATTAATACGAACTTTTGTATAATTACAATGTACAATTGAAGTCGTATATAACGACGTCGCATAAAACACAGCCTCCATTTCTAAAGAATTTCTTCGACTCCTTTACATTCGATATAGGAGGAACGCAAGTCGGTTATAACGGCGTCGGATATTACGACGAAGTCGGCTATAACGACATAATTCTTAGAATATTTGAAAAATTTTCGCCTACAGCGGCGAGCAGAAAACCGATGCAGTGAGGAAATAACTGTTTTGTGATTTTTTTGGATACTTAAAATATTATAAGAATTTTAAACGCATATGGTTTTACATTCATAGAATTGGAATCAAATCCTTGCACACACTCGTAACCAAAACCAAAGAGAAAAATGCCGATGCATTGACACTTTTAAGATCAATACTTCAGCAAAACGAACACAACAGAGTTTTCCCTCTAAAACACAAAAATTAAAATGCTGGAGGTGAAAATGAAATTTCTTAAATTCCAATTTTAAAGTTTTTCCTCTTTAAATGGCAACGTAATGAGAAATATTCCTTAAAATATCCAAACCACTGGCATTATAATGTTGATATTTTCTAATAGTACGTTAGAGCTGAACTCAGTTATGATATGGTACCTACATTAAGTTTTAAATTTGCCTACATTAAGGAGCTCTGAATTATAAAATATTTCCGGAACTTAGAATTCTACAGAAGGTAGAATTTTCATTTCAGTACCAACTATGTATTTCCAAAGCGCCTATAACCTAATTGTAAAAATATGTAAAATTTTCGTTTTGTTCTAGCAATAATAGCCCTGGGGGGTTATCAAACGAGGTGAAACACCTGGATTTTATAGCCATGTGAACTTGGCCCCGGTAGAAAATGAAAAAAAATTGAATTTGCAACAACTTTTTTCCCAAGGGTGGTATAACGATAATTTTTGGTGGTCTAACCTCTGCCTGGGGTGGTCAAACGTGGTAACATGTTATCATCCCCCAAAAATGTACCCTCTGGATTTAATAGCCATGTGAACTTGGCCCGGGTGGAAATTGAAAAAAAAATTAATTTTGCAACAACTTTTTTCCCAAGGGTGGTCTAACGATAATTTTTGGTGGTCTTACCTCTGCCGGGGGTGGTCAAACGTAGTAACATGTTATCATCCCCCAAAAATGCACCCTCTGGATTTTATAGCCATGTAAAGTTGGCCCCGGTGGAAAAGGAAAAAAATTTATTTTGCAATAACTTTTTTCCCAAGGGTGGTCTAACGATAATTTTTGGTGGTCTAACCTCTGCCGGGGGTGGTCAAACGTGGTAACATGTTATCATCCCCCAAAAATGCACCCTCTGGATTTTATAGCCATGTGAACTTGGCCCCGGTGGAAATTGAAAAAAAAATTAATTTTGCAATAACTTTTTTCCCAAGGGTGGTCTAACGATAATTTTTGGTGGTCTAACCTCTGCCTGGGGTGGTCAAACGTGGTAACATGTTATCATCCCCCAAAAATTTACCCTCTGGATTTTATAGCCATGTGAACTTGGCCCCGGCGGAAATTGAAAAAAAAAATTAATTTTGCAACAAATTTTTTCCCAAGGGTGGTCTAACGATAATTTTTGGTGGTCTTACCCCTGCCTGAGGTGGTCGAACGTGGTAACATGTTATCATCCCCCAAAAATGCACCCTCTGGATTTTATAGCCATGTGAAGTTGGCCCCGGTGGAAATTGAAAAAAAAATTAATTTTGCAATAACTTTTTTCCCAAGGGTGGTCTAAAGATAATTTTTGGTGGTCTAACCTCTGCCAGGGGTGGTCAAACGTGGTAACATGTTATCATCCCCCAAAAATAACCCCTTTAATTTTAAAGCCAGGTGAACTTGGCCCCGGTGGAAAATGAAACAAAAATTGAATTTGCAACAACTTTTTTTCCAAGGGTGGTCTAACGATAATTTTTGGTGGTCTAACCTCTGCCAGGGGTGGTCAAACGTGGTAACATGTTATCATCCCCCAAAAATCCACCCTCTGGATTTTATAGCCATGTGAACTTGGCTCCGGTGGAAAATGAAAAAAATATTAATTTTGCAACAACTTTTTTCCCAAGGGTGATCTAACGACAATTTTTGGTGGTCTAACCTCTGCCGGTGGTGGTCAAACGTGGTAACATGTTATCATCCCCCAAAAATGTACCCTCTGGATAAAAATAAATTGAAAAAAAATTAATTTTGCAACAACTTTTTTCCCAAGGGTGGTCTAACGATAATTTTTGGTGGTCTAACATGGTCTAACGATTGTGTATGGAAAATTTCATTTTACAAATTTTTCGGGGCTGTGTGAAGTTGGCCCCGGAAAATTAATTCTTCTATAAAAAGATAACAATAGGTGGTCAAACAAAAATAATGGGTGGTCTTACATGGTCCTACGATGGTCAAACAAATGAGCAATTCTACACCCCCGCCCCTCACTTTTCGGGGCCAACTTCACGGACCTCAAATAATCGTCATTTGCGGGAAGTGTTTATTTTCTTGTTTCATTCGAAAAAAACGGCGGCTGAAGCACATCGAGAGCTCTAAAAAGTTTACGGTGATGCTGTTTTAAGTGAAACAACGTGCCGCGATTGGTTCCGTCGCTTCAAAGACGGTGATTTCGATTTTGAAAATCGTTCGCGTGAAGGAAGGCCGAAAACCTTCGAAGACGCTGAATTGGAGGCATTGCTCGATGTGGATCCGTGCCAAACACAAGAAGAGCTTGCTTCAGCATTAGGAGTTACCCGCCAAGCCATCTCCAAGTGATTGCATGCGTTGGGAATGATTCACAAACAAGAAACTTGGGCTCCTTATGATTTGAAGCCAAGGAAAGTTGAGCGTCGTTTTTTCACCTGTGAACAACTGCTCCAGCGGCAAAAAAGGAAGGGTTTTCTTCATCGCATCGTGACGGCTGATGAAAAATGGATTCATTACAGCAACCCAACGAAAAGAAAGTCATGGAGACTGTCCGGTTATGCTTCTATGTCGTCAGCTCGTCTGAATATTCACGCTGCGAAGGTTATGCTGTATATTTGGTGGGACCAGGTCGGTGTTATTTCTTATAAGCTGTTGAAACCGAACGAAACCATGATTTGAGAACGATATCGAGTTCAATTGATGCGATTGAGCCGAGCATTGCGCGAAAAATGGCTACAATATGATCAGAGGCACGAAAAAGGAATTCTGCAGCATGAAAACGCTTGGCCTCACGTTGCCAAATCCAATAAATCCTACCCGGACACGCTGAAATGGGAAGTCCTACCCCATCCGCTATATTCCCCAGATATTGCGCCGTCCGATTATTACTTGTTCCGTTCGATGGCACATGGTCTAGTTAACAGGGGTTCCACTCATATGAAGACATGAAAAAATGGCTTGATTCGTGGATAGCTTCAAGAGATGAACACTTTTACCGTAACGGTATTCGAGCTCTGCCTGAAAGATGGGAAAAAGTTGTAACTAGCGATGGGTAATACTTTGAATGATTCATTTGTAACCATTTTTTTACAATAAAGTTGCATTTTCATCAAAAAAACAGCTTGATAAGTAACAGCAGCAGTTAAAAATGTCCACAGCCACTTTGGATGCATGCCAACAATCTCCTTCTATGTCCCTGTTTAAGGCGTATTGCATCCAGCCTCTCCCGTATTTTCGTCGCCGCATTCCCCATTCTGCTAACTAAATCCTCCCTAATTTGAATAAACTTCATTCTTCATTGCTCCCCATAAGAAAAAGTCCAATGGGGTATGGTCTGGAGATCTAGCAGGCCAAGGAATCGGTGCACCTCGTCTAATCCATCGGTAAGGAAATTTTTCACTTAGTATTTTCGTCACAATGTTAGCCGTATGCGATGGAACTTCATCGTGTTGGTGAAGCATTCCACTAAGATTATCCATAGGGTTCTCCTCTATTAGATCTGGCAGTGTATTGTCCAAAAGGTCTGAATAAATTGTACTATTAAGCACTTGCGGCAGCCTTATAAGCACGCATTTTCCCGGTAACTCGGACGCAAATAGGGCGGCAAGTTGTGCGGGTAGACCGGCTAGATCGGAGCTACCAAGCCTGGATTCCGCCAGCTACATAGTAGCACAGGACAGGGTTGAATGGGCAATTAAAACTTTTGCGCCATACAAGTCACCAGGAATAGACGGGATCTGGCCTATCATGCTGCAAAAAGCACAGGCTTCAGTTATTCCGTGGCTTAGGCTGATATTTAAAAGCTGCCTCTTCCATTCCTATGTCCCTCAAGCTTGGAGACAGGTCAAGGTGATCTTTATCTCCAAGGCAGGAAGAAGTGGACACATAATCGCTAAGGACTTAAGACCAATTAGCCTTTCATCGTTTTTACTTAAAACATTAGAAAGACTTCTCGATGTATACTTGCGTGAGCGTATTCTACCAAGAGGGGTTAGCGGCTCCCAGCACGCATATACAAAGGGAAAGTCAGTTGAAACTGCGCTGCATGTAGTAGTAAGAACGGTTGAGCAGTCACTTAGTAACAGGGAATTTGAAGGGGCTTTCAACAACGTCAAGGCTGAAGCAATTCACGATGCCCTTATGTCTCACGGTACAGACCACTCTATCTGCCAGTGGATTGTCGCAATGTTATCAAGCCGCCAGATCCACACAAAACTGGGCAACCACGAGAGAGTCAGGTCCGTAGACAGAGAAACACCCCAAGGGGGCGTATTGTCACCATTATTGTGGCTCCTAGTGGTCAACGATATCCTGATCTCACTTGAAAGAGATGGGATAAAGGTGGTGGCTTATGCAGACGACCTGGCCTTACTGGTATCAGGAAAGTTCCAAAGCACCATGAGCGAGTTGATGAAAAGAGCACTAGGTAAAGTCCACGACAGAGGCAATCCTATTCACAAGACAGAGGCAATCCTATTCACAAAGAGCAGAGTGATCGAAGCCTTCGAAACACCTAAACTAGCGGGCAATACCCTAGCAATAAAGACCCACACTAGGTATCTAGGGGTCATACTCGATTCCAAACTAAGCTGGGGCATGAACATAGATGAACGCGTAAAGAAAGCGTCAATAGCGTTCTACGCCTGCAAGAGGATGTTTGGCAAGAAATGGGGTATAAGCCCTCGTACTGTCCACTGGATGTATACCTCCATAGTAAGACCTATTCTTACATACGGCATATTAGTCTGGTGGACTGCTCTAGAAAACGAGAGCAATCTAAAGAAAACAAACAAGATTCAAAGAGCTGCCTGCTTGGGCATCTCCAGAGCTATAAGCACAACACCAACGGCTGCAATGGAGACTTTGCTCCATCTCCTACCGCTCGACGTCCACGGTAAAAGTATAGCTGCACGCAGTGCTGTAAGACTCAAAGAGTCCAAGTGCTGGAAGAGCTCTGATAACGGCCACAGCAGTATACTAAAGACTTTTCCGGTTGACTATCTGCAGGTGAGCACCGACTACACCACCCCACAACTTAGTTTTGGGATCCACAGGTCCACAAGAATCCCAACTAGAGAAGAGTAGGAAGAGTGGGGGGATGCCACAGGTGTAGTAATATCGGTGTTCACGGATGGGTCTAAGTCGGAGGACGGGGTGGGAGCAGGGGTCTTCTCTGACTGCCTAAGCATATGCAGTAGGTACCGGTTACCGGACCATTCCAGTGTATTCCAAGCGGAGATCTTGGCCATAGAAAGGGCAGTAGCACTAATACACCGGCGCCCAAACCTACCAATGGGTAGCGAGATATTCTTGTACATCGACAGCCAAGCAGCTATCAAGGCGCTGGACTCAAACTTAGTCAGGTCACAGCTGGTCGGCAGGTGTCTGGCGGATCTCCGGACGTTAGGGGCGAAACACAAGGTAACTCTCTGCTGGGCCCTGGTCACAGTGGTGTTCAAGGGAATGAGGCAACTGATGAGCTGGCAAGGGAAGGTTCACAACTGGATGATTCCTCTATTGACAGATCGATCGGCTGGCCGCTAGAATCAGTAAAGACAGAAATTGACCTTAAGGCTACTCAGCTCGCTTAACAGAGATGGAGTAACTTAACCACATGCAGATTATCAAGGTAGCTGTGGCCTGAATGGGATTTGAGAAAAACCGCGTTCCTGCTAAACGGAAGCCGGATAAACCTCCGAAATATTGTGGCAGTTAATACTGGCCACTGTCTTTTCGGTAGACACGCAGAACGTCTGCGCGTTCCCACGAATGACTTCTGCCGGAGCTGTATGGACGAGGAAGAGGTGGAAAGCATTCAGCACGTACTCTGCGAATGCCCGGGCCTAGCAAAAAGAAGGTACAATGCAATGGGCGTGTACTTCTTGGGTGACATGGGCGATATAGCCGGCATCGGGCTGAAGCAGCTCCTAAGGTTTATTAACAGCTGCGGCTGGTTTTAGTTAAACCCGGCAATCAGGCACGGTTCCACGGATGTGGTAACACAGCGGACCATTTATAGGTCTATTTGAGGCTGATCGGCTGTAGGCTGATGGCCGCCACCCTAACCTAACCTGCGGCACAATGAATGGTTCTACCAAATGATTGCCGATGATACCAGCCCAAACATTGACACTGAATCTCTGATGGAATGAGGTCACCTTTGCCCTGTGTTGGGGTAGGTTTCGACCAGGTATGGAGGTTATGGAAGTTCGTGATATCGTTGCTGGTGAATTGACATTAATCTGTCCACAGAATTCTACGGAATCTCCTTCCAGTAGTCCTTGTAACTATTTTGATGGACCATGGGTTGGTTATATTGTATATGGAAGGAACAGTCACCTTATAATGTATTTAAAGAGAAATTAAATTTTTTGTCAAATTTGGCTCCAAGGGACTGACCAGTATACCAAGGGACGGATGAAACACAAACATTTTATTAAAAAATTAGTTACTTTATTACTAATTAGATTGTTTTATAAACTTCTGCAATAGAGTACTATATAGAGTAATATTCGGATAAAACTCGTGAACTTTAGAACCTAGAATGAAAAACATTATTTTCAAAAAAACTACGAATTATATTTTGTACTCTCAGCTCATTATTCTTAGCAACTGACCTTGCTTTATTATGATCCATGATGTTAGTGGTCTGTTATGAAACCTCCATAGATTATATTTGTCAACTATTTTGCCCAAATAACACTTTTGAAATTTGATCTGTGTTCGTATGTTTTCATTTGAGAAAGTTTGTCTAAAATTTTGGTTTCAATCACTTCGCCAAATAGAGCTTTTTGAACGAGTTAATTCTTTTGGTTGGGGTCTTTTGACATCTGCTCAATTTTAAGTGTAATTTTTTTCATATTTTTGTCTCAATCTTTTATTTTCTGTCTTTCAGAATTAAGTTTCAATTTTAATTTAGAACTAGTTCTATCTTTCTTCTCAATCTGTTTAAGTTTCAATTTTCTTTGCCTTTGACTTCGTTTTCTAGGGGATTATTAGGACATGCGGCTCTATTTTCTGGAGTTTTGTTTGCATTAGGTGAGTATTAGTCACATTTTTATTACCTGTTTTTTTCTGTAACCAGAAGAGTATTTTTTTACAACTTTTTTGGTTTTTCCGTTGTTCACAGAAAGTCATGTCTTTAATGCATTTCCTCTGCCCCTTTTCCTTCTCTTTTAGGTACTTCACCCTTTCTTTCTCTTTATGTTCGGCTAATTTAACAGGATCACTTTTAATTTTAATTAAACAAACCTTTCTTTCTTCTTTTGCAAAATATCTGCTCTTGATAATTTGTAGGCTTTTCTATGCGGCATATTATGCTATAAAATTAAACATAAATAATAAAATTGGCTGACGTGATAATATGTTCATCAGTATTAATATGTTCATCAGTCGTTGCTTTAGTCCCTGGTCACTTTTACGGCCAAGTGACTGACCACAAGAGACTGATGAATTTCGTGTAAAACGGACAAGATATTTTAATTATAACGATACACTCAGTTATTTTATATTCATACAACTGTCACACGAAAGAAATTAAAATAAAATCTTATCAAACAAAACTACCAATAAATTACGACAAAACTTCTCACCAAGGGACTGAGATGGTGACCGTCCCAACAGCTGGCTCGCCAAGAACGACATTTGCCACTAATTTGAAGGGATTGGATTAGACTGAAGCGACACTTAAATTTTGTACTTTGCAAAAAAACCGCTACTTTAACTAGAAAAACATTGTCATTGATTTAAATTTAAATCTTATTGCTTCATTAGGCCTCGCGCAGATTAAAAGCTTATAATATCCAATGAAAGCTTAAGCCTAGTTGAGCGTAAAATTTGCATATTAAGAGCGTATCGCAGCGGAGCGTATTGATAATATGCATTTATATACAGTCGTGAAAAAGTATTCAAAGTGAACAGTTTGACTGGTCAAAAGTGTTTTTCAAGAAGAAGAGAATCGGTGTACATGATATTCATAAATTACGGAAAAAATGTGGGAAATTTCATCATTTGTACCCGCAACTTCGGAATTACCCAGAGAAATTCTACGAGTATGCCAGAATGTCCACTGAAACTTTTGATTATATACTAGGAAACATTGAAGGTGATATTAGAAAGCAAAAAACGAATTTTTGTGAACCAATTTCACCAAAAGAAAGACTGATTGTTACTTTAAGGTGGGTACATTTAATTTTAATTGTATACAGAAATGCTCCAATTGTAATGTAATAAAATAACAAATATTCGTCATACTCATAAAATAACAAATAACAAATATTCGTGTAAATTAATTTTGAAATGATAATATTAATAGTTATCAAAGTTTAAAACTCTATCTGCAGAAGAAGTTGAATCGTCAAAAGAAGGCCACGTAGAGTGTAATGGTACAGGTGTTGGGGCCTGTTCTGTGTATTTCAAAATAACACTTTGGATTTCATTTCCTATTTTTAATTTTTGTGTTTGGGTAAATTGCTTCATAAATGGAAGTAAACTTTTGAAAAATAAAAGATCCTCATCTTTCTCCTCATTTTTTTCTCGTAGAATATCTATTTCCAATAATCTTAATTTTTTATCCTCTAAACGAATCATCTCCGCAGTATCACTTTCCCTAGTGTTGTTTGGCCGTTTTCGGACTTTTGATATTTTTTTCCCAGTATCATTGACACTAAGTTGAATTCCAGTTTGAATTTCAGAATCAGCAGCTTGATCACTAGGTGTTAAAATTTCACTTCCTAATTCCAAAATAGCTGCATCTCCATCTGACGTAGCGTTGTCAGTCAAAAGAAGTTTTTCGGAGATATTTCCTTCTGTTTCTGAAGGCATTAATTGACTTTTAATAAATGACATCAAGTCACCATATTTGAATTTTAGGGGAATCGATTTTGATGCAGCAGAACGAGATGGTGCTTTCGGTTCATTTTTTAAAGCACGCCGATATTGGTATTTTAAATATTTCCATTTCTTCTTACACTCCTCTTCTGCAAACAGAAAATATTTACACATTATACAGTTGCTACAAGCATTATAAATTTACAATATGTTTCTTCTTCATTTAAGGTATTTGTCAACTGGAATGTCATTTCGTGGACTTGCGTTTAGTTTTCGAATGGGGGAAAGTACGATAAGAAATATTATTAAAGAAACATGCCAAGCAATATGGTCAATACTGTATAATTTTTAAAAATAGCTGACGACTATTACAAAAATTGTGATTTTCCTAACTGCATAGGAGCAATCGATGGAAAACATTGCAAAATACGATGTCCTCCAAAATCGGGTTCACTATACTACAATTATAAAAAATATTTTTCTATTGTATTACAAGGTGTTGCAGACTCACGGTGTAGATTTATTTTTGTAGAAGTTGGAGCTAAGGGAAGTCAAGCCGATGGAGATACCTTTGCATCCTCAGATTTATATAAGACAATTGTATCTAAAAAACTGCAAATACCAAATCAAACGTATTTGCCAAATTCCAACATAGAAGCTCCATATGTTTTCGTTGCCGATGAGGCATATCCGTTAACTCTATTTATGATGAGACCATTTCCAAGGAAACATTTAAATATAAATACCCAATTAATTATTTGTCAAAAGCACGACGTTGCATTGAATGTGCCTTCGGAATCTTGGCAATGAAATGGCGGCTTTTAACAAAGGAAATTGAAACTAATCTTCAGGCGGCAAATTTGATTATTAAAACTATGTGCTTATTGCACAATATTATCATTGACCAGGAAAAAATTGACGATTATTACGATTTATACGACATCAATAATTGTAATAAAAACAAACCGAACATGCCAAGGGATAGGAGGTACAATAACAACAAATATAGTGCAAAAGAAATTCGTAACAACTTCACTGTTTTTTTTTTCAAATAAAACTGTTGATAATTTCAGCTTTTTGAAATTATATATATTGCTTGAATATGGAATCAAGCTCAAAGAAATGTTTAAATGAAACTCACACGTTGTCAGCGAATTCAAGAATGAGTTTTTTATTGCAAAACAAAACAAAAGGCTTTTGTTACAATGACAAGCGGAACTTAGTATGCAATGAGATATTATATTAAAGGGCTTTAACAATTACAAATTTCTCTAAGTACAGGTCTAAGCTAAATAGATACAAATTTATTTAACAATCAAAATTCAAAGATAGATAACCAAATTATTATAAAACTAGTATATCGTGATTATTCTAACAAAAACTAATTAATGAAATCAATAAAACTGTCATAGTTAAAATAACAAAATGTGTACTTACTTGTGTATTTAATTTTGTTCGCAAAAGTTTCGCAATCCATCTTAACTTCTCAGCAAATCAATCACGACTGCCGCTTTCTACGAGCGTAAAAATTCAAACCAAGAGTGTGGTTCAAATTACGCTCATCTACGCTATGCTACTCTACTCTACGCTACGGCATGTTTGCGGTATACGCAAAATCAAAGAAACAATGGATTCGAAAAACCGCTCATTTACGCTACGCTGCGCTACGCTTTTAGTCTGCGCGAGGCCTCAGGTGCGTATCCTAAAATATAGGGAAACCAAAAGTAACTGTCGAAATATATACGTTTAAAAATATGAACATCCCAATATAAAAATTTGTAATGGTGACACGACAAGGGACTGACATTTTAGACAAGTAAAGACGATTATTTAAATAATTTCAATTTCATTTACAATATTTCTTATTATGACCTTATGTAACTTATTTTTGTGTATTAATTATCAGTTCGAGTTATTAAATATACTTAATAGTTGTCCAAATTATACATGAAGTTACCCGAGTTTTGTACATCTACAAAACTCGGGTAACTTCATGTGTTCATGTATAATTTAGACAACTATCAAGTATATTTAGTATATAAATAATTTTAATGTTGTTAATTAGTGAATTGATGAAAGTATTTTTAAGGTATACTAAAAATCATCTTTCAAATTTATGTAAACTAAAGCAAAAAAAGTTGCGCAAAATGAAATAAACTCCGTAAATTACCTTCCTCCACATATATGTACATTGTGATTTAGAAAATAGCTGCTCCTATATAATGGAGCTTTTGGAGCCATTTGTCTACGCGAATTTCTTTAGTAAGAAATATATCATCTCCATCAACAAAGTTGATATTCAGTTGCTTGAGAAAATAACAAACAAAAAATAAAAATCATACGGAATCCTCAACCCAATATATTACAAAACCTCTTGATTTATTGCACTTGGATATACTAAGGAAAGCGCCCTACGGAACATTATATTTACCACAGAACAGCAGCAAAAAGTACTTCATGTGTATGAATATGCAAAGAAAGTGGAACCAACTACTTGAAAAAGGGTAAAGGTCCCGTTCCCACTCTTCTCAAGCGCAGTGATGATAATCAAATACAACAATTTAGATATGGCAGTTTGGTTAGCCTGAGGGTATTTATATCTCATCCAGAATCAGTCTAAGAAAAAGATTGAATTCTTTTTATTCGACTGACAATACAGAAATAAATGGGGTTCGTGGTTCGTCTTCTGTGGTATAAAAGATAAAGTACTGGCTTTTCATTCTGAGTGTCGCATGCTCAAATCCCGCTGGCGGCAACAAATTGTTTTTTTCTATTTGATAGTGATCGGTGCATTGTTGTGTACTTTGCATGATTTGAAAACTTCTGATGATGGTGCAAGTCACATTTTTAAATGTTTTTCCAGCTCTGCGTTTTTGGCATCGAGAGTTGTTATTTTGTCTTGCATAACTATATACCGATTACTAACTTCTTCTGCGGATGTTATAATACTTAATTTTTGTGTTTAAAAGTGGAAAGTGTATTTTACAAAGTCTTTAAGGGCATATGTATGTCACGTTTACCGTAAGAAACTTCAAGACAATTTTTCGTTTCAGTGAATGAATAAAACAAAAATCGGTTCTTATTGTTAAGAGTCTGCTGCATAATCATTATTTGGTTCACGACTGCCGAAATTTTATCTGGAGGGATCACCATCCAACAAAGGTAGTCTTTCGAGACTATGTGGAATCTGCCTAAAAGAAACCCTGCTAAAAAAAGTACGTGAGCCAAAATATGAATTCAATAGCTGCTGCATAAAGACGAACCTTGGCCTTTTCTCAAGTGAAGGCAAACCAAGTAATCGGAGAAGGTCGGTTTAGGGCGAGAGTCTTAGCGGATAAGCCCATGGGGCTTTCTTAACAAAAATCCAACAAGTTACGCTGCACTGATAAAAATCAATCAAGGAACGCACTAGGCGAACGCTTTACAAAGAAGAAGATTAAGCTACCTTTGGGTATAATATCATTAATATGCAGACTATCTAATAAATCTAATCTAGTTTACTATCGAGTTTTACTCCAAAGTCAGTTACGGACAGTACGAGACTGAGGCCATTCCTTGCAAAGGTGTCGTAAAAAACTTGTCGATTGAGGCTCCTGGAAAAGGGTCTTAAATTTCTAAAAATTGATGATTAAGATCTTTTAAGTGCGAGATCACGTGGGCAATGCCATCAGTGAAAAGAATGAATAGTGGAGAGACGAGATGGCTACCTTGCGGTACACCACATGAAGCCCTGAAATTTCTTGAAGAGGATTAGTGATTGAAACTCCATGGGCCTTGATAGTATGACTACTTTTATTGAACGCTATGGCTATAAATCAGGAACTATGGCTAAGTATTTATATGTAATTATTGTAAGAAAGTTTAACAAAAACAACCAATGTTGCCAGTTCATTTTAATTATAAAATCACTACAGGAGCCAGGGAACGACACTCGATATAACCTGTCTCTTAAGTAGAAAGAAATCCAGTCAAATAGCAGAGAGAGGAAAAACAGCCTTTTAAGTTTAAATATAGTTACGGAGTGAGGAAGTTTATCATATATATAGTCTGTTTGCATGTCGCGTTTGAAGACTGAGAGAACATGGAAGGTAAGTTCCTTGATCTACCGGGAAAGAATCAATGCTGATTAAGCAGACTTAACCTTTACACGCTCAATAAGCGTTTTAAAACACACTGTTCAAAAACTCAAACAACGTAAGATATATAAATATTTCTCAACACGATCGGCGTTTCTAAAAAATAAAAGCGTTTTCTCGCGAAGTCGTCCAGCATCTTAAGAAAAGTTAACCCTTTGGTGCTGCTGCTGAGGAAGAGCCGAAGGAATTTAACTTTTCTGTATAAGAAACGCCGATCGAGTTGAGCCATTTTTATATTCCGTACGTTTCTCGAGTTTTGCATAATTTCGCGTTTAGTCTATAATTAGTTATAATATTCCTAGGGCCCTTTTCATGAATAGGGACTATAACGAAGCACTTCCACAATGCAGGAGATTTATAAGCCTGAAGGGTCTTATTGAAGAGTATTGCTAATGGGGAGATAAGGTTGCTCTATTTCTTTTTCATATTCACGAATTTAAAGAAAGTGCGGCGTTCACTACGCATATTATTGCGAACACTTACAAGGTATTCCTTATAGATATATAAGGTATATATAGGTTTTCCTTGCTTGTTTTCTTCCTGTTCCTTTTTTTTCTTATTTCTTCCTCTGCATGCTGGTGTGGGAGCCTCATTTCATCAATTTGATGGAATAGGTGAATTGATTCTGGGCTCCTGCCAAAGAAGTGCGCCTTCTGTGTTAGAAGGGTTAATTCCATATAGAGCGAAAAAGATAACATCTTAAAGCTGTCATAATAGGCAACAAAGTCAGAATTTGTTGAAGTAATTTTTCCAAACTTTGTTCTTCCTGTTCCCAAGATTACGAAGTTCGATAGTGTAGCACGGTGGAGAGGAGTAGGTAGACCTCATCCGTTTTAATGGAATAAAACAATTAAATAAAACATAAATCTTATTATAAAACAAAGAGCCACAGAAATCAATACCATTATTGTCCAACAATGACGCAATTTTACATAAAAGGTGATTCAAATTTATCTCAGCGAAGTTCGATTTCCTAAAGTCATAAAAATAGTGTTAGAAATTAGGATCCGCAATACTACATAGCAGAAAGAGACGAAGATAGAAGTTATTCTTATTAGTAGATAATTTGGCTATAGTGTTGTTCGAATCAGGACAGAGAGCTTTTCACATCACTTTTTTGATGCAAACTAGAGGAAACGATGGCATCTGGAAATTGAGAACCCCTAGCTGTGGAATAACTTGAGGAAAGGAAGTCATCGGCATCTTTGTCCGATACCCATTGAACATTGGGGAAATTAAGGTCACCAAGAAGATAGATACAATCTAAACTCAGTAAACATATTTGGTTTTTGAAAAACACCGAAAAAACACTTGCTTTTGTTCTACAAAATTTATTAATAAATATTTATCTTGCGACGAAGAGGACGAAACGCGTCGCAAGATAAATATTTATGAATAAATTTTGTAGAACAAAAGCAAGTGTTTTTTGGTGTTTTTCAAAAACCAAATATGTTTACAAAATCGTTCTACCAAGTGCCGATCAAAACGTCAATTATTTCAATACTAAACTCAGTGTTAGAATATAATACAGACTACGGCCTTCAGTATCAACGCACCACCCCGACTCTCAGAGACGGCGCATCTGTACCTGCGAAAAATCTGATAGTAGTTACGGCGAATTTCTGCATCGCTAAAGCCAAGATGAAGCCAAGTTTCAGTCAAGATTATAATGTCGTAAATGGAAGCAAAAGAGGCCTGAAATTAATGGCCTGTTCTAGTTGTTAGCCACCGTAGCCAGAAGTTCGGAGAAGAGAGAGAGGCTGACCACGACTGGAGGTGACCTCTGAGGCGTTTGACACCCCGTTGGATGTCGATTTAATCAAAAGGGCTGCAGAATTCAGTTTACTATTTAAAATTTTAACGTCCTCGGAAAGTTGTTGAAAGGTGGCTAGACTTTGGGGGAAGAAGCTAATCTTGTCCGTCACAATAGAGAGATTACTGTACATAAGGGCAGAGATATCACGAATCAAGCGCAGGACGTAACAGGGCCTGCCATCTACAAATTCGCCACACGTTGTTCGCCTAGAGCGTCGCCTAATACATGAGGTATGGAATAAGCTAATCTCATCGCAAACCACAGTTCCACCATTAATCTTTGTGGAGCACGCTCTGCAAATAACCATATTTATAAATGGTGACACAACATCAACAGAGAAAAAGCTCGAACAGAAGAGACGGCAACAATGCAAAGGTAAAGGTCAGTGAACCGTCAAATACTGCGAAAGAAAACCCGTCATTCGGCATAACTCGAACGTCGCTTTTTCTGTGGCTAAAGGCGTGCAACCAGGTGAATTACTTAATTATCCTTATTCTTACCTTAGGTAAGTCAAGCTCATCTGTATAGCATGCGGATCAGAAATGGGGAACAGGCCACTGACCCACAGGTGCACTTAAGAGTAAAACGTGAGTCTCCCTTGGGAGAGTATATCTGAGAAGATGATAAGAGTAGTTAGCAGATGTTCATGACTCTGCATATTGATTCCGCGACCACTACTGTGGTCAAAATTCTCGTGCGCTCGTCTAGAATACTTGATGCTTAGTGTTGCAGGGGAGCATTAAAGTGGCGAACGTTCCTGCAGAAAGCATTTCTGCTTGCAAACAAGCAATAGTTCTCGATGCAGTGAATTCGCTCGGTGCTGCGTCTATCCCCGGGAAACAATCAGTAACGCTTATGACAGACATGTAGTATTGATACCTTCGTATTGCAATATAACGTGGTATACTATATATGTGTGTCACTTCATACAGTGTCAATACCATCTGAAACGACATGGTATTCCCACATATTCGAGGTATTGAAATTCGCAAATTTGACCTGGTATACTACGAATCTAGTGACTTCAGCGCCATCTTCCCACTTATGTTTTGTATATATTGTCTACTTACTGCCGCGTCACTAACATTTTAAAGAAGAAGATTTTAATCTTTCACACAAAAACTCTGAAAAATCTTTTAAAAGTTGTACGAATTCAGTCCTTAAACACAATATTGAAAAGAAAGCGAAAAGAAAAAGTTGTACGACTGTAAAAGTATTGGAATTTTGTTTAGAAATGGAAAACAAAAAACTTGACAATAATGACAACTGCTAGTGAATGACAACTCCATACCATGAATCATGTGAGTCAGGGGTAGTCTTATTACTATAGTATGAGCGATACCATAGTATTGATACTATGGTATCGATACTATACGTGTGTCAGTAGTATAAAAGTGTTCTAGTAAACCTGATTGTTCGGTTTCGGTTTTTATCCTTAGTTTAGGTTAAATTTAAAAATATTTGCAAAATTTGAAGGAACTCGTTTTGGAGCTATCAGTTTAAATTTTAAATAATAATAAATAATTTTCCGTTTTGACACTCTCGTTTACTCTTGATTTGCCGGAGGTTCTTTAATGTTTGTTTCTCGTCTTTTTTTATCTTATTTTAAGGTTAGCTAGTTTTTATTTTATATCTCTTTTTCTAGCAATGTTACACTTTTTATAATTATAATGTTCGAGCAAAATAAAGTACGATATTTAAATAAAAGAGAAATTATTATTGATACTGTCAGAGTGGACGGACGTGTCATCTTTACTTCGTGTGAAAAAGTGCCAAAAACGAAATATGCTGCCTTCAAAATGAATGGCAGTAGCAGCAGTAGTGATAGAGGGGGGAGTAAAAAGACTCCAATGTAAGAAGAAAGAAAGGGCGCGAGGTATAAAAGTTGACCGAGGTGTTTGAAAAATGTGCCCGCTGAAGAGGCAACACCAGTGAAGAAAGCGGCAGAAGCGGCCGCCACTTTGATGAAGGAAGCAGCCACTGTGAAGACGACAGCAGCAGTTGTTACTGCGACGACAACCCCAGCTGACACTGCCACGGCAGCAACGAAGGAATGCCGAAATCGCTGAAAGTGGCGGACGTTGATAGAGCTGCGTCGAAAGATCTCCAGCTTCGACAACCATCATAATGCGGCCGAGTCTGTCCGTCTAGCACCAACACGATCTTACGGGTAGTAATAGGGATCGGTTACGTTCAGCAGGTAACCGGTAGTTCCGTTGAAAGTTCTACCATGTAGTAATGTGACTGCTCGTCAGCACAGGCTGACTTAGGCAAGTATCGGCAAAGATCGGGCGCGGATCTTCTAGGGCTTTTTGACGCCCAGTAGCAGGACGACAGGTACGGTTTGTACTTTGAGCATCTTCGCGGAGCCGCACAAAGTGCATACCTGCGAGCCCTGTCACAGCTCGTCCCAGCTCGAAGATACTCTCGTTTGATCTATTCGGACGCGGTATGGTGGAAATGTATTTCACCACCATCGACGCATTTACTAAGGGCATCGATGTGGGCAGTAGCTATCTACAACATACCTATTGAGAGTTAAGCCGATGGGACTCTGCTTTTCCGGGTCCAGCATCGAAATCAACCTGCTCACCTCGAAGCTTTCTTGTGAAGGTTCGGCAAAATTCGAGCGGTTCCACTCAAAATTGGGTACCACTTTGTCATAGCTTTTCAGGAGAATGCTGGATTAAGGTGAGCACCGAGGCAAGATTTGGGGAGTGTCCCGAAAGGGAGGCGAAAGTGGCTGAAGACACTGTCAACTCCTGAACCTGCAATTGTGTGCCACCCCTGCTCTCTTGGAGCTACCCGTCGAAAAATTGCCACAGAAAAGTACTCCAGAGACCTCTCTCATCCCGGCTATAAACGGTGAAGCCCCAACACGACTAGAAACAGTGAGCTCAGATGAGGAGCTCACTAATTCTGGGCAGGAGACGAAGAAGAGAAAGAAAAGGCGCGGTAAGCGCAAACCTGGCCAGGAGGTAACGCCTGCACTTCCTCCAAAGAAAGTGCTGCAAAAAGGTCTACGTGGTAGAGACAAAACCCGATGCTCCGAGTACGTCGTCAGTGGCATCGGAAGATGTCACTTATGCCCCCTCAGACTTCGAGGTTTTCTCTGCTACCGGGACGGCCGGTCCAACTCACAGCGGCTATGAATCGTGCGGGAGTACCTCGTCAATGGTGGATCCCAATATGATCGAGGTGCCGAGGGTGAAGAGATGGGAAAGAATTATGACTATCCTCAAGCGGAAGCTTGGTGATCGAGCCAGGATTCTAACCCAGTTATTTCTTCTGAAGCAAGAGTCAAAAAACAGGCTCTCCATAAGCAGGTGTCGAGGCTCGATCGTCTCTACAACAAGGTTGCAGATGACCTCGAAGAGCAACGCTTGGGAAGGGCTCTTCTTCAATAGATTCGCCCTGCCATTAATTTAATTCTGTCTTTTTCCTTGAATGTGTAGCGGAACCTAGGTTAATACTAGGGCCTTAAGTCCATCTACATGTTTACGTGCTATTTTGGAGAACATCAAACATTGGGTCATCTCTCTCTTACAGGAGACTAACTTTTAACTTGACACATTTACACAACTGGAAACAAACACTATTTTACACTGAAGTTACACAGATCTAAGGATAGTGCCGCATAGCTTATTGCAAGACAGGTAATAGACTAAGAGCCAGGTCAAAAAATGCTCTGAATTTACTACAGCTGATCATTTGACAATTGGTTATAGTAGTTGTGTACGCACACATACTGCGGTCAGTCAAGCGAAAGGTAGAACAGGCGTCAGATATATGCTATCAAAACGGTTATGATTGCCGTGGTATTTAAATGAATTTACTAAAGCTGAAAATTGTTATACAGATTGTATATTGCATATAAATAACAGTTATGTCGGTCAGTCAGTTAAACCGTGCGTACACAACTACTATAACCAATTGTCAAATGATCAGCTGTAGTAAATTCAGAGCATTTTTTTGACCTGGCTCTCCCTCTATAATGGAATCTGTCCTGTCGCATCTTACGAACTTCGGTGGTGAAGTTATTCTTCGGGATGACTTAGATTGCACATTATATTCTGCACTTAACGCCATTCTGGAGTTAAGCTCAGCTCGGAACATAATCAGACAGCTCAACTTTGTTAACGTCTACCGTTCGATTAATCCAAGGTCACACAAGGTTTTCGCGAAATGTCCATGCGAACCTTTCGGGTACTGAGAGACTTTACGTCTCGTCTCGCATTCATAACGTTTCCGTTAGTGTCACTCATGAAGTGTGTTACTTAGTGATCAACTTCTTGTTGTGGCGACTAGCGCTTGGTCGAAAGGAGAACTGCCTACTTGATTTTCAACAATAATTTGTTGAATTCATTGAAGAATTTATTAAATTTTGGCATCAATGGCGAGAAAGGAAAAATGATTATTCGTACACTAGTTATTGGTGGGATGTTGGAAAGCTTGACATTCGCTCTTTTATCGAGACGAGATTCTATCTAAACAGGTATCTAGCGTCAAATATGACGGCCGAAGTCACCCGGCTTGGTACGCTTCTGCCCGCGCTGAAAGTACAAAACTACAAGCATAGCTTGCAGTTTGAGCTCAGAAACAGTCGCGGTGGTTGCGAGAGGGCGAGTCTCCGACCGAGTACTTCTTCCAGATAACACGAAGACGTGCCGCTTCTTCTGAAGTAAACTATATTCTTGACGAATCTGGGCAAGTAAACTCGACGACGAGCTTGCGGACTATATTCTCAACTACTACACACAACTATACGTTGAATAGACATTGCTAATATCTACATCCTTTGATAAATTCTTCTAGTACGTTCCTGCTACCCCTAATGAAAGTATGGAATTCCTAGACAGAGCGTTAATCCTCTGTAGGCTGACTACAGAAATTTTTATACGATGGAAAATTTTTTCTCTGTGCAATACACAAAAATACAAAATAGTTAAGAAGACAGTTGAAAATCAACTTCGCTTAGTGATTGCCTCAGTGATACAACCGAAAGAGTCTTGCTGAGTTCCGGGTCGCATATTTTCGCCTACCATAAAAAAAACTGGTTCGAAAATTGCTATGATTTCTTTAGATCAAGAAAAGGCGTTTGATAGCGTGTTGCACAAGTACGATAAACTATGCGACGTCATTCTATAACGAATATGACGGACGTTTCAAGATTCCGTATTTATTTTAAAAAGTAGAAAATAATTATTTAAATAAAAATTTTTTTAAATATACCACGTTTTTAAAACGCATAAGATAACTTCTCCTAGCCCCATATAGATTCCTAACACCATAGAGATAGTCCTGACAATTTGTGATTGTGAATTTTTAATAGCTATTAAAATATTTGTAAGATTTAAAATAAAAAACGTGGGCCGCATGCAATAGACAATATTTAGTAGTGTAGAGAGTAGCTGTCGTTGAGAAGACACACACAGTTGGTCTCATTTGCAGTGCAATACAATTCTTAGTGATTTCGGTAAATGCATGCGCCCAAAGTTGTTTAGAAAAAGTCCATTTTAGAAAAGTGGTATATTATGTTATTTAAATAATTATTTGAACTTAGTCTAGATATACAGACTCAAATTATTTATTTATTTGAACACAGTTTCGTCAATTCTGACCAATACATTAACATTACATTTCATTAAACAAGTCTGTACTAAAAACAAACAAAACTGGATCAAACAAAGTTAACATAAGATTCGCCTAAACATGACTTAAGTTAATTTTTCAATAGCAGCCTGAAGAAATTAAGATCAAAATTGGCGAAGTGCTAATTTAAGAAACAAGACATCGATAAAATAAGCTGTTTCGGTGACCAGAAACTTAAAAGAAGTCGTATCTCCGCAAGAAGCGAGACGGGACTAGTCTAAAGAAATGTGTTAGTCAATCAGGATAAAAGAAAAGCATGGCAAGTTCATTCCAAGGAAGACCACGGTGTGCAAATCTAAGGAATCTGTGCTGCACCGCTTCGATGCTGTTTATGTGCGCGGTGAATTAGAGTGTCCATACAGGACTGTCGTATTCCAAAATTGGTCTCACGAATGTGCAATAAAGAATCCCAGCGTCGAACGAACCCCACCAACAATTAAATCAGCACGACCTTCCAAAGAAAGATGAGGTTTGAGAACCACACCCAAATTCCTAGCACTGTCAGCTCTGCTAAAGAGAACGCAAACCACATAGTAGTCGCAGAGAAAACGACGATTTTACTATAGTAAATGCAACTGCAAATCGAAGCAAAATGTGTTTAAGAAACCACAGTGAGATTCATGAGAGACAGTGCTAGATATTTTAGCATCGTCTGCATAACAGAGAAGAGAATTGGAAAAAAGGCGCGAAATATCATTCATATACGGAACAAAAAGGAGCAGAGATAACCAGTGAACATTGATTCCAGGGTTTGCTGAAATTTGTTAATATACAGTCCACCTGCTTGTCTGATTCTATAGGGAGAGGTAAAGTTGACTCGATTTGATGACAAACAGTGTAAGCATAATTTTATGGCCGAATTATCGACATTACTCTAAAATCTCTACTGGCTTTTTATCGTAATCTGTTGTGATCTGTGTGAGTTGGGGCCACCGAAAACCACTTCTGCCGCACTCATGCTAAAACGACAGCACGTCATCCTTTTTACCATTAGTTACTATAATAAATTATTGGGTTGTGTTAGTTATCGGCTACCGGTTGCAAAACCAGTCGGTCTCACATAGACCTTGATATGAGCCGTTGTGATACCACTATGAACTAACGTTACCTGGGATCAACGTAGCATTGCCATGCAGTGATTACCTGAACCAGCCACAGCTATTGAGGAACCTGGTTAGGTCCTTTCGCTCCACGTTGGAGCACTCTTATATTCTCTTAAGGAAGTGCTTGCCAAAGAACTGAAACCTTCTTCTGGAATAGCCAAGGCATTCGCAAAATAAATGCCGAATGTTTCACCTTCATCCTCATCCAAGCAAATTCGACAAAAGTCGTGGGCAGGAATAAGCATGCACGATATAACTACCAAAAAGGCAGTGAACGGGCAAACCACAAGGATATAATGAAAATTCCGGCAGCTTCCCTTCAGTCCGCTCTCTTTTCATTCCACTCTGCCCACATCTTCCTTGATATGTCGCAAGTTGTCAGCGCTCCTGAGTACAAGCAGTAGCCACGAAAAAATTCCTGAACATAGAAGTTTCGTTTGTACCATCAAATCACAGATTTCCTGCGTTATGTACATTTGTTTTTGGCTAGCTTTACATGCAGCCCAGTCCTCGGTTAGTATGGTAATTTCAGCCTTGTTCAAAAGCCGGCGTGAGAACTGTCAGGATAAAACTTTCCGGACCCTCTACTAGTTGGACAGCTATCTCTCAAGGCGTTCCCGATCGTTTTTGATAGTTTGTTTACACCTCAGTCTATGGATTTCGCATCTGCAAGTAATTAAGCACTCGGTGGTTGGCCAATACTTGCAACAAATTCCTTAAACTTATCATAGTTCGTTCTGGCTGGGTTTCTGAAAGTTTTGGCGGGCTATCTGCATGGATAGATCCTTAAAATAATAAATTATTACTTACTTTTATTTTCGTTCGTAACTTTTTATTAATAAATCTTAATTCGTACATAACACAATGCTGCAATGAAGTTTACTTACTTCAGCTGACCATATCTAACCCATTAGAAGTACAAAAACTTCAAATAAATAATATTTCCTCTACTGAAGTATTCTCTAGCATAAACTAAACTCACAAGCAATTTTCTTTATTCACGATCCATTTCACCTACATATATCTCAAATCAAACCATATATGAAATTTATTGGGCTGACTGCAATGAATGAATCCCTTAGATCCCCAAAGCATCAATCCTCCCATCTATGACTATTGAAATTTTCTTTCTACTAACTCATCTTGTGTTCAATTCAAGTGCACGTGCTTACTTCCCTGAAGGAAGTGTGGGGTTGTGTTGCGTATTTCGAAATTTCCAAAAGCAATCACGTAATCGAAGCGATGGCTCGAGAAAAAGGAGTACCTACATAGGGTCCTCTTTTATAGGCAGAGGAATGTCAAATCAAGAATTTTATCCGTCCTGATTTATTAGCTTATATTGTTTTGAGCTTTGTTATACGACTAAAAAGGATTCCGTCGCATACGTTTAACAAGTAAATTAGAGCGCAGTAAAAAACTTTTTTTGATCAAGGTTTTTGCATTATGTATAATATGTAATAAGTTTATTAGGTCTTGTTGTGGTACTATCACCAAACAAACTTAACTTGTGTTACAATTAGGCCAAACAAAAAGACTTGGTAAGAATAAAGTACAGTTTATGTAGATATTTGTTAGGCTTTTGCGTACATATGGCTTTCCTTTGCTGATGAAACGCGCTGCTATGTTGCTATGCCGGCAATAATAAAATGTTTATTATTACGAATGAAAACCTTCTCCTGGTAAACACTAAGAACGTTGTATACAAAAGGATTCTTCCCTCTAACTGCGCAATAATCTCTGCACCCGAATATTAACTTCGAGCAAACTTATTAAAATTCATAGGGCTTCACGATACTCGAGATAATTCTCGCTGCCGGTATCGGTCTCGACACGATACCGAGACCGGCAGCGAGACCAATATCATTGGTAACAGTGCGATACCGAGAGCGAGATTGAGGTGACGAGAGTGGACGAGATATTAGTTTTTATCATTTTATTGTGAACAATTTTTTTTAGTTGTTTCAGCTTTTATGTCGCTCCGAAAAATGTCAATTGTGTGATTTATGGGGCATATAAGTATACACTGCTCTCCTCAATCGCTTCTTTCTATATTATTTCATTCTTCAGATATTTGCGGTTTATCCCCAATAGCAAACAAGAGCCTTTGCTACCTTATTTTGGCGATGGGAATATGAAGAAAATGCTTATATACATAGATATATCACTTGTCCTCGCTCCCCGTTATCCCACCAAAATACCCTTTTTTATCCTGCCGCGAGCGAGATCGCACCGAGACTGGCCTTTATCTCGCCGAGATTGTGACGAGAGCGAGATCGTCTTCACCTTGACGAGACCAAGACCGAGATCTGCCAAAGTCTCGGTCTTGTCTCGGTGCCGTGAAGCCCTAAAAATTCATGATGGGTAAACTGAAATATTCATTCTAACACAGTAAGTAATATTTATTTAATCAGCATAAGTAAGTTTCAGTGAGGTTCATAAAAACGTGTTGTAAGAAAAACTATTATAGTTACTAAAAAAAACATTGAACCGACTTCACAAAGACGGAGCAAACAAACCAAACAACTACAACAAAAGTATTTCATCGTCCTTCCTTATGATCTCTTGAGCAGTTTTATATAGCATTTTATATATGCATTTTAGGGATTTTTGTGAAGTCGGTTCAATGTTTTTTTAAAAACTATTTGAATTTTCACTTTCTAGTATCTTCGACTTGAAGAATGCTGCTTGAACAAACACAGCAATTTTAAAAATTGCACTCTAAAGAATAGAAACAGAATTATCCAAACCCAAATTCCGAAATTAGCCACGGTCACGCTTTCATTCCCTCAGCTTAGAAAATTCTTACCATGGCCCTACTGCGCCACCGTACTCTATACAGCAAAAGAGAATTATCGTAGTCAGAGTCATCGTCGTCGTTTTAAGCACAAAATTGTTATCATTTCCCAACCAGGAAATGTATTCTGTGCAACAGAATCAAAATCATCAAAATCGAAGAAGCTAGACGCCAGCCCTCCTCTAACTCTCACCACAAACCAAAATTTTTGTCAGAATACATTCTATGCATTCAGAATCATCTAAATCAGTCCACGCGTTACAAAGTTAGGCAACCCCTTCCCCACACCAACCCTAGGTCAACATTTTTGCAGATAGTAGCAATGGGGGATAATACTGTATACAATAAAAAGGAATCATCCAAATAAGTGTGTGCATTGAGAAATTGGGTAACGCCGCCTCCGCACACCACTCCACCCAATAATTTTTGTTGTGGCACTAGTGGGGCAATATATTCTACACATCAACAGAATAGTCATCCAAATCGGTCCACACGTTACGAAGTAAGCCTACCTCTCCCCCACCACCACATTAATAATTTATCATCATATTAGCAATACTCTATATAACATAAAAAGAATCATCCAAATCGGCCTACGCATGAATAAGTTGACATCCCACTCCTCCGCTGCCACAACGCCACGTCTCTTCTGCCACAACCCCACCCTTACGCAGTCCACTCTAGGACCAAATTTTCATTATTAGCAATGGAGGATTATATGTACTCTATAAAACAAAAAGAGAGTTATATTAATCGGTCCACGCATTACGAAGTTAGATTTGAGCAGCTTTTGAAAACTTTTTGTCATTGGCGTAGGGCGTTAAAATGTTTTAAACATTTACTTTGTGAAGTTATAATAATTGTTACATTGTAACAATCATCTGATTTTCTTCAGAGATGTATTTTTCTTCTCTTTTCTTTTTCTTTTCTCTCTAGTTTAAGGTATATTTGGGATTTTAATTAATTTTGTACTTGTATAATTAAAAATTAGGTAGTTTTATTTTTATTATTATATTATTCGTTCCCATAAAATTGTATATTTGTAATAAATTCAAGGGGTTAATACCCCCCCCCCCCACCACCGAATGTTTCACGATCGAGAAAGTGTAATATACTAGACAGATTTTAAATTGAAAGTCACTCATTCGATTGTACATATATGGACCCGTAACCGCCTAGTCTCGGGCCCGAAATTTCTTTCGCGGGGCCCGTATGTGGTACCTCCTGAGCCCGAATTTTGTCTCTACGGGCCTGCTTATACTTATTTACTTACTTTTGAATTGTTTTAGAAAGAAAAATGCTGTCTTATTGAATTGCATGGAACCGGACGTAGTTTAGTTTATTTCATGAGGATGTGGACACAGTTAACTAGACAATTTTAATCGACAAATTTCAAAAACACTTTCTGCCCAAAGTCAGCATAGCTATCGAGCGCTAAAAGTTTTTCATCCGAAATATCTAGACGAATATACTACAGCGCTTAAAAATTAAAGTTTAACTTTTGATTTTGGAGAAATTAGTTCAAGTTCAAGGTATCTTTATCTGTGGATTAAATAATAACTTCGTTCAAATAAAGAACAGATTATAAAGCGCGGCAGACATATATTTAATCAAGAAGGCAGTGGAGATCGCTAGAAATTTAAACTTTACAAAGTAGAGTTAAACTTTAAGCCGGGTTTGAAATACACATGTACACGAAACACAGGTGGGCGTGGATTTCATGTGAAGAAGTCCAGTTATCTCCGTGATCACGTGTAATTTAATATAAACGTGATCACGTAATATATACGAATTTTACGTATACACGCTATTGTATGTATAGGATGTTCAATCATTTGAAATATTTTCAGAGGTGATAATAGAGGTGAATTTTAGTAAAAAATATGATATACAAATCAATTTCCGACACGAGTTAGGATTTTTTACCTAAATGAAAAGGTAAAAGAAGGAAATAACACAAGTAATCTTTACGACTACACTTTTTGAATTTTGTTTTGCTAAAATGAAACTTATTTCTGGACAGACAATATTCCAGTACCTTTCCTGCAAGCGCAATAGTGCTGATCAAATAAAAAAAATACTCATGGGAAGGGTTGCTTCGTTTCCATGCGAACAGCAGAAAGTTACTTTAGAACGGAGAACTTGCACTTAAAATTTAGATTTGTTATCTACCTATAAAAATGTTCGTCGAGTTGTTCTTAATGTGATGGGCTCTTTTCCTTAGATTTGGGGTCGGTTACTGTTTCTAACGTAACTCCTCTCCTCTTAGATTGACGGCTCTGCTGAGTAATATTTTTACTTAACCGGCTTCCCAAAAACAAAGAGGTTCTAAGTTCGACACGTATTTTTAATTTAATTGTTTTTATTTAATTTTTTTTTATATATAACATGGCATAATTTTCATTTGTAAATATTTTCGGATTAGCCGCGTAAATGGTATCTAAATTATATGAAAGCTAATATAGTCGAGGGAAGTAAGACTTTTGACTTGACACTCACTCATCCAGCAAACCGACACGGTTTTTTATGTAATATAAGCCTAAAGGTTTAACTCTTATATAAATTCTACAGAAAATTCTTTGCGGTGTTGCAGTTATAAACAATTAAAGTCGAAAAATTGCAAATTTTCGAGTAATTTTGAATTTTGTTGATAAACGAATTACAATTCGAATTCGAATTCGAACGAATTACAATTCATAGTAATCACTTTGTAGGGAATAGAAAAACCTTCCAAATGCGGTTTGAAAATTGTGAAAAAGTTAATTTGTTGCTTAGAGAATCGCAAAAGCCATTAAAATATTAGAAACTTTCAATTAACAATAATTATTATAAAATTCAACGAATCAACTTCATATTTCGTAGAGAGGTAGGTTTAATAGTGCCCAATAAAATGGTAAAAAGCACATCTATTCGTTGAATAGTTTTTGCATAATTCAATTTATTTATCCCAGAGAAGCTTATTTTGCTATACGCACAATTTGGAACAGAAAATGGTTTTGTGCATCTCATATTGAAGGGGAGGTGTTGCTCTACGAATACAATTAATTAGAATATTTAAAAAAGTATTTTGACTATTGAAAAATGACGTTACAAAAGTGTTATTATTTTTACCTTCTAAACAAATGGAATAACTCCGTTGCTAGGGCTTTTTTTATACGTTTCGTTTTGATTTTTAAAAAGCTGGCATTTTTTCACAAATTTAAAAAAAAAATCCTAGGTGCTTCCTGAACGAAGCTAAAAAAAAAACATCAAAATTCAGGTTAAAGGAACTTAAGGCAGGCACTACGTTACTACGGATATTAAATGCGCATGACATTGAGGTGAGGTGAAGCGGAGTAAATGTCTAGATGAAGGGAGGGTGGTAGGGAGTAGAGGGGAGTCGGATGACTTCATTATATTATATAAAAATCCCAACGACAACAATTTAACTCTAACCCTAACGTAACCGAAACCGAAAATTGTATATCTACGTGGTTTTTAACAGCAACCGAAAACTATATTTCACATTTCGGTTTTAACCGAAACCGAAAATGAAATTTTACATTTCGGTTTTAACCGAAACCGAATTGAAGAAAATTAATTACGGTTAAGGTTGTTGCAATTGCGGTTTAAAAAACCCAATTTGATTTCGGTTGACCGTAACCGATTTATAGTTTGGGTTGTGGTCCCATTTCGTCTCCCTGTTATAAACGTCAAAACGTCAAAAATTCCCTCAATATAGCTCCGTTCGGTTTGCATCAGAATTCTACAAATAAGCGCAAAGTGAGAGTAGGCTCAGTCCCTCACTCTACTGAACAAGCCCATTTTCAAAATAGATTTAAGGGAAGTGTAAGGGTTTCAGCGTAAAAAAAACATTATTATTATTATTGAAACCTTTTGTATATTATTAAGCATACTTTTAACAATATTCTGTAATTTTTTCATGCAGAAATATAAAAGCCGGTGACAGAGCTTGCCCCAGAACGTCTTTGAAAAAATACAATTTGCGGTGTTCACTGTATCTCGGTCGGAAATTATCTGAAATCAAAAACCATTAAAATTTAATCAAAGTATTATCAAATCCTCCCCCCAACGTTCTCCGATTATTTTTTTTTTTCATTTAAAAATTGTTGGTGGCCATCTAAAGTGTAAACTGCTATTTTCCACGAAAAATTCCGCCATTTTGTGGGTGGGAAACCCCCTTAATGTAAAAAACAAATTTTAACTAAACGTTGGGGGGAGGTATTTAATATGTAGAAAATGTGTACCAAGTTTCAAATGAATCGGTCTAGTAGTTTTTAAATGGCAGTGAACACGGACGGAAAAAGTAGTTTTGAGAAAAACGCGTTGAAAGTTTATGAGCTAAAAAAGTGAAGAATAAATCAAAATTGGCACATTTCACTTGGATTTGAAAGCCAAGGCCTTCTTTTTTACAACTTTTGAACTCAACTGAACCATCACACTGAGCACAGTTTACTAAACTTGCGATGGTTGAGAAAACAAGCAAAAAATCGACGACTCTGTAATGTTGTTCAACGTCTTCCGGCACACTCGCACTGGTGTTCAACTTTATTTTCTTCGATGATGAACTTTTTGTAGTAGCCTCATCTTTATTTTTTTTATTTGGATGAGACCTTTTTTCCGATCTGCACAAATAAGTGCTTGTACTTTTTCGGCCATCTCTTGAAACTTTACTTAATCTCGGCATTTTTTTACAGCAAATTTCAAAAAAAAATTATAAAATCTCAAGCGCACGATTGAACGTACAAAGACAAACTGACGCTCGTCTCTCGTTTAAAAATATTGTACAGTGTATAGTATACATACAAATATAAAATATGTCTTTATGGCTTTACCTACCTGGCTATACTAAATAGAATATTCTCGAAACCCTCGAAACTAAATAGAATATTCACGAAACAGGATAGTTGACCAGAACAATAGAAGTGAATAAGCTGTATACCTGCTCGACAGCTGCACTAAAGGACAGGGGACTAACTATAGACCATAACTTCAATAGTTTTGCTCAGATCCACTTAAAATTTTGAGAATATATTCTTGAAATGTTAAACAATAAGATAAGACAAAAAAAAATTCGATTTCTCGAAAGTGTAAACCTTTCACTGTTGTTTAATTTGCACCGACTTCAAAATGTCGTAATAGATATAAAATAAAAAATTATTTTATGCTTTTTAGCGCTTTTTGTGAAGTCGGTTCAACTTTTTTTTTTAAAACTATTTTATTTTTGTCTTCGACTCTATACAACGAAGAAAGAACCATCCAAATCGGTCCACGCGTTAAAAGTTAGTTTTAACCCCCTACCCCACCACAATTCCACTAAACTTTTTTCTCATGGTATCAATGAAGGAACATACTCTACCGAACAGAAAAGGAATCATCGAAATCGGTCCACGCATTACGAAGTTACTACCCCTCCCCCTCCCCCACCATAGGACCAAATTATTCTCCGATTAGCGATGGGGGATCACACTCTATACAACAGCAAAATAACCATCCAAATCGGTCCACGCGTTACAAAGTTAGGTTCCACCACCCTTCTCCTACCCCAACCACACCATCAATTTGTTTTCTCGTAGTATCAACCAAGGATCATATTCTACCCAATAGAAAAAGAATTATCCAAATCGGTCCACGCGTTACGAAGTTAGACTACCCCTCCCCCCCACCCACACCTTTCACCATAGGACCAAATTATTCTCCTATTAGCAATGGGGGATCATACTCTATACAACAGAAAAAGAACCATAGAAATTAGACCACGCGTTACAAAGGTAGGTTCCACCCCCATCACCCCAAATTTTTTTTCTCCTCGTATCAACCACAGAACATAGTCTACCAAACAGAAAAAGAATTATCTAAATCGGTCCACGCATTACAAAGTTAGACTACCCTCCACCCTCCCCCCACCATAGGCCAAATTTTTTTTCTCCTATTAGCAATGGGGGATCATACTCTGTACAACAAAAAAAGAACCATCCAAATCGGACGACGCGTTACAAAGTTAGGTTTCACCCCCACCCCCCACCCCCACGCTACCAAAATTTTTTGACATGATACCAATCGGTGAACATACTCTACCCAACAAAAAAAGAATTATAAAAATCGGTCGACGCGTTACGAAGTTATGCCCGGTCAGACATAAAAAAAAAAAAAGAATTATAAAAAAAAATACGCGTCGAACTCTTTGTTTTTGGGAAGTCGGTTAAAAAACAATGAAGACTAAAGTAACAAGGTGACTATCCTCCCTCCTCAGAAGTATTATGGATCGGATCTGAAAGAATTCCATGAAAAAAAACGTTGAAAGCGCTCGGATAAATACGAGCGTAGTCAATAAACAAAATCCAAAATCCACCAAGAATCATCAACTTATGAAGGAGAATCTTATGATTAATTCGATCAGAAGCTTTACTGAAGTCAGCGAAGATACAATTAACGTGTTTAGAATTTTCCATAGAAGATATGCAGTAATTCGATAATTCCAACAAATTAGTTGTAGTTAATTTGCCCTTCACAAACCCATGCTGGAAAGAAGATAAGAAGTGCTCACAGTGCAAATAAAGCACTTCATAAGCCAGGTTCTCAAAGAGCTTGGCTAGGCAAGAAAGATTTGTGATGGGTCTGTAGTTAGAGATATGACTGTTTTTGCTCTTTTTATACGTCGGAATAATAACAGAAAGTTTCCAAGATTTAGGAAAGACGGCGCTACGAACAGATAAGTTAAACAAGGAGGAGAGGACAGAGACAAGCGATCATCGTTTCACAATAACAGTAGGAATGCTACCAGTGCCACTCGAGAAACTGTCAGTCAGTTTCGAAATATGTTTAGCATCCATAGCATCGTCATCTCATCATTAATAAGAATTTTAATATGTAAGTATTTCATCATTTATAATTTCTGAATACATGTCAATATGCTGACATTTTTAACATAGCACTTTTATTTTATATATTATAAAGAGTATATGAATTCTAGAAAATCAGAATAAAGTTTATTCCAACTGTAATAAGTCGTTTGTTATATTATTAACGCTTCTAAATTTGATAAGTTCTTAGTTGAAAAACAGAATCAAGTCAAATGGCTGAATAGATTTTAAAATATGTTGAGTATTCTTGAAATGTTATTTTGAGATATTAGGCGTGTAAAGTTTTGCGTAACATTAAAATATAGGTAAATTGCATGGAGCGATATTACAAAAATCGTCCTAACATTGTTAATTTTCGGAACTTTTGCACTAAAATTTTAACAATAATTCTTAAGGCTATACTTTGAAAATATGGAATTAAAGAAAAATTAAAATTTTGAATCCGAAAAAATTATGTACGCCCTTAAATGAGATTGAAAAAGCAATTAATTATTCCGCAATTGTCTCTGATCAATACTTTTATAAGAATTGATATATAACGTAATCGATTATATTCATGGCTGCTCTGGATTATCACTAAAAGTTAACAAAAACCGTTTTGAAACTATCCAGAGAAAAATATGTTGCATCATCTAGTGCTCTCTCTACCGGTGTTCAAAAAGAAGTCAAAAGAACTGCAACGTTACATCTCTAACCGAGTGGGAAAAGCTTTTCAAATTCTGAATATTCTTTAAAATTATTTAACGGAATATCATAAAGTGCAACAAAAGTTTTCTGTCTACAACAAAGTACGTTTCTATTGGAATTTTAACTTTGTTCCAGTAGCCGTAAACTAAATTAGCCCCGAGAAAAAGTTATTTCAACAACTTTCGTCCTCAGTTCCAATATTTGTCAGCTTCGCCAAGTGAACCTTATGGTGAAGAACTTTCGTTGAGTGCCACAATAAGCTTATAAACTACCTGAATCCTCTGTAGCGAATAAGGCTGCTTGTTTTCATATTTTTAGAACAGGACCAGCCTTGAAGAATGGCGTTCAATGAGAAGAAACAACTTTTCTCGAAAAGAAGTTTCCTAATTGTAAGGGCTGTGCCTTCTGATCTCCGGTTGCCAAATGAAATTTCACGAAGGATCAAAGCAGGTCATTCAGGTAGCCTTTTATGGTTTCTCCTAAAGCAGGGGTTATGGCCATCCTAAGGCATTTGTTGTGGCTGCCAAAACTTTCTCACTAATGTCGTTACTTTCATTAAGGGCTTCTGCTGGTCTTTTGTTTTCCAGTTACATCTTAGAGGGATGCTGGGCGCAGCATTTTAACTCCCTTGATACGTGTCCTGAATGAAAAACAGTTCTGCTGTTAGATTTCGCACACAAACAGGGCATTCACTTCTTGAGCTTTTATGCGAACCAGAGCATGTAAGGGGCACGAAATGCGTGAAGTATACGAGCAGATTTAGATAAACAGCTTTGTATTATGGCACATTTGTTTAGGGGGTAGAAAATTATGTATTGAAAGAAATCAAAAAGGATTTTAACGCCTACAAAATAAAATGAATAGCTTTGCCGTAAGTTTGTCAATGTCAGAGCTGATGTATCGCGCTGTCCACGTTTTTATTCATGAATTTTTGTGAAGAATATCATAAGACGAGAATTATTTGTATTAAGCCCGTTTTATCATCTATCATTTTCAGTACCAGACCAGCCGAGATGCAATGTAACACCATGGCAAGTCGCAACCAACTCTATATATAGAAAAGTCATAAATCTTTCATCACTCTAGTTTTTCAAAGCATGAATATACACCTCTTACTTTAAAACTTGAATAACTATATCTTATATGTAGGATTCATCCAATGGTGCTTTTATTCGCTAAAATTTCTCTCGCGGAAAATGTAAAATTGTCAAACGTCTACGAGGGAAATGCAAAAAATTTAATTTCCTTCTTATAAGAAGAATTTCAATTGCGGACAGGAATATCACCGAAATTGAAGTTTATGACGTATTCTAATAGGTGTGACAATTGTAGTATGCTACCCCTTAGTTGTAAGATATTAATTGAGTATGATTTACCCGAGTATTTCTATTCGGGTAATGCTCGCGATGTGGTTTTATACAGCTCCTCACAAAAGATCTCTCTGGTCGAAGTGATAGAAGAGTGATTATAAAAGATTACGCTTCAAATAACGTTTGTTACCATCTGATAATAAAATATTCTTATTATTCTTTAATATGTAGTTGAGATGTTTCGTCATTAAGTTACAAATTTAATGTTGTTGATGCTTTTCAATTTTTAGTTCCTTTTGAAATCTCTGAAATTAATAAAATCTTGCCAGGAGTTCCTTCTATAAAGAAACTGATTTCAGCATTAATATTTTTGACGGATGTTAATAAGGTGGAGTAACGATGAATTCAATTTAAACCACATGTGACCTGAAAACATAGCGGGGTCAAAATCACCAAGGTGGCAAAATTTTGTTCTGACACCATTATTCCTAATAAAGCCTTGTAATAGTTGGGTCACAATTATTTTTAAATATCAGATTTATTTAATTTTATCTAAACCCTTTATTGGTTTTTTGCAAAATGATGTTAACACATTTTTTTTTCTCATGAAACTAGTGAAAATGTCATTTTGAGAACGCGTCCCAACACACATTTCCGTATTTTAAATCTTCATAAAACAATGAAATACTAATTTAAAAATAAAATGTTCAATAATGTTTGATACACCTGTATTATAGCAGCATAATCACAATTATAAATAAAAGAAAACGTAAGAAACTTTACATTTATCTTACGTATAACTTTGTCCGGCAGTTTGTAGGTCACTTCGTGAACGCACTCTATTCTGTCAAAAAGTAGTGCCCAATTACGTCAAGCGAGTCGCTACTGTGCACGATGAAATCTCTCGAGTGTACACAGCGTTCGGTTGTTTTATGGCGGTTTTCAATTAATTTTCTTGGTAAGATTGTTTCAGTTATGTATTTTGATACCGTACATCAATAGAACATCATAACGGGAATGCCTCAAAATCATTAACATTACGATAAGTGAAAATAATTAGTCTTAATTAAATTAAATAATGCTGTTCTATTTCCGCCAGTGTTGTATATTGTCGCCCAAGGTGGCCAATGACTATTTAAAATAATCGAGGCGTTGAAAAATCATTTCGGGAACGGTCATCTCGAGAACGTTGCCGAATATGACGTTATGACATTTTCTTAAAATAAGAGAACATAAGACAATGTAGAGTACAGATTTAAATATATTTTATTTAATATTTATTTTAGAACCGTATTTCCAAACTAAGCTTTATCAAATTTATATTTTTAACAAAAATATTTAAGTTTTGAAATACGTACTCTGAATGATGTTATAATCCACCCAGTCTCTTTGGAATCCTGGATAAATGATTAAAATGTAAATATTTAGCGCGCTTCTTTTACAGCGAAATTATTGATAGTAACTTGTACATTGTAAGTTATTTTTTGGATTTCCATGACGTGATAATTTTTACAAAATGGAATTCAACTAATCTTCCTGTCACGTGGAATAATTGGATAACACAATTTAAAATTTATGCACGTGCTACAGGTATTGAGGATAGCCCAGATAATAAAAAAGTTGCTATACTTCTACATTGCATGGGCTCCGGATCGCTTCGAGTATTCAACTCTTTTAATTTAAACGTAGACACTGTAAAATATAGCGAACTCATAAAAAAATTCGAAGAATATTTCCTGCCAAAAGTAAATATTGGAATAGAACGTCATATGTTTTTTACAAGAAGCCAAAAATCAGGTGAGTCGATTGATGACTACATAACCGTGCTTAAAAATCTTAGGAGAAATTAGTGAGGGATATTTTTATCCGTGGCTTAAACCATCATTATTTACACATCAAAGAGAGACTACTTTCTGAGGGTGATATCGAGCTAGACAAGGCTGTCCAAATTGCAAAAAATTTGGAGCTTACCAAGTCACAAGCTCAACAATTACAACAGGGCATTACGTCAGCTTTAACCAGCTACGTCAGAACATACTGTAATAGGTGCTCTTCAAAAGTCTAAAACGAGGGCAACACAACCATGTTTTCAATCAAGCAGCAATCATAAACGTCATAATCATCTTCAGCAAACAAGATCACAGATGCAGAACAACCGATTAGATTATCAGTCAAGACGTACATACGGTGCATCGGGATCTAGCAATTTTAATACAGGATCACGAAATCAGGGAAATTGTGGAAACTGGTCAAATTCACAGATTTAGGTGTCCAGCATTGGAATTATTTGCCGCAGATGCCATAAAAAGAACCACTACGCGTCGATGTGCAAATCATCAGTCATGGTTAAGGGTATTGAGACCCACAACAGCTGTAGTAAACTCGACTCTGAGGAGATTCTTTTTTGGGATCATTAACTTGTCATAAAATCAACAGCATTACGAGTTCATGGGACATTGAACTCGTTATCAACAATATAAAAATCACTTTCACACTTTGCAGAACACAAGCAGAACATGATTCTACATTAAAACGATAGTTAAGATGGAGTTCGACCTGATCCGACCAAAATTGAAGCTATCTGTAAAATGTCTCGTCCGACAACTGTATCGGATCTACAAAGATTTCTCGGGATGGTCAATTATTTAGGTAACTACATTAATAAACTGTCTTCGAAAACTAGTGATTTGCGGGAACTACTGAAAAAAGATATTTTGTGGCATTGGGAAGCACCACATGAACTATAATTCACTAATCTCAAACGTGACCTCACAAATAGTCCGACTCTCGCATATTTTGACACAAATAAGTTATTAACCCTTAGCACAGATGCCTCAAAAGATGCAGTTGGTGCTGTCATATCTCAAGACTGAAAACCTATTGCCTATGGATCTGCAACTTTGACAGAGTCACAAAAAGGTTACGCTCAAATCCAAAAAGAGCTATTCGCAATTTTGTACGGCTGCACCAAATTTCACCAATTCGTCTACGGCCACACGGTAACAGTTGAAACCGACCATAAGCCATTGGTGTCCCTATTTATAAAATCACTTAATAAAGTTCCACTTCTTTTGCAGAGAATTATGCTCCAGTTATCGCCGACACGCTTTCACGGGCCGCATTAACTAAGTTTGCCATACCAGAATTAGATGAAGAAACTACTCTGAATTGCAACATACTAGTTTCGTCTCTGTCTGTGACTGATGCTAAACTTAAAGATATTAAAATAGCAACAAGCAATGATCAAACCTTAACGAAAATAAAAATAAAAAGCTATTTCAAGAAAGAATGGCCGAACCGTAGAAACGAGATCGATGAGGATGTCCGACCCTACTTCAACATACGCGATGAAATTTTTCTATTTGGTGACTTATTGTTTAAATCTCAAAGCCTTATTATTCCCAGTTCATTACGGAAAGATATGTTAAGGCGAATACATGAGGGTCACATGGTTATCGAAAGGTGCAGGAACTTAGCAAGAGGTGTAGTATACTGGCCAAATATAAATAATGACATCGTTAATCTAGTTAGTAATTGCGAAACATGCATACGCCATAGATCCAGTAATCAAAAAGAACCACTTCAGCCGCATTCGATTAAGATGCTACCGTGGCATAAAATAGGAGTTGATCTTTTTGAAGTTAATAAGCAAATTTATTTGCTCGCTGTTGACTACTACTCTTCTTTTCCTGAAGTTGCGCTACTTTCCTCGGGACATAGTACAAATTTACTAAAAACACAGTTAAAGTCTATTTTTGCGCGTCATGGCATACCGTCCATTTTGATCTCTGACAACGGTACTCCATTCAACTCAAATGAGTTTAAGTCTTTTACAATGGAATGGGACATAGAGCACATCAAATCCAGTCCTTATCTTTCTCGATCGAATGGTCTTGCCGAAAGAACTATCGGCTCCATTAAGAACCTGTTTCAAAAATGTCTAGAAACAGGTCAAGACGTTTATACATCATTACTCCAGTTTCGATCAACACCAAATGCAACTGGTTTTACTCCCGCAGAACTCTTAATGTCAAGAAAATTGAGGACTTAAAACAATAACTCGTTAAAATAAAAGATTATGCAACGTATATAAAAAAAAAACAGTCGAAAATGAAATCTCACAGACACACAAAACCACTTACGTCTATAAATAAAAATATTAAATAAATTTGCAATTTAAGGAAATTTATTGAATTCTAAATTTATTAAAATTAATGCTATTATGTTTTAAAAGCTGATCAAAATGTCTTCCACTACTTTTGATGCAAACCAATAACCTCCTTCTAATTCCCTGTTTAAGGTGTATTGTAGCCAGCCTCTCCCGTATTTTTCTCAATGTAGTCCCAATTTTGCTAACTTATTCATCTCTATTGTTAGCAGACCTTGAATTAACTTTAACCCTCATAATTTTCCATAAAAAAAGTTCAACGGAGTAGGTTTTGGAGCTCCAGCAGGCCAAGGAATCGTCCCATCCAGCGGTTAGGAAATTTTTCATATAATATTTCTTCGTAATGTTGGCAGGATATACTGGAGCTCCATCTTTTTGCTAAAACATTGCCCTATGATTATCCAGAGGGATGTCCTCTAATAGATTTAGTATTGTATTTGACAAAAAGTCTGCAAGAATTTGGCTTTTAAGCACTTTCGGTAAAATGAATGATCCTTTTAAATGGGTGCTGATGATACCAGCCCAAACATTGGCTGAGAACTTGGGCTGGAAGGAGGTCCGCCGCTTGTCCTATGTCGGTTAGTGTCTGACCAGGTATGGAGGTTGTGTAAGTTTGTGATAACATCCCCTTTGAACTCCCATTCATCCGACTACAAAACTCCTCACAAACGCCCCCTTCTCAATGTCGCGTTCCAGAAGCCAAATGAAAAATTACGGAATCTCCTTCCAGTAGCCCTTGGTCTGGGATATGATTACATGAATGCTGGATGAATAACTCTCCAAACTTAAACTTAAGGCACTCCTGGTCGTCTCGGGCCCGTTTCACTCATGCCTGACGAGGGTGATTATTTGTTGCTCGACGTCGGCAGAATCTTCCGATGTTTCAAATCGCAATTCCGTGCTGTTTGAAGTTACACTTCCGGTTTCTCTTATCCTTCGGAAAGTCCACGAAGATACCCTTCTTTGGGGTGCACATATATTAGATAATCTCCTTTCATATTCCAGTAAAGCTGCTTTTTCATGTCCTTCTACTAAACAATAAATGTACATTATATCCACGTATTCCTCAAAAGTAAATTCTGCTATTTTTTAATAATTTTAGTTATGCAATCGTTTTTCAACTATGATCCATATTCTTGTTGACTGACCCTCTTTTATAGCAGATTTCCATGAGGTATTAGTTACAGTGAAACTCTGACCAACACAAGCTAATATCGTTAATAAAACAAAATCACACCAACATTTTTATACCTTTTTTGAAGCAATAATCAAAATTAAATACCTGTCTACTCTAAACAAACATTTCGGACCCTTTGTCTTATAACTTTTGTTTATTCAAAGAGTTTCCTACATAAAATGCAATAAAATAATTTGGCAGTCAGGGATTTCTAAGGATACGGTTTTTTATATCCTTTCGTTACTTAGACATGTTGTACCTTCTTGGAAAGGCAATTTGTTAATTTCAAAACATTTTTTAACTTTTGGAAGTGACTGTACCTGCAATGGTAGAAGTAGTAGTTTTTAGCGTTTGTTTAAGTTCGCTGCGTTGGGTAGATCAAAAGATAAGAATAAAAGAGCGATGTGTATACCATAAAAAACTGAAATTTTTTAATCATCTTGTAACTCCCAAACGGTTACAATTTTTTTTTGGTAAGATGAGATCTATCACCCCACTCATTTTAGCACGTCGAACCAGAAAGACCCTGTAATTCGAGAATTAGATTCTAAAGGTAAGAGTATCATAAAAAAAAAAATATTACAAAGTGGAACTCGCTAGACGACCTAACTATCTACTAAGTTTTAGTTAAGATAATCTTTTTCTTAATTACTCGAATAAGTGCTATAACAGGAATAAAAGGTAACTTACCTATAATGTCGAATTAAGTCTCCTGTGATTTACAGGACATTTCTGAACTAATTACAAACAGACTTACTAATTACAAACAGACTTACTAGTAGTAGATTTTGAACTACAGAGATTTTTTCTGCAAGCTCTAATGGCTTTTTTTTATCGTATTCTGTTGTTAACAAATACAACCACTGCTGTGGGATTCGAACCTGGGACATCCTTATTACTTACTCCAAAGACACATTATAATTTATAACGAAGATTTATATAAAATATTGACGGAAAATGAAATTTTTTTTATGCAGAATAGCACTTTGAAATAAAAACCAAGTTTTAGGTCATAGTAATGGTAGTAATACGAATGTGACACACAGAAGGATACAAATTCTTTCCTCCTGAACAATTAACTCGAACTCTGCAACAATTAATGCGAACATGCAAGGTTATTTAGGTACATAAATATCTTTTTAGTAGTCTAAACTTTTCGTTTTCAGTAAAATAATTAAAAACTTTAGTACTTGTTATATTTGTAAAACTATAACAATTCAGGTCTGCATTTAATTGCTAACAAATTCTATAAATACTGAATTGTAAGCCATATTGTTAATATGTCGCAAAGTGGAAAAGATGTGCGTGAAGCCGTCTTGTCCAAATATTTTATAAAATCCAACAATAAAATTTCTAAAAATTTCAAATGATCTGAAAACAAGTTATTCAATGGTTAAGAGGACTATTACCAAGTACAGGCAAGGCATCTCAATAGAAAGGAAAGTAGGGTCAGGTAGAAATCCGAGACGTCATAAACCAGGTAATGCGAAGTTATTCGCGGAAACCTGGCACTTCGGAAAGAGATATGGCGAGATTGGCAGGAACATAAAAGTCTACAGTACACAGGTAAAAAAAAGTCTGTGGATTAAGGAGCTACAAGGTACAAAAAGTCCCTCTAAGGAAGGAAGATGAAGAAAAAACTGCAAGAAGAAGGGCGAGAAAACTTTATGAGGAGTACCCGACGAAATATGATTGTGTCGTTATGGATGACGAAACCTCCTGCAAGGCAGACTTTTCACAGATGCCAAGTGACGAATAGTTGACTGCCAAAAGTCGGAGTGTAGTACACAAAAAATTACGTGTGTTTGTTGACCGATAATTCATAATGATGTCTGCAAAATATCAGGCTAACGGTCAGTTGAATCCATGCAATTACAGCACAGTAAAACGCATACGAATAATAATAAAACCTCTTTATTATATTTATCCAATTACCAACGTTTCGACCGGTCTCCCGGTCATCTTCAGGGAATTCTAGAACAAAAAAACCCGTTATGCATCACAAACCACTATCAAAATCTAAAGCATGCTTACAAAACTTTGCAACAAAAACCTTATACAGCTAGTCCAAACATTACAAGTGTGTTCGCTGTTGTCAAGGTATATATAAACCAAACAAAAATTATTAGAAAATTTTTAGAGCCACTATTCTATTTAAAAAACGGTAAAAATGTTTTCCATTTAATCCAACCACAAGGGCCGCACGACTCAAAACGAGAAAAACAACAACTGGTGATATTCAAAGCAAACAGTGTACTAAGATGGTAACCGATCAATCCAGTAAACTACAATACACTGCATTAATGCCTTCAACGTCCGATCTCTTGTTAATGGAGTCTTTGTTGGAGTATATGTGCAGAGCTTCCAACTTCATTCTCTTGTTGTAATTATTTTCCCTGCCGAGTATTCTTGTGTTGGTAAAATCCGGGTTGTGCCCTTCTGAGATACAGTGTTCGGCAAGCGCTGTTTTGTGGGAGTATTTGTTCCTTAGATCTGATCTGTGGTTATTTAATCTATTCGCCAACAACTGGCCTGTGGTTCCTATGTATTTGGCATTGCAGTTTGTGTCATCATTGCCACCACATGGTATCTCATAAATCACGTCCACAGAATTGTCTTTTTTCTCCCGGTCTTTTATTTTGCTGAAACATCTGTGCGTAATCTTCAAGAATAGTACGAAAAGTTTTGCAAAGTGGTTCAACATACACACACACCCGGACAACGCTTATAAAAGAGTTATACACAACTTCCAACACAAAATGTTGAATCTTATTATTAAATATAAACATAAAGAAATTTCATACATCAAAGGGGAGCTTTCAAGACTAGAGAAACTTTTGTTTGAGAGGACTCCACATGAATATGTGATAAATTTCATTCGCACCCAGGACAAACATATGGAGAAATTAGCTGAAAAAACCAAAAGACGCCATTATGACAAGTTATGCAGAATGAAGGCCGTCGCAGTTAACGATCTTGGATTACACATAAATGACAGTTGGATTAGAAACTTGACAAGCGTAGAACTACCATATGAAGCCAGAATTATTCTCTCGTTGGGTAAAAATTTCTCACTCCCCTACAGAAAAAAGGATTTTCCGTTGCTAAACGTAATCGTAGACGGTGAATATTGTATGGAGACGATTGCGGATAACATAAAACGTGATGTTGCCAGATCCAAGTTTGCTAACATTCTCTCCGACTATATGAAGCACGACGCGTTGAACTCTCAACAAAAGCTCATCCTTGGTCTATATGAGGATACCTTGAGTTTTTTAAACACAAGAAAGGATCTGGTTGTTCTCTCAGCTGACAAGGGCAATGTTACGGTTATTATGTATAAGAAGGATTACTATGAGAAAATGGGTATTTTACTATCGGATAGGAAGACTTATAGGAGTATTCGAATAGACCCTACAAAGCCGGTCCAAAAGAAGAATAATGATATGGTTAAAGACTTGGAAAGATTGGGTCTCATTAGTAAATCGGAGAAGATGAGCCTCACAACATACAATGCTACAACCCCAAAAATGTATGCTCTACCAAAGATCCATAAGGAGGGTTGCCCTCTTAGACCGATCGTTTCGTCTATAAACTCACCCACTTACGGCTTGTCAAAGTACTTGATGGGCATTTTGAGGAATGTCTACAACAACTCAACATTTAATGTCAGGAATTCTGGGATTTTCAAGAAAAGAGTGACAGAGGTAGAGATAGAAGAACACGAAACATTGGTTTCCTTCGATGTTGTATCCCTGTTTACAAACGTACCAGTTTCGCTGTGCATGGATGTCATCGAGAGGAGATGGAACGATATCAGCCAGTTTACGGAGATACCAAAGAAAAAATTTCTCGATATCCTGAGGCTGTGTACCTATGACTGTAATTTTTTCAGTTTTGACAATGCAATTTACAGACAGACGTTTGGCTTGCCCATGGGGAGCCCTCTCTCCCCGGTTTTGGCGGACCTTGTCATGGAGGAATTGCTATCCGTTTCCATTGAAAAACTTCCATTTACTCTAAAGATCATAACCAAGTACGTGGATGACATCTTCGCCATTGTGCCCAAGGAACATGTTGTTTTCATGCAGCAAATTCTCAATGATTACCACGACAATATAAAGTTCAGCGTAGAACTTGAGAGTAATGGGAAGCTGCCCTATTTGGACGTATTAGTGATAAGAAGGGGCCGCAACTTGGTCACAGATTGGTATACAAAACCACTGGCATCTGGCAGAATTATTAACTTTAATTCGGTCCACCCAAAATCGCAAATTATAAATACCGCAACCAATTTCATTTATAAGATTTTAAAACTGTCTCATGAATTTTTTCACAAGAAAAACAAAAGAATCATTCGTAGGATACTTAGAAACAATGGTTTCCCACATAAAATCATTTCGTCGTTGATTGGGAGGCAGGAGGTGAAAATAAACATAGATACAGAGGAAATGAGCACTAAAAGGGAAAAAAGAGACATCAGATTTAGAAGTAGTCAGTACATCCCGGGTTTATCGGAGAGATGTGGAGGGCTTTTCAAAAAGTACAACCAGAACTTAGGCTTAGCTTATAAAACCAGGAAGATTACGCACAGATGTTTCAGCAAAATAAAAGACCGGGAGAAAAAAGACAATTCTGTGGACGTGATTTATGAGATACCATGTGGTGGCAATGATGACACAAACTGCAATGCCAAATACATAGGAACCACAGGCCAGTTGTTGGCGAATAGATTAAATAACCACAGATCAGATCTAAGGAACAAATACTCCCACAAAACAGCGCTTGCCGAACACTGTATCTCAGAAGGGCACAACCCGGATTTTACCAACACAAGAATACTCGGCAGGGAAAATAATTACAACAAGAGAATGAAGTTGGAAGCTCTGCACATATACTCCAACAAAGACTCCATTAACAAGAGATCGGACGTTGAAGGCATTAATGCAGTGTATTGTAGTTTACTGGATTGATCGGTTACCATCTTAGTACACTGTTTGCTTTGAATATCACCAGTTGTTGTTTTTCTCGTTTTGAGTCGTGCGGCCCTTGTGGTTGGATTAAATGGAAAACATTTTTACCGTTTTTTAAATAGAATAGTGGCTCTAAAAATTTTCTAATAATTTTTGTTTGGTTTATATATACCTTGACAACAGCGAACACACTTGTAATGTTTGGACTAGCTGTATAAGTTTTTTGTTGCAAAGTTTTGTAAGCATGCTTTAGATTTTGATAGTGGTTTGTGATGCATAACGGGTTCTTTTGTTCTAGAATTCCCTGAAGATGACCGGGAGACCGGTCGAAACGTTGGTAATTGGATAAATATAATAAAGAGGTTTTATTATTATTCGTATGCGTTTTACTGTGCTGTAATTGCATGGATTCAACTGACCGTTAGCCTGATATTTTGCAGTACACAAAAAATGTTCAACAAAATTTCCAAAGAAATATATGATTTGGCAAGCGATCTGTTCTTGTGGTTTAGTGAATTTAGAGTTAAAGGGACAATAAACTCAATTATTTATATCAACGAGGGCCTTCAAAAAGGACTTCTGCCTTTTATTCGACAGCATGAAGGGTCTGTTGTGTTCTGGCCAGATTTGGCTACCAGTCATTACGCAAAATCAACGATAGAGTGGGACAGAACCAGTGAACTTCATCCAGTAGAGAGATATTGGGCATTAATCAAAAAGGAGCTCAGGACAACAAAGAAATTTGCCAAAAATGAGATTGATTTTAAAAATAAATGGAAGAGAGCGTATAATAACAAGTATAACTGTTCTAAATCTTCTGAAGGGCTTGATTAAAAAAGTTAAAAATTTCTATCACAACAAATAATGTATAGGATAAAACTTTTATATTTTAAAGCTTAAGTGTAAAGAAATAATATACATAAATTTTGTTCAAAAATTCTCATTACATTGTTTACTACAAACAGAAAAAATGGGTAAATTTTTTCTGGACCATTCTTTACTTAATAATTCAATTTATTACGTTCAAGTACGTTTTATAGAAATATACTAGAAACACTTTAGTAAAGTGAAGTTATGTCATTTCTAGAGGCCTCAATCAGCACACCTTTGATTATAATTTTGGGGAAACTAATATCTGACGCGTACTGCCCGTGATTGACCTTAGTGTGAAGCTTGACTAAAAAACCAGATTTTACCCTACACATAAGCTATACTGTTTCTAGGATTACTCGAGTTCTGGGTTATGTAAAAGTGTGGTTGAGGGAGGTTTCTTATCGGCAGACCTTGATTTACTTGTTCTCTTCTTTGGTTAGACGAATTCTCAATACGCATCTCAGGTTTGGTCAGCTTGTTAAGCTATCAATCCAGGTATTGTGTCAGTACAACTTTAAAGGGTTCGCATTAAGAGTGCTTCCGACGAGTGATCCGCTTAGGGTTTCCTTTTTACGTGAACCGCCTTCGATTGCTACAGGGTGTTTCAGATCTGACGTGCCAAAATGAGTGTGGTGATAGATCTCAACTAGACAAACAAAAATTGTAGGGAAGGGGGAGGGGGCATCTCAACCGTTTGGGATTTACAGGGTGATTCATAAATTTCAGTTTTTCATGGTATGCACATTACTCTTTTATTTTTATCTTTTGATCTACACAACATAGCGGTATCAAGCAAACGCTAAAAAACAACTGTCCTAATGACCTTTCCAGAAATGTCAACACTACTGATCTAACTCCTACCATTGCACGTACAGTCACTTCCAAAAGTGAAAAAATGGTTTCCGATTACCTAAATTTCAGAATTTTCCTAAATTTTCTCCGAAATTCATGTAATTAATACACCTTCTTTTTATTTTTATTGGATTTTCTATCTTATTACCTTTCCAAAAATCCTATCGGAGAATATTATAAAAATCAACAAATTAAAGAAATTAAACTCAAATTAATTCTAAAATGCTTTTTATTAAATTAAAAAATAATTAAAATTAATCTTGATAAGTAACGAAAGCCAACAATCTCCTTCTAACTCCCTGTTTAAGGCGTATTGCAGACAGCCTCTCCCGTATTTTCGACGTTGCATTCCCAATTCGGCTAACTTAATCCTCCGTATTGTTAACTGGGCTTGAAAAAACTTCATCCTTCATTGTTCCCCATAAAAAAAAGTCCAATGGGGTAAGGTCTGGAGATCTAGCAGGCCAAGGAATCGGTGCACCTCGTCCAATCCAGCGATTAGGCAAATTTTCAATTAGTATGACCTTCACAATGTTAACCGTATGCGCTGGTACTCCATCCTGCAATCTAATAAACATAAAAAAGGGGTATACTACTTACATGAATTTTGAAGAAAATTTATGAAAATGCTGAACTTTAGGTAATCGAAAACCAGTTTTTTCACTTTTAGAAGTGGCTGTACCTGTAATGGTTCGAGTTAGATCAACATTGTTTTCAATTTTGGAAAGGCCATCGGGATAGTAGTTTTATCGCGTTTGTTTGATGTCGCTGTGTTCGGTAGATAAAAAGATAAAAATAAAAGAGTAATGTGCATACCATAAAAAACTGGAATTTATGAATCACCCTGTAACTCTCAAACCCCCTGCCATACAATTTTTTGTTTGTCTAGTTGAGATCTATCACCCCACTCATTTTGGCACGTCAGATCTGAAACACCCTGTATACAATGCTATACAAATAGTAGAGCCTCATTTCAAACAGTTTGCTCGTAGCTTTTTGCGCAATTTTTAATCAAGAAATGTATGTATTACGTTTTAGGCCAGTTATGATGAGATTTGTCTTCCACGATTTTATCACAGCTTATTTTGGAACGTATCTACCGTGTAAAAACAGAATTCGGTGAATACTGTTATATTCTAGTGAATAGGTCAATCGTTTCTTGTCTCTTTCCGAGAAGTACGACGTCTGAGTTATAGTGGAGTCACTGAGTCGGGATTTTGGTCCGAAAATGTAACAAATTTGGACAGAAGCAAGACCAGCTCCTTCCTCCGTGCGTTCGTGCGCGAAAAATCAAAAAAGGGGTTGTTTTTGGCCGTTTGAGGATTGGGCACGGATAAGAACTTTTTTTACTATGATATTCGGGTTCAGCACCCCAAGGAGGAATTTGGTCTGCCTGAATTTGTTGCATACTCGACCTACTAATTGATTCCAGTATTAGAAGAAAATTTCTATTTGACATTATAATTTTTATTTATAATATTTTTATTTATATATTATTTCTTATATTATTATTTTTATTTCAATTTTCAGACCAATAACTTTTCTATTTACTAAGAGGTTAATTAAATTAGGATTAGGATAGGATAAATATTTAAAATCTACCGTCCATAAATGAATATTCTAAATATTGAATTGCTACATAAAATTAGTGAGGGTCAGAACTAGATAGAAATTAATTATTCATTTTACTTTGTTAAACGATCAAATAGATTTTAATAATAGGAGTCCTCTTCCAAACCTAAATCTATCAATCAACTACATCAACACTTCAATATACAGTGCATGTGATCGGACTCTTTCTGCTTTAAATAGCCTTATCTTTGATATATATTCATTAATTACAAGAAACTAAGTACAGTTTTAGTGCAAGCCCTGATGATGTAACATACTAAGCAGGCGAAACATGAAGGCTTTACTCATTTTACTTAATTTAAGGCGGAAAACCAGTTTAGATGAATAAAAAAAATCGGTTTTTTTAAATTGTTAGTTTAACTCAAGAATACCTTTTTAAAGTTTCGAATAAAAATTTCAATTCGTTCTGCTGCAATGAGCGGTTAAGTGAGCGTCCTTCATTTAAGTACCGTTGGACGTGCGGCAGGTAAAGTGGGGTGGCCATTCAGGTTGTCACTTATTCACTTAGTTGACTCAATACTAATATGCTACGAGATATTTGGAAGGGAGGGAGATGTCGACAGATGTTCCTAAATTTATTTTCAGAGTAGAAAAAAGAGTTTCTTACCTATAATATTGAAAAGTGAAAGTTAGTTTCTTAATATAATTACGCTAGCCGCCAGCCATTAGGTACACAGAGTGACACTTGGTGTACTGGCCCTAACTATGTACATGTTCCGTAACTGTGTACACTGATGTTAGTACGACTACAACCTCCTCGTGGTGGCGGCTGGAAACAGACTCAGATAGTGCTTGCAAATTGTAGTCCGGTGGAGAGGGCACTCTCTCAAATAAAGTACCTCAATTCAAGGTGGAACAGCAAATGCCGAGGTATGCGTGGCCAAAGTGGAGCTTGGTCGTTTGTAGTCTCTGTAAACCTGGTGCCCTCCTGATTCAATTTAACTTTTGGTAAGCCGGCCGGGCCAGATGGACTGTTATTCCGTGCTTACTACTAGTGGGACTAAACATGAAAAAAGTAAAAATAAAAAAAACAACAAGGAAGTAAGGAGAGGAGGATGGAGGGCTGCTGAATTCGATTGAAAACTTATTGGGCAGCGGAGAGGGTGGTGATAGGAGGTTGAGCTTGAGCTTAAGCGTAGGTGCAGTAAATAAACTATTCACTTTTCCATACAAAGGCAACATGCCAAGGAATCACCCGCAGAGTAAAGTTTATCAGGGAATGAAAAGAAAGAAGCGGTGCCGGAAGGCACGCGACTCCCTCGAAACGCTGAATAACATGGATGAAGCGTCCATCTCCGACTCGGACAGGGAGACGACGAAATGGGCAAGAGATGTTCTAGCCTTTGACCCGTTTCATGTCCCCTACACAAGTAAATCACGTGGCCTTACGTCAGACGATCCGGTCCAGACGCCAAACCCAGTGCGGGCAAAAGGGTGGGGTCCTTACACTAGGATGATAATGCCGCAATTAAGCCAAGGGGCCCGAAGCCGAGCTCCGCCAAATGGAGGGCAAACACGTTTTCCAGGGGTAACGCATCTCAAAGGAAGAGTGCGGTAACGTTCGCCGGGGGCGACAGATGGAAACCCAAGGCAGTGGAGCCAAGCTTTTGATCCACATCGACAGCTTCGGTAGGCACGGGGGCAACAAGAATACTGGCGATGGCAAAAGCGGCGCGCGAAAGCCTAAGCGACGTGCGAAGGCCTAAGTGTCGCGGCGGATGACACCGGCGGCATATCTTGAAGGCTCACGGATATATATGTTGTTTTATTTGCTTAGTTTTGAAGGTAATCTACGTAGAGCTAGTGGGTGACTACACATCACAAGGTTTTATTACTGCCGACCGAAGATTAATAGCTTGAAGAGGTTACTGCACGGAATTGTACAGTGACTGTGGTTCGAATATTATAGCAGCATCTAAAGATCTTAAGAACATGTACAATCAAGCCCTAAATTCACTTCCCAAAGATGTCACCGAAATACTTGCAAATGATGGAGCATGATGACAGAGAATACAGAGAATATTTCATCACTTTTGGCGTCGATGGTCTACTGATTGTTTAACAATGTTGTTGCAGCCTCCAAAATGGATTGCCAAACAAGAAAACCTAAAGACAGGCAACCTTGTAATATCCCCCAGCAAAATGGATGTTAAATCGTGTTATACAAACACATCCAGGGAATGACTGACTCACAAAAATTCCTAATGAGAAAAGGATTCCCACTATGAAATGAGTACACTATATAGATAAAATTAAACAACAAAACAAATTAAACTACAGTAACATATGTAAACAACACTAACGTAAAAGAGAGAGAGAAAGATAGAGTTATATACACTTTTAACGAAAGGGAATTGTTTATGGAAATAGCTCCTATAAAAATATTGTAATATTGTTCTTCTTAGAAAAGATGAATTAACAAGACATACATTTACGACTAAGCAAAATGCGGTTACTCTAAGTAAAATTTACCCATCATTCTGCCATCATTTAGTAAGTTTTGTATACCCAAAATGTCTCTCCTCCAATCAAGCTGGCCTGGTTGATTAAATCATACTTTCCGCTGTTAAAGTTCAACATAGCAAAATATTTATGGTAAATCTAAATAATTTACCTATATAATTACTTTTATAAAGTAATTTTTAACACTTTTATTCAGAAAGTCAAATTACCGACGAACAACAATTTTACTTCAACATGTCTCGGCTTCATAACGTGTTCAAAACAGAACCAAAACATTTCCCATTCTTGCCAGTCGGAATGGAAGAAATAATTTACGTTTCGTCCTGTTGGCCAGAGAAACAGACGTTTGCTTTTTCCAGAAGATTATAATATTCGGGTTCAGTGAAATAAATGTATGTATAAAAATGTAAATGCAGCTATGCTATTTCATCTCATTTTTACTTGTGTATGGCGTGAATGATAACCTATTGCTAGCATCTTTTTATAAAAAGAAAAATTTATCTCTTCTGTTACTTTTCTTCTCTCTTACTTAATTTCGTTAACCTCACAACATTTTAATGCAAAAAACACTTTTTGTGTGCGTGCATTCAGCACACGAGAATGTTGCGAGGTTAACGACATTATTTGTGAAAAACTGCCTGAGTCGGGCTTATATGACATACTTGTTCGTTGGTAGTAACACCTTAATGCAACACTAAAATATTGAAATTACCGATAAATGAATTGTGCCTGCTTCCATGTAAGGAAGCAGAGAAGCAACGGTCATATACAGAAAATATAAAGAAACCAATAAATGAAACCTACTATAAACTCTACCCATCCAAATCCTAGTTTCCCTTCATGGAGTATAAGTGCTTAAACGTAAATTACAGTATTAAGGAAATGCTCACTGTGTCTGCTACAACACATAAATATGTACTAGCATACAAACTTACTTAAAATCCATCAGAAAACTTTGCAACTAAATATATATTAACACTAGCTTAAAGCTATAGATCTAATCTTTTATATTATACATCGTGTATCATTTGTCAATACGTGTTTAAATAATAGCTTTCACCTTGCCAAACAGAAAATTTTCTGGCGGGGGCAGGGGCAATATCAACCGTTCGGGAGTTACAGGATGATTCAAACATTTCAGTTTTTCATGGTATACACATTACTCATCAAACAAACGCTAAAACCCTTCTGTCCCAATGACCTTTCCAAAATTGTCAACAATGTTAATCTAACTCCTACCATTACAGGTACAGTCACTTCCAAAAGTTAAAAACATTGTTTGCGATTACCTAAAATTCAGCATTATCCCAAATTGTCTCCGAAATTCATGTAATTAGTACACCTCTTTTTTATTTTTAGACGAAGGATTAGAATAACCGCATCCATAGAAATCCCTGACTACCTCATGATTTTATTCCACTTTAGGTAGGAAGTTCTTTAAATAAACAAAATTTTTAAGACAAAGGGTCGAAAAAGTTTGTTTTGAGTTAAGAGGTAATTAATTTTGATTATTGCTGCAAAAGAGTTATAAAATTTAAAGTGCAATTTTGTTTGATTGACGATATTAGCTAGTGTTAGCCAGAATTCACACCCTTGTATCATGGCGTTCTGTTGCTCGTACCTGAAAGAAATTTAGCTCTAAAAAAGGGTCAGTCAGCAAGAATATCTATCATAGTTGATACCACTAATTTTGAAAATATTTTACCACAAAAGTGGTGTGACAGTGTAAGTGATCAGATTATGATACAGCTGTCCAGATCGGTGTTTAAATTTGCTGGTTTAACTAAAGAGATACTTACCCTTTGGTGCTTCCCTTAAGGAAGAGGCAAAGGAATTTAGTTTTTCTTTATCAGAAACGCTGATCGTGTTGAGAAATTTTGTTATATTTATTACGTCGCTTGAGCTTTAAAAAGGTTATTTTGAATTTTTTCGCAAATTCACTCGGGTCAAGTGTACATTTTATGCATATTTTGAATTATTGTAACTTTTATTAGTCAATCTGATTGTAAGTTAACACAAAAATTCAATTGTTTACTTACCAACTTCACTTCATGCCTTCACGTCCGTGTCAACGTGTCAAAACTTGATATGTCTCAAGCCAAGGCGTAATTCAGTCTGTCGCGTCGTTCTGAACAGCGATGTAGAATCTGTGGTGTGTGTTCTCTGTCTCTTGTAATATTAAAAAAATATTTAAACATCTTGGAAATTAGCGAACTTTCTAAATCATGGAAATATTTTCTATAAATAAGAGTGAAGTGAACTTCAGTATTCCAGTGACTCCACAAAAATTTTGATACTCGTAACTTTTGACGGACTAAAGATATTGACATGGTTATTTTTATATTTGAAATATTTCTTAAGGGTGCATTTTTTTGTTTTTGAACCATATCCTTATTAAGGAAAGGAAGGACGGAGGATAAAAAGAAACATTTTTAACCAAATTTAAAAAAAATTTAAAGTCTTACCGTTCATACCTGCCACATTTTCAAAGGGTCGAGGCATATGAGGTACTGTTAAAAAGCTCATAATGCATACCTTTTTATTAAAATCTTAATTATTGTCCTACTATGTTTCGAACACAAGTTATTGTGTTTTATATGAGCTCACCTCCTTGCACACGCGAAAATATTTTAGCCGTTACAAAGAGGGTGAAGGAGTGATTTTACGAAAAAATAGCTCATCGTGAAAAGGAACAGGTGAAAGTAGTACCGACATCAGGTGGGACAAATTACAATTTTATCAAAAAAATCGTTTCAAGAGACTATAAATTAAATTCGGTGGAAAAGAAAATTAAAATTTTTTATATGACAATGGATAAAAGCATTAGAAGGTCTAACGGTAATCTGTAAGTACATTATTAAAATTAAAAACTTTCATAAAAATATCATTTAAAATAATTTTGATAACAATTAAATAAAGTGCATATAATTATTGTGGACTTAGTACTTTTATCATTTTCGAAGTGAGACTTATGTTTTAATCAAAAATAAAAATTCGGCGCGGAAAATTTTTCGTATAAGAGTCAGCATTTACGCTACTTTTGCATTAATTACAATGGAGAACAGTAAATTTTAATTGTTGCTTATAACGATAACTGGAAAGTGATTCATATTGTTAAACATATCCATATTCTACAGGCGGGGCAAAATTAATAGACGCTAATGATTACCGTGAAGGAAAACTTTTCTTAGACACTGAAGCTTATTCGAATTTTAGAACGTGATTACGAATTGATTTGAATTATTTGTGCTAAGTTATTAGGTAGTCAAAGAAGAAGGACATTACAATATAGTAATCATGCTGTTGAATTCAACGATCATTCCTGATCAAGTGTTTGAACTGAAAAGTCGCTCCGAAATTTTACTTTTGCAACATTTTCTTTAAACCAGCGATTACATTAAGCAATCCCATATAATTATCATTCTATAGTGAAATTTCCTTCCTCTTTTGAACGCACAATAGAAGTGAAGTTTACTAAAAGGCAAAAACGCTTTTATAATCACACGCCCTACGGGACATGTGGTGATGAAGCACCAGCCATTTTGTTAACATAAACTATGGTTTAACTATGAAAACGTGATTAATTTAAAGAATTTAAAATCAAATTTAGTGTACAAAGGACAACACACAACAGACTTAACTTGTCTATTGTAACATATCACTCATAGTGATACATTTTCAGCTTTCAGTAAGTATTATTAAAACTTTATATAAATTTTTACATTAATAAGACTCCAGCTTGTAACCCCACTTAACCAATAATATGGTCTACCCAGAAGACCTTATAGAGGAGACCGGCGAAGATAAAGGCGGCACTACTATAACATTAGATAGAGCGCAAAAATATCCCAAAGAATTAGAACTTAGGGAATATAAAGTTCTTATTAATTCTAAAGACAATCCCATTCCAAAAGCCTCATAACAAATTTTCCGCTAATAACTGATATTCAGTATAAAACAAAATACCGTATCTGCGTTTTCACGAATGAGAAAAATACTGCTAATTCCATTGCAGCCGATAGACATATTAGGAAAACTTACCGCACCATCATTCCCGACAAAAATATAGAAGTCATAGGAATTGCGCCTATTCCCATCGATTTCTCTGAAAGAGATATTTACAATGGTAAGGCCTACTATAAGTTAGGACCCCAACCATACAATCCCCTGGAACTCATTGAAGCTAGACGCTTTATAAGAAATACTTTGAAGAAATGCAAGTTGCCTTAGACATGGCTCAAATCACGTTTAGTGGGAATACTCTCCCACCATATAGATAACGTCATCTTTCCTAGGTGTATAACCTAAACCCCGTATTCTGCAATGAAGAGGTTGCTGGAGATACGGCGACACACAATTAAAATGCAGATCTAAGAATAGATGTCTTAACTGCGGTGTAGAAGAGACCCACTTAAACTGCACATCAACAGCGATGTGTGCGAACTACCATAGGCCTCATCCAGCCAACTATAGAATCTGTCCGATCCTGCTAGATAAAAAAAGACAAAAGCAAATAACATCGCTTTCAATGGTTACCCCCACCAGGATCTTTACTTTTAACATTGAAGATTTTCCAGCCATCACTCCTAAACACACCCTCAAACCAAAGTATATGGCGGACCCCTTGGAGATTAAATCCTCAATAAATAAAGAAAATAAAGATTTCTACCACTCCAGAATTATTAACTCGAATTCCACGGTGGAATTTCCACCCCGATAACCAATGTACCTCTTTCAACACCAGCTGAGGATTTCTCTACTATTACCAATTTAACCGATCTATTTCCTAAGCCTTCCATAAAAAGAAAACAAAATTTAATCAGCCCCATTAAGCGATGTTTGGAAGTTATTCAAGCTGAACTAGAGGAGTCGGACTGTGTGCTCTCTAAAGAAGAAACAAACATATTAATCTCCAAACTTAAAGAATAAATCTACAATATATACTTATCTCATCATCCCCCTTTATACATTTCAAAAGACAAACCGGATAATATAGAAGCTAGTACTATTCTGATAGATGACCATGAAGGTTAATCTTACCGTTGCTCTCTGGAACCCAACCAGCGTAGTTAACAAAATACAAGAATTACAACACTTCCTCCATACAAGTAACACTAATATATCCCTGTTGACCGAAACATGGCTTAAAAACAATAATAAACTTAATATAAAAAATTTTACAACACATAGACAGGACCGCCTCACCACAGGAGGAGGTGTACCTATACTCATACGAAATTAAATTTATTTGAAAAAAAAATGTACAACTAATTGCTTGCGAAATTTCATGGAACAATCTTATAATCTGTATAGTCACAATATACGCACCGCCACGAGCGCATTATTCATCTATGGAACTACAACAAATCTTCAGCCCTTTTGCAGCCTATAATAACATATTACTATGTGGGATTTTAACGCACACCATAAGTTTTGGGGTAACTCCTATACAGACATAAAGGGCAATGAAATTTTAGACTTTTTTAACATACGCAACTTTATAATTATCAATGATGGCGCTCACACTTTTCTCAACTCAACTACCAGCACTGCCATAGATCTTACGATGGCTACACCTACGCTAGCTATCTTAAAAGAATGAAAAAGTTTTCACGATACCATGAGTAGTTCACACAGGGCCTGCATTACTAAAATTTCTACCTCTCCAGATCCCAATATGGCTTCCTCCAGAATTAATAGAATCTCAAATAAAATCAATCACGATGAACTCAAACACAGACTATTGCGAACATTAAAAACCTTCACAACAGAGCAAGAGGCTAATGATAAAGATATGATCTCATCATATACAACGCTGGTGAATAACATAAGTTCAACCCCAAACAACAATAAAAGGAACCATAACAAATACCCTTGCCCCTGGTGGAGCCAAAAATGTGCCCAAGCAATCGAGCTTAGAAGACTAGCCCTGAAAAGATTCAAAATACATCCGAACCACTAAAATTTTGCGAAACTTAAAATACAAGAGAAAGAGACCACTTTAATTGTTAAAACTGAAACAAACGAAGCTGGGAAAACGTCTGTAACACTACTTCGAGAGATATGTGGCGTAAAGTGAAAGCGTTCAAAGGGTGTCAAACAGCTATACACTGTCCCATCCCACCCGATGAACTGGCACATAACTTTGTAGGACTTCCTGGTCCTCACTGTTTACCTGTTAGTCTAGTAAAGGATAATAATATACCACATGATAGGACCAATAACGCCTTTCAACCTTTCCCAATGGTTGAATTAAATCAGGTACTTCAAAATCACAGAGACACTGCCCCTGTGATAGATGAAATCAGACATCTGAGTTTTACCATCAAAGAAAGACTTCTGGAAATATTTAATGTCTTTTTGAAACTAAGTATTATCTCCCCAGACTGGAATACAAGCCAAATAATACCTAATCAGGATTCTCTACTCGTTAGCCAATTGCACTTGCTTCAACCTTCAGGAAAACCTTCGAAAACCTAATCAAGTTAAGACTTGAATATTATCTTGAACATAACAATCTTCTCCCTCAATTCCAGTTCGGTTTCAGGAAAAATATTTCGACTATTGATTGCACACTCACTCTATAGGTTCATATGAAATTAGCACCTATTAAAAATAAATACACTCGCTGTGCCTTTTTAGACATACACAAGACTTTTGACAATTTATAACCATATTATATGAAAAACTTCTACAAACGGGGACCCACCAACTTATAACAGACATTATCATATTACTTATGTCCCTCAAAACCATCCTAATCAACAATGAAAATAGGAGCAGTCAAAAATACACATCGTACACAGGCATTCCACAAGGATCTGCGCTTAGTCCAATCCTTTTTAACGTGTATACGAGAGACATTGACAAAGCACTACCACACAATGTCAAAATATTCACCTTCGAAGATGATATTTGTCTTATGGCCTCAGAGGATACCCTAACGGAAACTGTTGACGCTTTGCAGTATGCCATAACCAAAATTAATACAAATCTATCTGAGTTAGGTCTCACTATTTCTACACAAAAATCTCGTATTCTAGTTGGGGAAGAAAGTTCAAACCGGTAACTACTTTAACCAATATTATGATTAATTCTGACGTAATCAAATATGTTAGAGGAACACACTTTCCGGGAAACTACTTTGATTTAAAATTAAATGGTAAGTCTCACATTTCTAATATACAAAAAAAATGTTAACAAGCCATCAATATAATTAAAGCGCTTTGTGGCACTAAATGCGGTGCACATCCCACATCTCTTTTAAACATATACAAGGGTATGATAAGGCCCATGATGGACTACGTGTCCCCTCTACATATATTCTGAAGCTCCCAAAAACGAGCTTATGAGACTAGACCGCATACAATATCAGGCCATTCGATCGGCACTAGGAGCTATGAACTCATCTCCCACAATTGCCCTGGAAGTTGAGGCAAATATCATAACTTTAACTGAAAGAAGGCTAATAAATACCGAGAAACTAGTAACCAGAATCCTTTTACAACAGAAACATCAAGCTCATCAGCCTCGACAAGAAATTATACATATCCTAGATAAAACCCCGAATGCTAAACTGCCATATCTCATACAATCATACGCTACACATAATCATACGAAATCACATAATCTTATAAAAATTAAACAACTCCCCCTTTAGTATGAATTACAGTATAACTCAATTTCACCCTACAGTTGTCATCCCCAATATGAGTAATAAGAATAATCTCCATTCTAATATAATAAAAGACAAATTCATGAAACTTATTAACACTAAATGGAAAAAATTCAACAAAATCTTTACTGACGGCTCTAAGGATAACACGAAAACCAGTTGTGCAATATGGGCCACTACTTACGACTTAGAAGGCACATTTCTCTTAAATCCTCAATTTTCCATTTTTTACGCAGAAATCAGGGCTATTCTAGAAGCTATTCTATTCATTGACTCGCTAAAAACCTCCCAATTTAATTCTGTCAGACAGTAAATCTGTGCTCTGTGAGTCAAAAAACCATTCCTAATATTTAAAATCAAAAAAATGGTGTTTCAACTAAAAAATGGTGTTTCAACTAAAAAATGATTACCATGATTTCTATGGATCCCCAGTCACATAGGTATTGAAGATAACGAATATGTAGACAAGCAAGCTAAAGAAAAGAAGATAATAATATCGAACATCCTGCTACAGAGCTTGTTCCTAAGTTAAAGAAAGACATATTGGATAAATCGCAACCAAAATGGTATACCTCTCCCAAAGGTAGAAGGCTATATAATCTTAAATCACAAATAAATACCCCCACACGGTTTGAAAGCCTTGATCTTAGCAGATCAACGATTAAAATTATAACTCGGCTCAGAATTGGACATGTCACCAGCAATGAGCACTTATACAAAATCAACATAAAAGGCTCTCCAGCGTGTGAATGTGGAACACCGATCCAAACCATAGACCATTAACTTTTCCGCTGCCATTTAATAAATCCCCACGCAAGAAAGAACCTATTATCTGACCTCCTAAAGGTGAACCCCAAATTCATAGATTATACATCCTTAATGGGAATTGCAAGTCTGGAGTCTTTCAAAATCCTATCTTAATTAATTATTGAAAATAAGATCGTATTATAATAATAAAACCATTTATCTGAAAGCTGTATCCTGACCTTTAAGGACTACTTACGAACGACAAATTACAATTAACTAAAACATAAAAAAACAGTACAACAATAAACAGGCAACATAAAGTATAAGTATATGTAAAGTATAAAGTATATGTTCTACAAATTAGTAGTATACATCTGCAACAATTTGAATTACTAAAATGTCCCACCGAAAAATGGTACAAATTTTAGTAGTCATTAGGGCCTTTCCTATTGGTTCTTTATTCTAAGACAAAAAGTCTTGGGCACGTCTTGGGCACGTCTTGGGTCGTATTTTCGAACCCTCATAGCTTTGGTTTGAATAATACCAGAGAGCCTAAATTCTTAGAATAAGATGTAGTTACCAGACTAAAGCAATGCACTAAGTTTCATTGGTTCAGCTTTTATACTTTATATTTTATTAATACCTGAAATACGTCGATTTCGGTACTCATAATCATCAAAGCCTCCGTCATCAAAACCGCCGTAATCAAAACCTCTGTCATTAAAACCTCTGGGGTATCTACTTCCTGAAATCTTAGAAAGCTGAAATTTGGTATGCTGACTAGAATGAACACACAAGCAACGAAAATATTAAGAAATCTGTAACTTTTACCCCCCATAGAGGGGGTTCAGGTCTGTATATAAAATTTCTTATTGGTAGGCACGGAAGGAGAAATTTAAAAAAAATACAAGCACCAGACCATGGTCGGACCAATATTTTCTCCTAGCGTTTTGGACGAAAATTTGGTTTGCGACTAAAATTTTAGGTATAATCAGAGATTTCTTGTTATTTCGGTTAAAAAAGTGTACATGGTTTTACTTTTTTGGAAAAATAATTTAGTCTGCTTTAAGTTAATATAAATAAAGCACAACAGTCAGCTATAGTTGAATATAATCGGTTAATAGCTAAGTACCACCTTGATTTATCGCTTATTGCAAATAATACGCCAAAAAGGAAAAGAGGCAACGATAGAGAGTAGGCTATGAAAAAGAGAATAGCTGACGTAAAAGAAATACAGTCCGATAAAATAAAAAGAACTAGAGCATCTTACAAAAAGATATGAAATCCCACCAGAAACATTTCAGGTAAAGAAGGTTGCCAAGACTCGCAAGCTCATACCGCTTTCACTGTTAAAAAGTTATCAGACCTCTAGAAACGCTACATCTTGATCAAAAAGTATTGCTTGGAAGTGTCGCGGCCGTCGCACAGTCACTCATATGGACTTATGTTAAGAAATTAAGTCACTGCTTTTTAATGACAATTTATAAATAGATTAAAAATGATACTAACAAATTTTCGGCTCTTAGTGGGTGCGAATCAACGAAACAAAAGGTTAACAATAAGAAAGTAGGAAAAGAAAACTATTGCTATAACTGCGGGTACTCAGAACATGAGTTTCACGCTTGCCCGAATAAGCAAAAGGGACCCAGTTGCTTTAGTTGCAACGAGTATGGACACAAGCGTAACAATTGTACTTAAAAGGAAGTGTCATCTACGTTCACGCATACTGTTACCGTTAGCAGTATGTGTTTACCAGCAAAGATCAATGGGTTCGTTCTTTATTAGACACAGGAAGTGACATATGTGTTATCAAAAAATCCATTCTCAAATTAATACGGCCAAAATCTACGTCGGCAAATGTATCATTTCGGGCTTGGCTACGAATTTCCGCACGAAGGGATCCTGTAAATTAAAAATGGATATAAGTGGAGAAGAATATGATGAAATTGAGACACATATAGTTCAAGGTAGTTGTATGAAGCTGAAACTTCCAAGAAATTTGCAAGTTTACAAAACGTTAACAAATTTCTTGGAACTTAACAACAACATGCATTTCATGACATGCAAAAAACATGATATATGTTGCATATTGCCTACACCTAACAGCAGAATAACACAACATAGGTGTCGGCAATAGGAATGGTATGTGTTTTTAAGTCAGGTGCATCAGTTGCAGGTGATTATTTTGCATTTTTTCACACCTGCGAAAGCTGATGCACTTGACTTCAAGTACATAAAATTCGGCAATTTAAGCCCACTTTTCACGCAAATAACACATAACACGTAAAATGCAATATAGTTTGAACTACACTTACCTGTTTATTCACAGCAAAACACGGTAATTAACTAAAAATCTTTGCGACCGCGAGACGCAATTTACAAACCGTGAAATGGCATTACTTCACTTTCTGACAGTAAACGTCATATGAAATTGAGGTATCCTTTCGACGGGAATTTGATGGTAGTGTGGTGACAGCCAGCACTCTGCTTTAAAGTTTTTATCTTATGAAGTTAGAAACAATTAATTTCTAAATACACTTAACATATTTTACCAAGTACAGAAAACAGAGTATCCTTCGACTCAGATTTTGAGTATAAAAGGGAGCACACAAACGGTAGTAGTTCAGTTCACTACAATCATCCAATTGTAACTTTAGAATTAATAAGTTGTTAAATAAATCATTTTTAAAAAATAAAATCAAGTCTACTAAAATTCCTACTTATTTTCAGCAAACCAGAATATCAAATCTTCGCAAATAAAAAATAACGCCTACCTTCAATTAGCAGTGCCCCCCACCAGTGGTAAGGTACTGCAATTGAAGAGATAAAATTAAGGAGGTTAACACGTGCCCTCCTCACAGTAGAGGTAACTAAATAACTAAACAGTTACTTCCACAGTAGTACCAGAATCGCAGTGAATTACGTAATTTTTGAATTATTCGCGATTTTATTAATTTACATTTACGTAATGAGTGCGAAACAGACGCACAAAGTGAAAACGAGAAGAAAAAACGTGCAAAGATTTGGGTTGAGTTCATTGAAATTATGATTTTTTCGGTTGTCGCCATTTTATAGCACAATTTTAATTTAATTAATTTTTTACTCAATTCATACGCTTTAATTAATGAAGTTATGTCAATAAATTCATTAAATGGTAAGGAATCTAGCAAAAATAATTTGCGAAAAGATTTTAGTCAGGAATTTTGAAAATAATACCAATTTATAAATTCTCGGAGGGGAAATGGCGACAACAGAAGGTATAAAAAGGACTTGAAAACGTCAACTTTACCTCATTTTAGTAGTGATTTTATAAAAGATTAAGTGGTGAGTTTAATTTTGAAATTTAATTTTGAGTTTGGCAGCCATTTTCGATCAAGAAAAAGGTTTTTATTTCTTTTGAAATTTAAATTTAACAAGTTTTGATTTTTTTTTGTGGAAATGAACAATAAGTTAATGTAAATTTACGAATGTTTCCTTTTATGAAGTTTTTTTCTGAAGAGAATAATTTAAATTGTTTGCTAATAATATTTTTCATTGCGTTGAACAATTGAACATTATTAATTTTGGGAATTTATTTTGAAGTGAATTTTTCCTGAATTTCGTTATATTTTTTTTGAGCAAATAAGTTGGTCAAAATATGCTTAGATTGGCATTTTGTCTACACATCATTTCTTGGTGACAAGTTTGGTGATTTTATTCATTTTTTTGACTTTTATATTTTTTATAATAGTTTTATTACAGCAGTGCATTTCAATATTTCTTTTTTGAGTGAACAATATCGAACTATTGCGAATTTTTGTATGTACATAAAAATAAAGTGTTTTTTTAAACTGGTTAGGGTCTGTAATTGTGCAAATAATCAATTAAGTGATATACATCTGAATAATTCATGCCTTTACGGTAATTATATTCATGTATGTAACTGAATTTTCTTTCATATAACAGTCAATTTTAAACAGTGGAATTATTTTACCGTAACGTGTACAAACTTGTACAAGTGTGAATTAAAGGTGAAAATTAACCAAATCTGTATGCGGGTTTCCTTTTTTCAATTTACCTAAAGTTCAAATTGACTTAAATATTAATTTCAGAATTTTGTATTCCTTGAATTCAATTAGATATTTTAATTTGGATTTTGATTCATTTAATTCGTTTATTTTCTTTTGAACATTGTTTGAGTTCAGAATATTTTTATCGTAAGATTTCTCTTTATCTTTACATTGAATTATCTGATCATTGTTGTTTTTGAACAGAAGCGCTCTATGATTTTGGGCATGAATCTTTTACGTCAGGCTGTTGTTAAGATAGACGATGATCAATAATTAATGGTGAAAAAATTAAACGCAGAAGAAGGACCTGTTAAGGAGGAGGATGAAGCCACTTGCTTTTTGGCAAATATAGAGGTCGATAAGGGCATCGATTTACCTGAATTATGCAATTTAAGAAATGAGGCCTTTGCAAATGAAATTTCAAAAAATCATTTAGGAATACTCAGCTGCGTACCCCGCTAAATCGCCCATTTAAATAAAGATCATCCCTCTAGACCATATTCCAGTATTTCAAAGACCAAGAAGATTTCCGCCTAAGGAGCAAAAGGTTATGGACAAACAGGTATAAGAGTGGCTCGAAAACGGATTAAAGTGGAAAGCTCATCGGATTACTACAGTCCTGTAGCTTTATTCAAGAAAAAGAATGGGTCACGCAGATTGTGCGTAGACTAAAGAGCGCTCAATAAGAAGATTCATCGAGATCATTACCCTCTTCCGATAATAAAGGACCAGATCGACAAACTGCAATGTTCAACAAACGCAAAGAGGACAGTTCGAATTCCTTTGTGTGCCTTTTGGGCTGTGCAACTCCCCTAGAGTATTTCAGAGATATATTAAACACGTATTTCGAGACTTGTTCAATGAAGGCGTTATCATCGTGTACATCGATGATCTGGTTGTTCTGGCCAAATACGTGGAAGGGTTACAAAACCTGAAAAGAGTGTGGGCAGCAGAAAACGGTCTAAGTATCAAGTGGAAAAAATGCCAATTTTTTCAGTGAGAGGTTTAATACTTGGGTCATATAGTGAAAGCAGGGACAGTTTCTCCGTCACCAGTTAAGACGAATGCCGTTGTAAATCTCTCACAATAATCCACAATCAAGCAAGTTCAGAGTTTTCTGGGATTGACTGGGTATTTTAGGTAATTCATACCAGATTATGCAGTAATTGCCAAACCTTTGATCGATCTTTTGAAAAAAGATGCCAAGTTTATCTTCGGAGCAGAGTCAGTAGACGCTTTTAAGCACTTAAAACTAAAATTAACAAGCCCGCCAGTGCTGAGGATCTTCGAACACGGGTGATACACCGAACTACACACCGTACTATATTAGCAGGAAGACTAGTTAAACTGAACAGCGATATACGAGTTACGAATTAGAAGTATTTGCAGTGATTCAAGCATTAAGAAAGTTCAGGATTTATATTTTAGGACAATCTTTTAAAATCTTCACGGATTGTAAAGCATTTACACTAACTTTGAATAAAAGGACCTGGACACAAAAGTCTTGCGATGGGCTTCATTGCTCGAGGACTTCCAGTACGAAGTTATTCATCGGCCAGGTTCAAGATTGCGTCACGCTGATGCACTTAGCAGAAATCTGATGATATTGTGTATAGAAGCGTTAAAGCACGGTTCGTACAGGTATTTCGATATTCATCACGATGTACTATGCAAGGATGTTAACGACAAATTATTATATGTTTCCCGACCAAATCAAAAATAGTATTATAAGGTCTACTCACAAAGAAGGACATTTTCACCACCAAGATGAAGGAAAAAATCGAAAAGGAATACCATATTTCGGACCTGCAGAAAAGAATCGATGCTTTCATCGCTTCATGCGTAAAATGTGTTTAAGCTGAAAGGAAAGGAGGAAAGCCAGAATCTCTCCTACACTTTATACCCAAAGAAGAAAACCCATTAGAGACACTACATATCGACCACCTTTCAATGCAACAGAAAAAGGTTACCGACATATTTTTGCTATGGCGGATAGATTTACAAAATTTTGCTGGCTGTTCTCGGTTAAGACATTAAGTGCGAATAAAGTAATCAATAAATTCGAAATAGTAGCTGACACATTTGGTTACCCAAGAAGAGTGATAAAAGATCTAGGAGGCGCATTTATATCCGATGCATTTTGCAAGTATTGCAAAAATCATGATATTAGTGTTGTTCATATTACGGTCGGAATTTCAAAGGGTAATGAACAAGCCGAAAGGCTCCACGATACTGTGATTTCTGTTTTAACAAAATTGTCTCTAAACGATCCTGAGAAATGGTATCAACATGCCTCAACGGTTCAAAGAGTTCTTAATAGTATCTACCATCTGACGAAGATGCCAGCAATGATGGGGAGACTGCTGACATCACTGTGATAGAGGTATCCTCACCTGGACACAGTGATGTTAAGATTGGTCCAAATTAACCTCCATCATTCGAAAGCAGCGTCTGCAGCCCTTCTCCTTCGTCTTGCGCAAAAAGGAGAAGATCTCATCCTTGTCCAAGAACCTTGGATCATCAGAGACAAGGTTTGCGGACTCAACATGAACGGCTATAAGCTCCTCTATTTACAAGGTACAAGTAAACCAAGGTCATTTATCCTCATTAAGAATAATATTAATGCATTTATTCTCACACAGTTCAGTGATAAGGACACAACAACAGCCATACTGGAGTTACAAAACAACAATATCTGGACAACCTCCAGTTACATGGCGCACGATGTGGTGGACATTCCTAGTACACTACTCAGGAATGCGATCAAGGAAGCCACTTAACAAAAGAAGACGCTGGTGATCGGAGCAGACGCCAACGCTCATCATACAGTCTGGGGCAGCTCGGACGTCAACGAAAGGGGTGAGTTACTTTTTGATTTTATTCTCGGAACTAACCTCCAGATTTGTAATGTGGGTGCAGAACCCACTTTTACTAACTCAATTAGGCGGGAAGTTCTAGACATTACCTTAGTCTCAGAACAATCCGCCCACTTAATAACGGAGTGGAAGGTATCCAAGGAACCATCCTTCTCCGACCATGCCTATATTGAATTTGGTATAACACTTCACAAGATGATGTACCCTCCCTATAAAAACAGGCTAAGGACAAACTGGGACCTCTACAGGATGGTCCTCAGTAATAGTCTGCCTACTACAGGTCCACCCATAATTGACAGTGAGCAAACCCTTGACAAGGTGGTGGACACTTTAACGCTTGCGTGTAATGAGGCGACACAAATTTCCTGCCCCGAAAGGGTCCCTAGAGGCAAGCCCAAACCTCCGTGGTGGTCGAGTGAGATCATGACCCTAAGAAAGAAGTGTCGTAAGCTTTTTAACCAAGCGAAAAAAACTAATGTCTGGACTTCTTATAAAGAATGCCTCAAAGAATTTAAGAAACTGATTAGGAAAGCAAAACGATCCTCATGGGAGGGCTTCTGTAATAAAATCTAAAGCTCCTCTGAAGCGAGTCGTTTGCGGAAAATCCTCTCAACAACGCCCATCACCCCAAGCCTCCTGACCAAGAGTGATGGTAGTTGGACTTCATCCAGTCTTGAGTCGCTGGAGCTACTTGTAAACACTCACTTTCCGGGTTGCTCAGCGACCAGCAGTGTGGAGCTGCCGGATACTCCAAGCGACCATGAACTGGTCCACAAGATACTTGATGCAAGAAAACTGAAATATCCGATACGAAGTTTCAAGCCGTATAAATCACCGAGATTGGATAAAATCACCCCAGCTGAACTATAACTAGCTTCCGAGATACTTATTCCGTGGCTAATGGTCATCTACGAGGCTTGCCTTAACCTCACCTATATTCCATCCTCATGGACGAAGGTGAAGGTGGTCTTTATCCCTAAAGTAGGAAAAGCCTCACATTATAAGCCCAATGATTTTAGGCCCATTAGTCTCTCCTCCTTCCTGCTCAAAACCTTGGAGAGACTACATTAAAGAGACAGTCAATCATTCCAAGTTGTCTCTCCCGCAACATGCTTATACTAAAGGTAAGTCCGTAGAGACAGCCCTACACGAACTTACCACAATCATAGAGCATTCGCTACTACAGAAGGAATATTCACTTGTAGCCTTCCTTGATATTGAGGGTGCTTTTAACAATATAAGATCAAAGGCGATACTGGCATCCTTGAGGAGGCTTGAAATCGACGACCCTCTCATCAAACTTATTGACCTCATGCTAAAAAGCAGGGTCATTATCTCCAGCTTAGGAGAATCCAATATCCAAAGAGTGGTAACTAGAGGCACCCCTCAGGGAGGAATCCTTTCACCACTCTTATGGAACTTAACTCTGAACGAGTTGCTCATAGACCTGGAGTTATTCGGTCACAAGGTTATTGCCTATGCCGATGATATTGCCCCGATATGTTCAGGAAAGCACCCCAATACACTGGCTGAGGTTTTACAACACGCCCTCTCCAAGACTTCATCATGGAGTGATGGGTGTGGTCTAGGTATAAACCCTAACAAAACAGAGTTAATACTCTTCTCTCGGAGGCATAAAACACCTCCTATTAATTGCCCTACACTAGACGGGGTTAGGCTGGAACTGTGAAACCAGGTTAAGTATCTAGGTTTAGTCCTAGATAGAAAACTTACCTGGAAGCCTAACATCCAAGAAAGAGTACGGAAAGCTACAGTAGCGCTGTACTCGTGTAAGAAGACTATAGGGAAAAGATGGGGTATGGAACCACGCATTGTGAATTGGCTCTATACAAGTGTCATACGGCCTATACTCATGTATGGGGTGGATGTCTCACCCATCTCAAAGCAATGGACAAAGTTCAGAGGATGGCAGCACTGCTGGTAACAGGTGCCCTGGGAACTACACCTTCCAAAGCCCTGAACACTATTCTCCACCTTCTACCGTTGGATCTCTTTGGTAAGCAAACCGCAGCGTCAGCCGCCATTAGGCTTAACTCAATCCAGATCTGGAAGCGAACTGATTTCGGTCACTCCAAAATATTGCAAAATAAAACTGCGAGCAATATCGACTACACCTCGCCCAAGCCTTTCTTTGGAGCAAAATTCGATTTCTTCTTTCCCACCAGATCGGAGTGGGAGAAAGGTCCTCCCCAATGGGAGAACTCAGTGCATCTCTACACTGACGGCTCCAAATTGGATGGCAAAGTGGGTGGAGGAATATTCTCGGAACACTTGGACCTCGATGTCTCATTTCGCTTACCTGACTACTGCAGCCTGTTTCAAGCAGAAATCATGGCTATAAAAGTAGCTGCGGACCGTCTGAATCAACTAGCGCTACCTACAGACAATGTATGTATTTTCACAGATAGTCAGGCAGCTATTAAATCCCTTTCGGGAGTATACACAACCTCCAAAACGGTTATAATATGTCGCTCAACACTAAATGACATAGCTGAGCATCTGAAAGTACGGCTCATCTGGGTGCCTGGACATAGTGATATTCCGGGAAATTGCACAGCCGACGAACTAGCGAGAATCGGTACCACACGGCCTGATTCGGACCTTAACCACCAGCCGGGTAAACCGCTAGCTACATGCAAAATGGAGCTCTCACAGGAGGCTCTCGAGATTGCTAATAACAACTGGGAAGAAGAACACACCTGCCTGATTACCCGACAGATATGGCCAAAGCTTGACCTTAAGCGGTCAAGAGGGCTCATCCTACTCGGACGCAAAATAATTAGCACTACAGTAGCCGTAATCACGGGTCACTGCCTCATAGGTAGAAACGCCGATAGGCTGGGCGTGCCCTCAAACGACTTCTGTAGGAGTTGCCACGACGAGGAGGAAGAGGAAACCATACTTCACCTCCTCGGTAGCTGCCCGGCCCTAGCCAACCGTAGGAACCGGTTTTTGGGCTCCCCCTACTTCAAAGAGCTAACCGAGCTGGGCTCCACAGATGTCAGAAACCTGACTCGATTTATCGGGAGTTCAAAATGGTTCCCGACGAAGAACTAAGGATGAACATCCATCACAACCCAGTCAAAATAATTTTGACTTTCCGTGAACTAGTTCCACTAGATGCAAGAAACTGGTTCGGTGCACAGGGGACAGAATGTTAACCCTCCTATTTCTTAGGTAATTTTATGGGGTTGTTAATTTCAAGCCTCAATGTGGTAGCACAAAGGGCCTCTTAGGCCTAAGTGTGCCTTCTTAGGCAGCCACTTTAACCTAACCTAACCTAACCTACCATCGAGCGATTCAGACAACTCCGTTCGAAGTACTCATCGGTACCGAAATGAAAAAAGACTACGAATACACGATTATTGAAATTAGTGAACAAGAATTTGCTAAAAAAATACGCCAATATTCGAAATGAACTACCAGCAACGAAATGTAAAGTAAACGACCTACAAAGTAGCGATAGAACGAACCCAATTTGGAGTAGGTCTTAAAATGAAACCCAAATTCTTGGGACCGTACAAAGTGGTAGCTGAAGAAGGCTTTTGACCGTTACCAGGTTAGCGACGAAGAAATGCTCGACCTAAAAAATGAAAATGGAGATGAAGACCATAGAATGGAAGAATAAGCTGCAAGGACAGAAGAATTTGAAAAGGGTGAAGTGCATGAAGGCATCAATTCATCTGGGTCAGACGAATAATTCAGGTTGGACAAATGTGGGTGTACGAAATTAACACTAAAATATTGCACTAACCAGCATCCATCAGCTCTTGGCATTCCCGTTCTTTTTTACGAATAGTGCTATCAATTAGGGTTCTTATCATTGTAGTTCTCTCTTTTGCAATGCATTTTAGACTGATGGGCAGTTTAAGTTTCAGTTTTGGTTACAACGTGGACGTAGAAAAGGTGAAGCATATTAACGTGGCTGTAAAATTGAACTCTAGAAAGCTTAATTTAAATCTGATGTCAATTATATTAGTCTAGAATCACAGAAACTATAATAAAGTCATAAAATTAGTTATCACAAATCGTGTTTATTCTTTAAATTATCACATATATACAGTAAAATCTCCCTATAGTGAACACTGTTCGTCCTCCCAATATCGAATTTTTCGCTTTTCAGAGGTGAAAGTCTGAGATAAAACTCCAACTTTTCGTTTTTTTTTATTTAATAGATACATACTATGTAAATATACTACTTTTTCCGTAAATGACTTAAAACATGTATTTTAGGTCCACTTACATTTGCCGCTTAGGGCCGCTGAATTTGGTCAATGTGCTTATGAGATCAAATTTTTTTGTGAAATTTGAACAAGTTCAAGTGTAACTATATCTGCTATAAGGGTTGGGTGAACTTCTGTTGTGAGCATTAAGTGCAGCGCGAACAGTTGTCAAGTACCTGAATAGAAGTCGCAAGTGATTTCTCCATACACAGTGGCTCACAGTGGCTGAACTTTGTAAATGTCCCCATCTCCCTTGTTGATTTTCAGTCCGCTATTAGGAGGTTCTCCACATAAGGTTTCATTTATTAGGATTTTCTACTTTGAGCATTCGTTATTGAGAGGGACCACTATAAAAAGTTGTTTGCTTTTCGGAGCTGTTGTTTCGTGTTCGGTTGTATGAGGACCAATGATTAAAGGAAACACTCGAGATTACTTTTTACGTTACGTTACGACGGAGATGAATCAACTGAACTGACTGATACATGTAAAATCTCTTCAAGCTGCAGAGTGCAGACTTTATCGTAGTGGTAGTTGGTGGCGAATTACCACTACAGAGGTGTCCATAAATGGAGGTTTAATATATATGTATATATATATATATATATATATATATATATATATATATATATATATGACCTTAAAATTTATAGGACCAATCCCAATACTATTTTCTGGCTAATCCATTGGCACATTTTCCTACGAATACTGGTGAGGATAAATTTTGCTATCTTGGAAACATAGTTACAGGAGACGTCTGCAATGAAGCTGATGTGCAGGCTCGCATCAGTTAGGCTCGAATTGCATTTAATACTCTTGCTAAGATCTGGCGCAATAACAACATTTCCAGTTGCACAAAACTTCGAATATAACGAAAAATCTGTTCTGTTATGTGACTGTTCAATATGCAAAGTGGCCTGTCAACTACAAGCTACAAGTCTTTGTCAACTTTTGTCTCCGGGGCGTTCCAAACATTCGCAGACTTACAGGCCAGGGCACGATAAACACCAGTATTTCCAGAAGACTTATTACAAAAATTTAAAAAAAAACACGTTTTCAAAGGTTCAATATTCTGTCATAGGCCCATGAGCTTTCAAGACCACCTTTATCCTTACGGGAATTAATGAATACAAATTTGTTAAGAACTCTTGCAAAATCTGATTTATCCAAATATCCTCCCGCAATGAAGCTAATCCAAAAGTCTCCCTAACTTATCAAATCTAGAAATTCTGAGAGATTACTTGCATATTTTCTCAGACGTGATGCATTGCCTAGAAGATTACAGATGGCACCAATCGATGATGATTAATCATATTTTGTTGAGCATACCTAGTAGTTCATTTGCGACGGAATCTTTCCATCGGAACCTTTCAGGTTGAATTTGTTTTCACTTGAAAATATGACATTTGTCTAATCTGATATAGTCCATTCGAGATGACTCCTGCAAAAATTAATCCTTTTTCCTCTACGACTTGTTCAGTTAAGGTTTTTTACACTTCTTACATGAACCCAAACCTACACATAACAGCGCATTTCTTGCGGCACGCGACGTTCAGTGCTGACAAGACTTACGTCAATATGATTTGCTATATCCTGACTAGTGATGAAGGAGTATTGGCTTACCATCTGCCTAATAGCACGAAGCATCCTAGGTTTAATAACCTTCGGATCTTTCAGGTGGCTTAAGAGTCGCTAAATTGCCACGTTCGCGATATTCTAACGAGTGAACAGGTAGTTGGGTCGATTTTTTCTTTTCAGATAAGGTCAAACCACCTGCAACTGAGTGATTGTTAACAAAGTTGAAATTATAACTGCTTATAGTCTATTAAATTCAATAATATTCCTATATATATATATATATATATATATATATATATAAATATAGACGTAGAGCGTTAGACGGAAAGTATTTTCTACTCAAAAGGGTAGTAAAAGCTTCTCGTCTCTAGTAAAAACCGTAAAGAACAATTTCACCTCTTCGTCAATACCACCACTCATTTATAATGGGAATGTTTTTACTGACTCATTCGAGTCGATTCATAGCGGCCACTTCCATCTCCATCACAGAGCACTAGTAGGCAAAAGCAGCTACACTTTCGCACTCGGGAAGTTTTTAGGGTACTTTCGAAACTCGAAGTGTCCAAAGCTACTGGGGCTGATGGTGCATGGAAACTTGCTCATGTCCAGCTGTTACTTAAAAGAGGAGAGGCATGCGATCCCCGGCGGCTTTAAGCAAAAGCCTGGTTGCACTTCAGGATTTTTATTTAACTTATTTCCTAATGACTGCAATGTTTTAAATTGCAAAACATTTACATCTGATCCGGTGATTGTTTAAAGTATTTTATGTTACTGAGTCTATTACCAAATTTTTTAAATCCCTACCTATTAGTGCACTATTCAGATCTCAAACCTCAAAGCTGTTCACAGCTAATCTTCGAAGCAAGTGAACAGGTTCAAAGCTAGATTATGTCCGTCGATTAAAGACCTTATCTCCCTCCGGAGATTAGAAACGTTTGTATCAAATGATTGCTATTCTTAATATAGTCCGATCTCTCTGCCTCTATAGTTTCGTTGAAAAAATTTAACAATTGAACTAGTAAACAACTACATATTTTATGAAGAACTCCTCAAAAAAAAAAAAAATAATGTTGGCACTCTATTCTTACGTAGAATAAGTTCGGATTGTACAGGTGACAGAAATTTCTTCAGGTTCATGTTTAATTTGCACTAGTTAATACTCATAGAATGGTGAATTGCATATTTGAATTCAATGATACACTTTCCAATCGCTTTTGTGGTTATTATTTTTGGTCTTGTTAAAAGCTTTCTGTTGCAGTTTAAAAAGATGTTTAAGTCAAGGCTGCCGAGCAATTAAGATTTCCCTATCTTACATATGCCAGAAAATTTTTTGTTTACCTAGAAAAGAAATACTTTAATCAGTATTGACCTCTCAAACGAAAAAAACTTGTGCATATCCCGCGAAATAAGTTCGATGGGAGAAATATGGCCTAATAGAGCAATATCCAACAAAACGAAAATGTGTAGAGATATTCATGAGATATGATAAAAGCAAACCATATTAAAATCAAATATTTTAAAAAAGATCTATTCGAAAGAGTCCACTTCGTAATACTATCTTACTTAACTTATGTAACACACTTAAAACATCAACAACTAATGATAAACAAATGAAGCTTTGTGCTGTGAGACTTAAAAATGCAGCTCTAATGAGAGGTTTGCAGGTAATTCAAATTCTAAAAATTGCTACCTGAGGCTTTGAAATCCGTCCACGTATTCTTCAACCTGTTCAATTTGCAGGTGTTACTCTGGAATTATGTCATTAAATTAATTCATGAAAACTGATAACTCTCAATGCGACTAAAGCATTTAAACAAGCCAAGTGAATAGCGAATACTAACGAAATAGAAAAATCCCGACAACGAAGCAAAATTCCAAAGCCCGATAAATTTTCACATTTCATGCCTGAAATATGAAAATTACTCTCTAAATATAAATCCATTATTACAGTCTAATCTCATAGCATGTTATTTCACGCTTTACGCTTCCATTGACATAACTCCAACTAAACCTGTCTGTGCAGACACAAGGTGAATTAACGTTTCTTTAGCGCGTGTCATCCCTTATGACTTATCAACTGCTTTGAAAACATTAAAACAATTTGTGAGCCGGAAAGTGCGTAAATCAGCTCCTATTAATAAAAAAAGTTCTTAACACCTGCGACGGAAAACATTGTCAGCATCACTTATTGGAAGCAGCCCATAAGGGGTCCTGAATCTGAAAGTTCGGTGGCACACCCACTGCCGGTGTCATTAACACTCAATTTTCTGCTATTACTACTAAGGCGTCGGCTTATTATCCTTAATCGCTCACCAAACAGACCACACCGGGATTCTCAGAAGACTCATTAGGTACGTGTAGACTGTTAATGAATTGATACAAGTATGTCTTTGACATGGGATGCGGATATGAGTGGAGGCGGGATCCAAAGGATTCAAATTAGCATAGACTTAAATGTTCGGCTACGTATATTTGCATATTTCCCACTCCAGTTGCTCTACTTACACGTGGTGAGGCACACACCCTTTAACGCGAGACTTTTAGCATCTGGAATATAACTGCATAGTTTACCTTCGTTACCTGTCTTCCTAACTTGAAGAACTTAAGCTGCTATATATTTATAAGCTTTCGGATTCTTTAGTTTTAATTTGGTTATTTGGTAAACTCTGTGTTACAAAGGATAAAAGCCTGTTCTTAAATACTGCTGTACTAGCGCGTCTCTGATAATTACGTTAATGGAACTATACAACCTTCGCTTTAAAAATGGCAAGTACTCAAAACAAAATGTAATTATCAAGAATCCTTGCCTTTTTGAATCAATACACTTACTAAAGGACCCTCTGATTGTAAAGAGTCCTTCCATTTGAAGGGTGTACGAATTACTTTTGCTTTAAATAATTGAGGTGCAAAAAGCTTCTCTGTAAAAGATCTACAAATCCTCGCGATTTTAATTATGATAACGTTATTTATTTCTAGCAAATCTCTTCAAGGCAATATTATGTATATATGTATACATAGAGACATTCACAAACAATGTCGAAATTAAATAGAAGTATATGCAATTATTAACCAGTTATCTGTACGAGTATACTCGTCATGAAAAAAGTGCAAAATTGTGGGTTATGACGAGTATAAACGTATAAGTAGTGACAATTTGATGTTCAAATTGCAATTTTAGTGAAAACTAAAATACAATCGTAAACTTCAAGATGTTTGAAATATTTTGAGGACAAGTCGAACTAAAAGCAACAAATAAAAGTTTATAAATAATTATTTAAAAAAAACCGCATATAGTATGAATTATTTTTCGTAAATATATCGTTGTCTTTTATAAGTCATCACTGAAGCAATTATGGATTCATTTATTGTTTTACAATAAGCAACAAGTGGCGTGTCTGGTAATAAAAAACGGGATGAGGATCCTTTCGTTTCCTTTTCACATGTATTCAAGAGGTGGCATTTTTTATGGCTCGTGTGCGGGATTCGAATTGTAGGGATCATCCAAACTGAGTTGTGGACTACCTACCTGCTAAGATATTTCCCTGCGCAATTTTGTTTATATTATTGTAACGTAAATGGGGCTCTTCGGGCTCGACGGATTAATTTAGAAAGTGCAGCAACTTAGTTCTAGCAATTTCCGTTATTGATTTCCACCACACCAAATCACCACTGGTTCGAGTCGGCCTTGACTTTATACGGCATCTGAAGTTTTTCTGGTTTCCGGAATTCGGGACATGCGCATTGTACAACTTGATTTCGTTTTAATCACGTAGCCTATGCCAGACTACAGTGCATGTTACACTGCTCCCCTCTTAGAACTGTTCGTCCCGAACAGTTGTATCTTCTTGGTATGGCTTTAAGCGGTCAATGTGCACAATCTTCTTTTTTTCTTTCGGTCCCCGCTGCATCCTGTAGACTACATCGTTGATGCGCGTAAGGATCTTGTATGGTCCTTCCCACTGCTGTTGAAGCTTCGGTGATTTTGCTTTTCGTCGCCGTGGGTTAAAGACGAGGTCTCCTTCCCTGAATCCACTAGAATTAGCTCTGATGTCGTATCGTGTTTTCATTCTGTCGCTGGATGTCTTGAGGTTCTTTCTTGCCTGTTGATGGATTTCTGCGAGATGCTTCCGAAGTATGGTTATGTATTCTTCAGTGGATTTAGCATCCTTTTCAAGTGTTCCGAACTTCAAATCACTGGGCAGTCGAATCTGTCTTCCAAAGACAATTTTATATGGTGTCTGACCAGTTGAGTTATGGACGGCTGTTCGATAAGCTAGTAGAAATATCGGAATGTAGCTTTCCCAATCCCGTTTTTGCTCATCTACTACTTTTCCAAGATATTTCACCTCTGTCCTATTAAACCGCTCAACCATCCCGTCAGAGTGTGGATGAAGTGGTGTTGTCCGCGTCTTTCTTCTCCCAAGAACATCGCAAACCTTCTGGAATACTTTAAAGCTGTTTTCTGCTTTTCCTGTCCAAACGAATGCCTTATCCTTCTCCGTTAGATTATGCAACTTCTTTGCTATATCAGCAAAATTCTTCACAAAACGTCTGTAATAAGTGGCTAGTCCAAGAAAGCTCCGTAGCTCGTGTTTATGTTTTGGAGGGGGCCAGTTCTACACTGAAGTAATTTTTTTCAGGATCGGTGCTAACTCCTTCTGTTGATACCACATGTCCTAGATATTTTACCTGGTATGCAAAGAGCGTACAGTTTTTAGGGCTTAGTTTTAGTTGGGCTGACTTCAGTTTCTGGAACACTTCTCGTAGATTTCCGAGATGTCCATCAAAACTTCGTCCAATTACAATGATATCATCTAAATATTCCAAATGTTGCTGGCGCATTGCAAAGTCCAAAGGGCATAACTTTAAATTGCCAGAATCCACTTCCCACTGAGAATGCTGTCTTTTCCCTGTCATCTGGATCGATCTCGACTTGCCAATAGCCGCTTTTTAAGTCCAACGTTGAAAACCACTTGGATTCTGATAAGGTATCTAGGGTGTCGTCTATGCGGGGTGGTGGATAACTATCTTTCTTCGTGACATCATTAAGACGACGGTAGTCGACATAAAATCTTGTACTGTCATCCTTCTTCTTTACTAGCACCACTGGTGACATCCATGGACCTTTCGACTCTTCTATTAGACCTTGCTTAGGCATTGTTTCAACCATTTCGTCTGCTTCTTCTCGCTTTGCAAGTGGTAATCTTCTTGGCGGCTGCTTGATAGGGCGGGCGTCTCCGGTGTTTTATGTTGCACTATATCAGTTTTTCCATAGTCTTCGTCCTGTAGTGCAAAAATATCGGCAAATTCTTCAAGCAGCTTCTTTGCTTTACAATATTCCCCTTGGCTCAGTTTATTATACGGAAGCGTCATGTTGGTTAGCTTTGTAACATCCTTCTTTGACTGTCTAGTTGCATCCACGTCTGAATATTCTTCTAACACAATCTCTTCGGCTGGTTCGCCATGACCTAAGACTTTACCTTTCTTTAATTTGATTCCTTTTTCACGGGAATTTAGGACTCGTACCAAAACTTCTTTCTTTTCATCGATAGTTACTAAACATTTTCCAACGGTGACATTTCTTATTTGTTCTGTTCGCTCTGGTTCTACTAGATAGAATCGATAGCTCCCGGAATCACCAAGAACTTTTGCTCGTACCAAGGTTTCTGCACAAGGAGGGAGCTCAACGTCTTCATATGCCACGATGTTCAGCTTCGAATAATAATTTGATCTCAGAGCCGTAGGAATCTCTCTGTTGTCATATTTCATGATTCCTCTTTAAATATTCAGTTCAATGTTGTGTGCTCTCATGAAATCGAGGCCAAGTATGCACTCATCCGTTATATCTTCGACAAGAAATCTGTGTGAAAATCGGTTGTCGCTAAGGGATATTGTCATTAATATTTTCCCATACACTTCAGCGGATCCTCCTGTAGCTGTTCTCAAAATGTATCGATTTGTGTTGCTAAGCCAGTGGTCTTTAGCATAATCGCACCGAAGAATAGACGTGGAAGCACCTGTGTCTACTATGTATAATCGTGGATTTTTGTTCTTGAACTCTCCCGTTGATTACTAAGCTGCTATCGTTTCGCTGCAATTTCTTAATGTTGATGATGATTTCGGGGTCGTCGATTCTATTGGCCAACTTCTGCCCCGCAGAATTGGTCTTTACTCGTTTCCCTGCTTCGAGCGAGTTGGTATGGGGCTTACAGCTCCATTCCTTCTTTGTTCCACCCGCTCTCTTTCTCTGCATTTTTCACAGCCAAACTCAGATTTCCTCTTGTGATCTTCGTCTATTTCTGCAATTTCTTTGGAGGTGGCCTTCTTTGTTGCAGTTCCAGCATTCAAATCGACTCCGTCTTTCCGATGTATGGACCCGACAACAGGTATCTTCTATTTCGGTTACTTCTCTTAGGCAGATAGTACTCTTTGAGGCTTGTTTTGCTGCCTCATATGCCAGAGCGTAAGCCAAAACCTCAGCGTTTGTGTTCTTTCCAGCCAGTCGTACTGCTTGCTGCAGGTCACGTGGGATAAGTTAATGTGTCAGCCTTTCTATGTCAGCATATAACTGCTGTAACGTCTCTTCATGCTTCTGTGTTCGACTGCGTAGCTGTAGACGGTAGACCTCCTGCATGTGCTGGTTTCCATATCGCAATTCTTAGGCTTGTATTAGAGATGAATGATTATACCTTTGTTCTGCCGGTCTCTAGCAGTTCTGCTGCTGTACCTCTAAGTGCCATGATTAAAGCTGTAGCTTTTTCCTCATCAGTCCAGAAATTTACTGCCGCTGCTATCTCGAACTGTAATATGTACGTCTGCCAGGGAGTTTGACCATCAAATGTTGGAAGATGAATTCTTTTATTCACAGTGACGTCTGTAGATAACGTAGTTAAATGATATTTCTGTACAGTCTCTAACACTGTCCTAATTTCTTCGAAATTTTTCTTCATTGATAGTTCCATTTTACATTCAGATGCTTTTATTTTGAGTTGTCCAGATAACTCTATCTCTTCCAATCTCTTTTCAATATTTGATTTTATTTCTCCCATTTTATTATCCATATGGCTTTTGAGATTGACCTTCATAGAGTTTTCTATGGTCTCCAGCTTCTTCTCTACAGTTGACTCTAGACCTTCAAACTGTCTTTGCATAGAAGTTTCCATTTAAGCATTCACTTCCTCAACAGAGACCTTAAGTTCAGCTACTATTGATGACTTCAACTCAGCTGTCGACAATTTCTGTTCTTCAATAGATGCCCTTAACTCAGTTGTCGACGATTTCTGTTCTTCCCATCGATGATTTCACCTCTGCCGTTATTGGTTTCTGTCCAGCCATTGATGCTTCTATTGATGATTTCTGCTCAGCCATTGATGCTTCTATTGATAATTTCTGTTCGTCCATTGCTGTCTGTAACTGCTCCTTAAAAGATTTCATTTCACACCTCAGAGCATTGAGAAGATTTGTCATGCTTGGAGTACTTGTTTCTTCTTCTTCTAGCTCGTCTTCAAAAACGAAAGCCTTTGGATCCTTTCCTTCTTTTTCCATAGCTTCTTGTAGTAACGCTACCAGGGCACAGTTATTTCCAATTGTACTGAGGGAACGTTTACTTAACTCCCCCTTCAAGTCTTGGATACGTAATTCCTTCGATTTGCGCCCCATATTCAGACTGGCTGCACTATTTCACTTCAATTTCACAGTTACACTTTTTTTCCAAGTTCACTTTTTCTTTAGTCTTTCTTAATTAATCCCACTTCTGACACCAATTGTAACGTAAATGGGGCTCTTCGGGCTTGACGGATTAATTAAGACTCTTATTTTCATTCACGAATGTTCACAATTTTATTTAATTCACTTAATTAGTTCGTAGCCTATGCCAGACTACAGTGCATGTTACATTATATTATCTGGTCAGGGATTCATTTACATGAATATCATAATGTATTGTTGCGACCTACTCGGGATAATTGCAGCAGCGCCCATTTTTTGTAATTCTGTATTTTATGCCAAATACATAGCGTCAACAGATTTTTCCAAGTTTTATGATTCCTTGTCGGATTTTCTTATAACACTTTATCATCAAAATTTCTCTTTGCCATAATAATGTATTTTTAACTGACTACCCAAAAACAAAAAGGTTCTAAGTTCGATACGTATTTTGTTTTGTTTTTTTTTAGAGAGAGTATGTTCTCCGATTAGTAGCATGTAAAAACAAATTTCGGTGGGGTGGGGATGGGAGTAAGGGGTGTTACCTAAGTTGCGTGGACCGATTTGGATAATTCCTTTTTGGATATAGGGGGTGGTGGGGTGGGGGGGGGGGGGTGTAGTCTAACTTCGTAACGTGTAAACGTGGATGATTCTTCTTTTGATAAGTAGAATATGTTTCCCCACTGATTCAACGACAAAAATGAATGGGGTGGGGTGGTATGCGGAGGGGGCAATACCCAATTTCTTAACTCACACACCTATATGGAATATTCTTTTTGGTTGCGTACAGTATGATTTCCCATTTCTACTACTACTATGGAAAAATGTTGACCTAGGGTTGAGGTAGGGGAAGGGGTAACCTAACTTTGTAACGCGGAAACTGATTTAGATGATACTAGTTGCACAGAGTATCTATTTGTATTCTGACAAAAATGGTGGCTTGCGGTGGAAGTTGGAGGATGGCCGGCGCCTAGCTTCATAAAGCGTAGACCGATTTTGATTATGTTGTACAGAATACTGTTCCTGATTGATAAATGAAAACAATTTTGTACCTAGAGCGACTACGATGATTCTCTGACTACGCTACTGTATAGAGTACGGTGGCGCACTAGGGTCATGTTAAGAGTTTTCTAAGGTGAGGGTATGAAAGGGTGACCTTGGTTAATTCCGTAATATGTTGTCGGATTTGGATAATTCTGTTTCCATTCTTTAGAATGCACTACCTCTGTAACTTTTGAAATTGATTCATGCTTACGAGAGCATCCTTCGTATATATGGGGACACTTAAAGGTGAAAAATAAAATAGTTAAAAAAAAATTGAACCCACTTCACAAAAAGCACTAAAAAGCATTTAATAATTTTTCATTTTATATCTTATTACCATATTTTAAAGTCGGTGTAAATTAAACGAACAAAAGAACCACAACTGAAGATTATATATGATATATAAAACTTCTTGAACGTTTCAGCTCACGGGATCATAAGGAAGGAAGATTAAGTACTTTTGCTGTAATCGTTTGGATTGTTTAATTTGTACCGACTTCTAAATGTCGCAAAAGATATAAAGTCAAAAATTATTTTATGCTTTTTAGCGCTTTTTGTGAAGTCGGTACACATTTTTTTTAAAACTATTTTATAAAAAAAATTTCCGTCTGATCGAAGAAAGTAAATCAGTCTGTATCAAGGCGTGACAAGATCAACATGCGTACTATGCTTACAGTGCAACGAAATAATTAGAAGGCCGTAAGCATTATAAAGTGGTGTAGAAATACGTTGCCAAAAGCAAATGGTTTTTTTTAGTTGGTTTTGTCCGCAAAATGAGTGATATCGACAATGACGATGAAACAGTTTTATCTACAAGGAAGCGAAAACGTTTGCAAATGCATTCTGGATCCTCTGATGTAGAAATCGAGCCTGATGATAGTGAGATCGAAGATAGCGAATCTCATGATAGTGACTCTGAAAACAGCGATAGTGATAAGGAAAATGAAAATGTTCATTGGGATATAAGAGGATTTAACAGAGAACCCTTTTAATTTCTGGATATCAGTATATTGTAGCAGTAGCTACAAATTTTATTATAAATTTTTAGTTAAAATCAGTATTATTATATAAGATAAAATACCTCTTAAATATATTTTGGTCAGCCTGTACCAATTTGCTTCGAAACGAATAACGGTAGACGAAACGAAATACAGTCATATTGAGTTGTTGAGTCAGTGAGTGTAATTTAATGTTTTTGTTTGTTACACTTGAATTTTAGGCTGGCTCAACCGAATGCATATGTATTTGAATTTATGGCTTATCTTATTGAATAACCAGAATCCGATATGCGGCATATCCTTGTTTATTTAAACCGGATTAGGATTTTTACGACTTATGTTTATAAGTGAAATCCGATATACAACATTCCTTCCTACTACAAAAAAGGTGATTATTCTCGGAAGAGGAATAATCACCGGGACTAATAAGGCACAGGAGGAAATTTTCATTCAGCTTCCGACATTCAACGCGAAAGTCAAGTTTTAATTTAATATGAATTTTCAAGAACCCACCACGTGGTGCCGGGCTGGAAAGGGCCAATACGGGTGTGTTGCCATCGTGATGACTCCCATCCCTTAACGATTTGGACTGCTCCTGCCGATGCGATGACCACTCACGTGGTAGCCTTGTGGATGACCCAAGGGGATCGCTGGGTGGTTAGTGGTAAGTTTTATTTATTTATTTTTTTCTTTTCTCTTTCCTTAGTATTATATTTTCCAGGGGGGACCATGATTAGACGCAGCTATTCCGCCGGGCACCCTATTTATCCAGGAATTCGTCTTGGACGAGGGGAGAGCTGCTTCTGCTGCCGTAGCAGGAGAGGACTAGGGATCGGCTGCCTCAGTTGGTGTTTTTTCTTTTTTATTAATTACAATATATAATTAGAATACTTTTGTCTTCTGTTTTTTTTAAATCAAATAAAATTTTTTAAATGTGTGTAACTTCTTTGTTTTGACTTTCTTCTATTTTTCCCTTTTTTGTGCTGCGGTTTCCGTATTTGTGGTTTTTGGTAAATATTTTTTTTTTGGTTTTTTTGTATTTTGGTTTGTTTTGGGGCCCGTTTTGCTACACCTTTGTTTTTGGTGGCGATTTTATTTCCAGAGCTTATGCGAATATTTTGCATTTTTGTTCTAATTTTCTCAAGAGATTTTGTGCTCTGGTGAATCAGTCGATTGGTTTCGTCACCTATCAGTTATGTTGGGTGAGGCTGATCATCTCTATTTTGAGCTACGCTTTTTATTTTTTCTCAAGGCAAGGGAATTGCCATGAATTCTTTTAATAGCGATTTGCTTTCATTGGTATTTGGGAAATATTCGGGTTGTGAGATACTTAAGGGGAGGTTCTTTCAAATTTTTTTGAAAAAATCGTTTTTTTTCACATAAAATGAAAGCTGTATGTTTGTAGAATATGTGTACGAAAGGATTTTTCGATACGATCGATATTTAAACAATCAGAGCGACTAAGATCTTGATGTGAGTATAATGCAACAGGATTTTTCGATACGATCGATATTTAAACAATAAGCGACTAAGATCTTGATGTGAGTATAATGCAACATATTCAACAAGAAATTGTTTGGAAAATTTTAGAAATCTTCAAATTTTATTATTTTAGACGTTATTCGAACGTTTCTCAGTATTTATTTCCTGGCTAAATGTTTCGTACAAAAAATTTCATTTTCGGAGCTGCTATCTTTCAACGCGTTTTTCTCGGAACCACGTTTTCCATGTGAATTTCAAGGATATCTCTTGATCTATTGTTCTGATATCCTTCATATAAAGCATGTTTGAAAGGTGATCATTTTTTGTATGGCTTATACCTAAAACGAGCATAAGTTATTAAATTGTTATTTATAATTAAGGTTTAATAACAAAAAAAGTGGCAAAAAAAATCATTACAGTTAAGGTATAAGCCATAGAAAATTTTATCTACTTTCATTTAAAAAAAACCTTTTTCACTTCAGTTTACTACAAGAGTCTGCAGGCTTGAAATTCGGAGACGAGATTTTTCAGGCAGTGATCGACGAAAGCCGCCATTGTTCAGCCGCCATTTTGAATTTTGTTACAAAAAATATATCATATTATTGTATAATAAATAACCAATTCAACTGTCAAAACCGGATGTTTCTATGTTTTTTCATCATGCCACAAATCATTTCCAAACTTAGGCCTTTTTTCGGCCAAATTTGAAAGAACCTCCCCTTAAGTTATGCCCGTTTTCGGGCTCATAGTAAATTGTATGAGAGCCGATTTGAATTTGACAGGTTCGTTAATTAATAGAATTCCCTGACCTGACAGGCGGTAAGTGAGCAGCTGGTGAGTACATGTTATATGTACCACTGTGGGTTTCATTAATGAAAATAACCACGAATTGGGCTTGCTCAGTTTAATATGAGTATCTTTGGGTGTAATTTGTGCCTTTAATATGCATCTTGGGTTTGCTTCTAATGGGCTGAAGAGGATTTTGATGACACATTCTTCTGACATTGTTGCTTTGTTTACTGGTGTATTTAACCTGCCGGTGTAGGTATCTTCTTTTAACTCTATTGTTATTTTTGGAACATTTTGATGTTCTCCGGTTTGAGCAACAGAAATTCCTGGGTTTGAATTTGGCTAGAAACATGTGAGTATTCGATGTCCGGGACCAAACTATGGTTTGAGTCTACATGTATTGGGAAGCATCAATTTCTTTGATCTACATAGAATTTTTTGGCGTAACTCCCCTACTGAAAACATCAGGTGTTACAGATTGTGCACAGTGACTTATAAAGTGACCTGTGCTCCATTTTTAGCGACACTCACTTTGACACAATTAGCTTTGGATGAGCAAGTCGATCATCCTGATGCACATAAGAAGCTTCTCAACGATTTTTATATTAATGATTTAGTGTCAGGAGCAAATGCTGAAGAGGAAGCTATCCAATTGAATGCTAGTCTGATCACACTATTAGCCCGTGGTGGTTTTGATCTCCGACAGTGGTGCTCCAATCTTACAACGCTAATAGACGCAGAGGCGCTGCAAGATCAACAAATACAGGTATAAGGACTTCTATGGAACCCGTTTAAGGACTTATAATACCTTTGGCACAGGACATTAACAACCAGCCTTGTTCAAAAGGATTAGTTCTGTCATTCATCTCAAACTTGAACGATCCCCCTGGTCTATGTGCCCCAGTAATATTCACTGCAAAGTTGATTGTATACTAGCAAATCTTGGATGGGATGACACTCTCCCTAAATCATTGGCATTAAAATGGGAGCTCTATTGGAATAAATTACGAGATGCGTGATTCCAAATAGGCCACATGATCTTGCGGAAATACAAATACATAGCTTTGGAGATGCTTCAGAAAGAGGAAATGGATGCTGATACACAGAATCATACCAGTGTTAGTCTACTGTGTGCGAAGTCTAGAGTGGCACCTTTATAGAAACTAACCACATCCAGACTCGAATTATGCGCTGCCCTGCTCCTTGCACAACTTATGAATAAAGTTATTTCCACCATATGCATCAACTTTTCTCGTGCAGTATTTTGGACAGACTCATCATTTACATCATATAGCATAAAATCTCCTTCAACTCAGTATACCACGTTTGTTGCAAATCGTGTGAAACAGATCCAAGAACTGTCACCAATCGAAAATTGGTAATATATTCCTACAGAATACAATCCTGCTGATATAGCATCTAGAGGGCTATTACCAACCGAGTTAAATAATAACTCCTTATGGTGAAATGGACCATCCGTACTCAAGAATGAAGACTACTAGCCGTAACTTCCGAATTGTCAAGGTAATATAGGTGACACCGAGCTGACAAGGGCTACAATCAGTTTTCCCATCATAATATCAGCACCTGAAGATATAATAAATCGATATTTGGATTTTCAACAAACTTCTACGTGTAGCTGCTAACTGTTTGAGGTTTTATCACAATTGCAAACTTTCAAAATCGGAGCGATATATTAGCCAGTTTCTAACTACCATGCAAATTTAATAACGGCATCATGGCATTGCAACACTGTTCGTGTTGGTGGCCGGTTAAAGCATGGTAATATTCCTTTCCAGCAAAATCATTTAAGAACATCAGAAATAACAGTGGGCCCAGAATCGAACCCTGTGGAACACCTGAAAAAAGCTGCGTATATTTCGAATGCGAAGAGTGAATCACAGCTTTCTGATACCTGTCCGATAGATAAGAAAAATCAAAATTTATACTATCAAAGGCTTTGCTGAAGTCAAGAAGAACTAATATAGAAGCTAAACGGTCATCAAAATTACTTCTTTTGCTGTCAGTAATATAGAGAAGAGATGCCGTTGTACTGTGACGAATGCGATTCACAGACTGATATTGATAGTGAATGATTTTCCACGTAAGTCTTTACTTTATTACAAAGTAGTCTCGCAAGGATCCTTGAGTAGTAAGGAGGAATACTTATTGAACGGTAATCGTGTTTATTCTGAGGTTTGGGTTTTTTATTTATGGGAAAATTTCCACTTAGCAGGGAATCGAGATGTTACAATACGAGTATTAAATATATGAGTTAAATGCAATACAATGTAGGGTAATATAATGCGCAGAAATCGGGGATCAATCTCATCAATGCCAACTGAATCAGATTTAATTGATTTAATGGCTAAGATAACATCATCAGGAGTGACAGTACAAAACGAAAAGCCATCAAATCGAATTCCATTATCACATGTTTGATGATAATAAACTATTTCAATTTCACTATTTACATAGGCTGGATTGGAAGCTTCTACGAAGTAGTCGTTTAGTTCGTCAGGCTGAATATCGCAAGAAATTTCTGATCGATTGATATCAACGCATTTGTTCCTCCAAAGGGTTTTTGTTGGCAAGCACTGATCGAGATTTCGAATGCAGAACGATTTCTTAGATTTCTTAGCATCTTAAATAACCTTAGTTGTTTAATTATGAAATCTTCTATAATTGTAAAGTAAAATCACAGTTTTGTGAGTTTTACAAAGCCTGTATGCATGATTCCTCTCGCAAATCAATGCTTTAAAGGTATTATTCATCCAAGGTGTACTTTCACTAACTTTCCTAGATTTCAAGGGAACAAATAAATTAAATAACCTAAGGAGCTCATAATTGAAATGCTCAACCTGAACATCAACTACATTTGTCCCATAAAGTCTACTCCACTAAACAGCCTCTGATTCATTCAAAAGACGCGGTAAATCAATATTGTGAAAGTCACGATATGAGATAATTGAAGATTTGCGCGGAACAGCTAGATTAAAAGATCCACAAATCGCTTCATGATCTGTAATTCCAGGCAAATCAAATTGATTTATACCTGTTACAATATCGACTCTATTGGTAATAATAACATAGATCATCGAACTACCTAAAGAATGGTGCCTCGTAGGTTTAGTGTTAATAACCTTCAACCCTGTTCCACTTATAAAGCTCAAGAACGAGAGTTTCTGATAATTTTCTGACAGTAGGTATAACGATATTTACGTCACTCAGAAGGAACGTGGGAGCATATTGACTTGAATACAGCATAAGTAAATCATAGAAGGAAGGTAAGGATACGACATTAGGTGGTTTGTATACACTAGCTATTAATATGTTTTCGCCAAACAACCTCAAATCAAAAAAAATATACTCTAACTCTGCACTATGACCATCAGATGCTGAAACGATTCGAACATGAACACCGTGTCGAACATATACACCAACTCCACCTCCCGCCCCATATGAACGATCAGCTCTATACAGTCGCTAACCTGTTAATGCTACAACATCGTCATCAACTACATTATGTAACCACGTTTCGCTTAACGCAAATTTGAATTTCGAAATCTTACATATATTTAAACTCTTCAAAATAAGACCTCAGGCTCCTCACATTAACATGGCAAAGGTGGAGACAGTTATCAGTAGTATGACGTTTGACAATCCCGCCTATGGTGTCATCATTTGCTTCATTACTGTAATAATTCATTTAATTCAAACTGAAAAAAACCATCAGATTTCCACACGACTATAAATTTTAAAATTAAAACGAGAGCGTCTAGCACGAATTCCTTGAAAAATATTGAATCTTTCATATCAGCAATATTAGAAATACAATTCAAGAAATAAACAGGAAATATAATAAAGAGGCAAGTAAATTTAGTACATTATTTCTAAAATTTTTAAAACTCAAATACAGCTTCAAAATATGCAATAATTGAAAAGTTCCAATTTCAATAACGATGAACATCATTATGTATGTGTAAACATTTATTTGTTGAATTTCTGTGCATCGAGATCTGCGCAAACAATGATAGGTGCATAATAACTTCTGCGTACTGTCCTCCTAGTTGCTTTGATTGTGACAACGCCCGTGAATTCGAGAATGTAATGTCCCGCCTAACTCAGCGCTATTCTAATGTTATCGTGGGTGGGGATTTTAATGTTAACCTTCGTAAACGAGATAGTTCTGCACATAATTTTTTGGATTTTCTTCAGTCCCTTAACCTTACGGTAGTCAACCATTATCTGACATACTTTAATTCAGAAAATCCCTCGCTTCTCGATTTAATTCTTGTGTCAGACCGCGATAAAGTTTTATCCCACAATCAGATCACACCACCTAGCACTCTCGATCATGATCTCTTATTTTAAGCTTATGACCTTGCTGTGAACTCTAGTCCACCCCTATTAACTTTACGTACCGCGATTTTAACAACATCGACCATGCTTCCATGTGTGACGAATGTGTGCTTCTGCCCTGGGAAACCATACTCTGTTCTACCTCAGTTGACGACCAGGTCGATCTGTTTACGTCATTAGCGTCATATTTAATTGACAAGTATGTCCCCCTAAGATCGAAATTGTTGCTGCAGCTCGTTGCCCATGGTTTTCAGCTAGGGTCAAGTCCCTTATCGCCGAGCGGGAATATTTATACCAACGCTGGAGAAGGCTCAGAACTGTTGAGGCGAGATCATTGTACAAACTCGCGCGCAACAGGACTAATACGGCGATAAGAAGTGCCAAACGACAATTTTTTAGCACCAAACTGAGCACGGATCTTAATTCTAGTACGTTATGGCGCAATCTAAGGCAGGCCGGAGTATATGGCAAGGACCGAATTCCATGCACCTTTAAACCTGACGATCTTAATACTTTTTTCACTTCCGTTAATTATGTCCCCTCAGTAGCTCCAATTCAGGCCACCGTTTTTGATGACCCATCAAGTCGTCATGTGACTGGTAATTCTACAAACGTGTTTTCTTTTCGTGCGGTCGATCTGGATGAACTCGTAACAGCTATTCGCTCAATCAAATCAGGTGCAACAAGACCAGATAACCTTTCACCACGCTTTATCAAACTTATATTCCCTATAATCGGTAGGTACGTTCTCCACATAATAAATTCCTGTCTCACCAGATCTACGTTCCCAACTGTCTGGAAGACTGCTATAGTTCTTCCCATACCTAAGAAATCCTATCCAGAATCACCATCGGACCTGCGCCCTATTAGCCTACTAAGATTTTTGTCTAAAGTTCTGGAGAAGCTTATGTATAGGCAAATTCTGGAATATCTGGAAAAATATAACTTTTTAACATGTTGGCAGTCTGGCTTCCGAGCCTATCACTCCTGTGAAACTGCCATTCTCAAAATTTCTTCAGAATTAAAGAAGCGCTCTTGATAGAAATGAATTAACTACCTTAATTCTTCTTGATTTTTCTAAGGCTTTTGATTGTGTTGATCATTCAATTCTCGTTCGCAAACTTTCTTCATATTTTAGGTTTGACACAATGGCAGTGCAAATGGTTGTTAATTTCCTCTCGGGTCGTTCGCAACAGGTTAAGGTTGACAACACATTCTCCTCGCGGCTATACCTGAGGCAAGGCGTGCCTCAAGGATCAATTTTGGGTCCCTTATTGTTCAGTTTATTTATGAATGATCTGCCGTCGGTGATCCGCGACTCGACTATTCATCTCGGACGATGTACAATTATATTTAAACCGGCCGTTGGGACTTATTGAGGACTGTGTAGCCCGCATTAATTCTGACCTTGATAGTATATGTACATGGTCCCATTATAATCGATTGCAGCTTAACGCTAGCAAATCGCAACTTATCATCTTCTCCAACAGTGTAATTGATCCGTCTAATTTTCCGTCGGTGGTCTTAAACGGGTATTCGCTACCAGTTCTAGAAAAAGTTAAGAATCTCGGGACTACTATGAATCAACATATGAAGTGCTGTGACAATACTAATAGGAAGCTTAGCATTATTTATGGTGGCCTTCGTAGGCTGTGGCTCTCGGCGCGCATTTTACCCGTTAACACACGTTTAAGATTAGTTAAGGTGTTAATTATGCCCCATTTTACCTTTGGTAGTATGATCTTCCCGAAGCTGGATAGCATCTGCGCGCGTAAAATAGAACTTGCTTTCAACGACTGCATTCGATTTGTTTTCGGACTACGGAGGTACGACCATGTTTCACCGTTTCGGATGAAAGTGCTGGGTTGCACACTATCTTCATTTCTAAAGCAAAGGGCTCTTGCTTTCTTGTGTGATGTTTTTACTATTAATTACGTTTATTGTTTTGCTATGTAATGTTTTAATATTTTAACCCGTTGACGATTAATGTTTTAATACCTGGGAGCAGCCTCAAGGCTATAGCTCCACTGGAGCAGCTAAATTAGCTATTGCTCCAAAGCTAAAATAATATACCACGTTTCTACAGATCGGTCATGGAAGATTCCTATCCTGTCCAAATTATTCGCCTCTGGAACAGTCTTCCTCTTAACATTCTTTTATGACTATTGCGTTACCGAAATGCAATAGGATTTATTTCAGGCGTAAATTTTACCTTTCGGAAAATGCTATTTAAGATGATGTTAAGATCTTCTTTCTGTTTTACAGGAATACCATGAACCAAGACATCTGTATACTTGAAAACTCTTTCAAGTGATGCTATTCTCATTTCGAACAAATCGTTTGAAAATAATTTTTTACCACTGATATTAACTCAGAAAATCTATTCAGTCGCAATTTTATTATTCATCAGCTTATCCAATTTGTGATCCATCATCATTCACATCGTCACTACGAGGGGGTCAGTGAAATATGGCTGAGCCATAATAAGAAGGTAAGAATTTGCATAACAGTCAGACATAGCTAAGGCTGTCCCCGAGGGCACCTTAGCACTAATAAAGCAACGAAAGTTCAATTGGGCGACTGAAGTCTGTTATGGCATCTCGTCATAAAAGATATTTCTGATCGAGGTGATAAAAGGGTGAAACTTGTCCTCAGATCCACATGCAATAATAATATAGCTGCGGAGCTTAGAATAAAGAACGAGAGGAAAGGCTATCTTAAGTAAAAACCCTGTACGTATGATAAGCATTTTTGCTTCTTGGCCAAGTAGCGAGTGGGTTAAGGGGGAATGACGCATGAAATGTCAAATTGGACCGAATGTCGCCTTGAAATCAAAGTCGTCTCCGTAATACTCAAATATTTGGGGCATAAGCAAAGTGTTTTTAAATAGTAAAATTAAGTAAATTAATAAAATATGTTCGGGCAAAGTTATATAATATTAAAAGTGTTATAAGAATATATTTTAAAAACACCGAATTTAAAATATTATCAAAATGAGTTGGCCCCTCCTGTATACAAGCATAATTTTACTACTTTCATGTCGAAACGCACACATCGCTTGGGTTCTACTACATAGAGCAAAATGCTTACATTTTTCCGAATGATGTCCTTTCCTCTAGTTCTTTATTCTAAGCTGCGGAGAGTTACAGCTTTCAGAATTGATCAAAGAAAAGTGATATAGTTTTAAATCTCATTTACCCCTAAAGCACCTTTCATAAATAATGGTACGACATTAATGTTTTTGGTAAGTGGTACACAATGTAGGCATGTGTTTTTAGTGCAATTCCATTTTAATGTTTTTTTAACAAGTTTGTAAAATTTGTAGAATTCCATAATTCAATTTGTAGAATTCCATAATGACAGTGTAGTAACATAATTATTTGATTATTGTTTATAAACTAACAACCTTGCTCTTTAATTTCGGTTTTACTAGAGAGATTTTGAAATGTAATATAGCATTTTAAATCATAATACAAAATATACCACAATTGGACCACACAGAAATACTCTCATTAGTTTCAGATGTTTCCAGATATGTTGTAATTTATTTGACATTTCCCAGAATAGTTCCCAGAAATTGGCTCTTTTATAAGAAAAAATGTTATCATAAACGATAAATTGACTGTAATAAAGCGGGAATGACCACGGAGTCACTACTAGAACCCAGTTAATCCTTCATTATTAATTTTGTCTTTGACATTGGGGCGGTATAAGAAGAGATAAAATGTTAACGCAGATGTATGCCCTCAGCTGGGAAAATCGAAACTGGTAATTCAGTGGATATTTACAACTGCCTTGAGCTGTGGTTTTCCAAATAGTGGTCTAATGGGATTTAATTAATTGGAATTGGCCAATATCCAGCAAATAATACAAAGCTACACCGTGAGTATTCAGGCAAGAACCTTGTAGTATGCACAGGCCGACAAGGTTTGCTAAATTGTGCCCAAAGGTTTTGGCTGCAATAAATGGAAGTGTTCGTGTCCTTTCTTGCGAAAATGCTTCCAGCGGTTAATACATTTCAATATACGAAATGGTCGTGACTTAGATAAAATTCTCAGCTGACGTCACTTGCGGTATATCTCAAACACATGTCCCAAAGCAATGGCCCGTAAAGCCTTTATGTTCGAGAGACAACAACCACACCGAACTTCATATAAGATGCGGAGCTATGGTGTGGAAGGGAATCAAATGAAAAGTAATGTTTGGTTGTTTTTTCTTATTTCGTGGCGATGTGTTTTCCTCCTAAAAAATATTCGGAATCATCTCACAAAAAGACATTTTACTTCATCCAGAGGCGGTTCAAATCATGTCGGGTGCTCCCATTTCCAAGTTAGTATTTTTTTCCTAGACTCATTTCCTTTTCTGGTTGATACCGCCTTTGTACAACTTCGTAAAAGGAAATTCATAGAAAATTGAAAACCGTAGAAACAGCCCTCCAGCATCAAAGTTCTATCGTTGCTGGAACACTAAATGGGAAAATTTGGAAACTTCAGTCATGACTCACCCATGAGTAACAAACAATCGTGCTGTGCAGCGGGCACGGAGTAAAATAAATTCTTTTAGAAGTGAGAGAAAGAATATATTCAGCGCGAAAGTAGAGATTGCAGTTTGATTTAATTTAAGTACTTGAATAAATATGTAAACAACTGCTAGGAAAAAAATATTTGTGGTCAAGCTTGCGCTATTAACAAGCAGCAAACCGTTTTTAATTTAATTGAAAATTTTCCTGTACCATTAAGACTCTGAACCTCTAGCAATGTCTAATTTACTTTACTTTTAATAACGGGCAAAGTCAATAGAGCCATTTTAATAGAACAGACTTTCTGAAAATATCCTGAACTAATACGAAAATGGTGGTAAAAAATAAGGCAGATATTATTGTTGAATCAAAATTAAATTAAATAGTTTTAAAAAAAAATTTTACCGACTTCACAAAAAGCACTAAAAACCATAAAAATTTTTTTAATTTTATATCTATTGCCACATTCGGAAGTCGGTGCAAATTAAACAAACCAAACAACTGCAACAAGAGTACTTGATTGTCCTCCTTTATGATCCCGTGAGGTGAAACGTTCATGTAGTTTTATGAATTATTTTTAATTATGGTTGGGTAGTTGTTTTGTTTGTTTAATTTGCACCGACTTCCAAATGTCGCAATAGATATAAAATTAAAAATTATTTTACGCTTTTTAGTGCTTTTTATGACGTCGGTTCAATTTTTTTTAAAACTATTTTATTTTTCACGTTTTAGTGTCTTCTACTCTGTACAACAAAAAAAAAGAACCATCCAAATCGGTCCACGCGTTAAAAAGTTCGGTTCAACCCCCTACCCCCCCCCCCCCCCCCCCGCCCCCACCCGGTATCAATCGGGGCACATACTCTACTCAACAGACAAAGAAACTTCGAAATTGATCCAAGCGTTACGAAATTGGACTACCCCTCCCCCACCGTAGAACCAAATTATCCTCCTATAAGCAATGGGGAATCATACTCTATATAACATCAAAGGAACCATTTCAATCGGACAACGCGTTACGACGCTAAACTACCTTTCCCCCCGCCCTAGGCCAAATTATTGTCAATGGGGGATCATCCTCTGTAGAACAAAAAAACAACCATCCAAATTGGTCCACGCATTACAAAGTTAGGTTTCACCCCCGAAATTATTGAGCTTTATCTGCAAAAAGAGTGTTTGTCGAAAATAGTTTTTAAAAAAAAAGTTGGACCTGATTTCACAAAAAGCGCTAAAAAGCATAAAATAATTTTTGATTTTATATCTATTACGACATTTTGAAAAACAAATCAAACAAACCAAACAACTACAACAAAAGTATTTAATCGTAATTTTTATGATCCCGTAAGCTGAAACGTTCAGGTAGTATTATGTATTATTTTAAATTGTCGTTCGGTAGTTGTTTGTTTATTTAATTTGCACCGACTTCAAAATGTGGTAATAGATATAAAAGTAAAAATTATTTTATGACTTTTAGCGCTTTTTGTGAAGTCGGTTCAACTTTTTTTTTAAAACTATTTTATTTTTCACTTTTTAGTGTCTTCTACTCTATACAACGAAGAAAGAACCATCCAAATCGGTCCACGCGTTAAAAGTTAATTTTAACCCCCTACCTCACCCCCGTTCCTATAAACTTTTTTCTCATGGTATAAATCAAGGAACATACTCTACCGAACATAAAAGGAATCATCGAAATCGGTCCACGCGTTACGAAGTTACTACCCCTCCCCCTCCCCCACCACCACCATAGGACCAAATTATTCTCCTATTAGCAATGGGCGATCACACTCTATACAACAGCAAAAGAACCATTCAAATCGAACCACGCGTTACAAAGTTAAGTTCCACCCCCTTCTCCCACCTACACCCCAGCAACATTTGTTTTCTCGTAGTATCAACCAAGGATCATATTCTAGCCAATAGAAAAAGAATTATCCAAATCGGTTTACGCGTTACGAAGTTAGACTATCCCTCCCCCCCACCCCCACCTTTCACCCTAGGACCAAATTATTCTCCTATTAGCAATGGGGGATCATACTCTATACAACAGAAAAAGAACCATTGAAATCGGACCACGCGTTACAAAGTTAGGTTCCACCCCCACCCCCCATCCCCCATCCCACCAAAATTTTCTTCTCGTGGTACCAATTACGGAACATACTCTACCCAACAGAAAAAGAATTATCCCAATCGGTCCACGCGTTACAAAGCTAGACTACCCCTCCCCCCTCCCCTCACCCAATTCCAAATTTATTTTTTTTCTCCTATTAGCAATAAGGGATCATACTCTGTACAACAAGTACAACAAAAAAAGAACCATTTTATTTTTCACGTTTTAGTGTCTTCTACTCTGTACAAAAAAAAAAGAACCATCCTAATCGGTCCACGCGTTAAAAAGTTCGGTTCAACCCCCTAACCCCCCCCCCCCCCTCCCGGCAAAATTTTTTTTCTCGCGGTATCAATCGGGGCACATACTCTACTCAACAGACAAAGAATCATCGAAATTGAACCAAGCGTTACGAAATTAGACTACCCCTCCCCCACCGTAGAACCAAATTATCCTCCTATAAGCAATGGGGAATCATACTCTATATAACATCAAAGGCACCATTTAAATCGGACCACGCGTTACGAAGCTAAACTACCTTTCCCCCCGCCCTAGGCCAAATTATTGTCAATGGGGGATCATCCTCTGTAGAACAAAAAAACAACCATCCAAATTGGTCCACGCGTTACAAAGTTAGGTTTCACCCCCGAAATTCCAAATCGGATCACGCGTTACAAAGTTAGGTTTCACCCCCACCCCCCACCCCCACCCTACCAAAAATTTTTTTGACATGGTACCAATCGGTGAACATACTCTACCCAACAAAAAAAGAATCATCAAAATCGGTCGACGCGTTACAAAGTTATGCCCGGTCAGACATAAAATAAAATAAAAATAAAAATAAAATAAAAAATACGCGTCGAACTTAGAACCTCTTTGTTTTTGGGAAGTCGGTTAAAAATCAAAAGCGAAGATGATTTGAATAAAAATTTAAAAAACGTTTCGTATGAAAAATAAGTGAACAAAATCCGCGATGTGCACAAAAATGTGAACGCAGATTTCGTGACGAAAAATTATAAATCAACTAAAAAAATTTACCATTCGAAGAGATCATGAGCTAGTGCGGATTATGTCTACAAGCCGAACTGTGGTATTTCAAACCTCTTAACTTTTTACAGTTGTGTAAATCGGTAAAGCTTTTTCTAAAGTAGTGTAGTGAAGCTTAATCACGTGTCTGCAAAATTGCTAACAAACGAGGTATTGCTGATACCTCCACTAGTGGAGAAGATGATATTTGCTCGGAAGTACGGAACAGAATAAAGCGACGCGCCTTAGAATACAGCAATAAGCCGAAAAATATGCCTAACACCCAGGTAAAATCTAATAATCATTTTGCCATGTTGGAAAGCGAGGATCTTGACAACGAAACAAATTTGCCAATCACTGACGGTGAAAAAGTAAAACCCACAATTAAAATTCCACCAATCGTTATTCTAAATAAACCGGCTAACTACGCACGGGAACTCATCAAGAAATTAAACTGTGGTTCTGATTGCAATATTAAGCTGACATCTCTTGGTGTAAAAATTTTCCCACATAATGATAAGGAACTCAACACCATTAAAGAAGCATTAACTAAGGAAAATTGCGAATTCTTTTCTCATCTCCCAAGAAACCAAAGACCACTAAAAATCATATTAACTGGACTACACGTCATGAACCCTATTGAACTATATGACGAACTGAGGAGCTTAGGAATCCATTGTGAAGATGTGAAAATAATAAAAATTAAAAACAAGCGTTACTAGGAGCAAACAAATTACCTGCTTTACTTTAAAAAAGGCTCCGTTAAACTCAGTACCTTGCGTGAAACAAAAAGCGTTTTCAACACAATCGTCAAATGGGATTTCTACAGGAGAAATTTTTCAAAATACACCCAATGCAGAAAATGCCAAATGTATGGTCATGGGCAAGACAACTGCAATGTCAAGCCCCGCTGTGCCTTCTGCTAAGGTCCGCATGACACATCGACATGTACTTCGCCTCATACAATTAAATGCACAAATTGCAACGGAGACCATACTTTATACTCTCCGACATGCCCAAAGAGATTGCAGTACATCTCAATTCGAGAAAAACACAAAAAGAGCTTTTTAAATCCAAAGCAACAACCAGCAAACCACCACTCATCGAGGCATCAAGTGCCAGCCGTCAATGATATGACTTTTCCGCCGCTTGCTACTAGTACTAAGATATCACAATCTCAGCGGCAAAACACCACCAACTCTTGGAATTCCATTTTTCGATCATCACCACAGCCAGGCGAAAATGACAAGCTGTTTACAGTAGACGAACTGATCCAAATTACCACAGAGCCAATGAGCAAACTTAAGCACTGCAAAACGAAAGAAGACCAATTTCAGGTAGTTACAACCCTAGCTATTAGGTATGTGCTCAAATAAATCTTTAAATACCTTAAAAATTATGATTTGGAACGCCCAATCTGTAAAAAATAAGTACTTAGAATTACAACATTATTTAGAAAAAGAAAACATAGATATAGCGTTAATTTCCGAAACTTGGATGAAACCAAACATAGCACTAAACTTTCCTGGCTATTGCACATATAGACTAGATAGAACAAATTCAAGAGGAGGTGGAGTTGCTATTCTCTTAAAATCAAAAATAAAGCATTCAGAAAAACTTGTAAAAAACCTTAAAGTAATCGAGTGCATAGGTGTAGATATCGAAATTGATAACAATGAAATGCTTTCGTGTTTTGCTTGCTATTTTCCCGGCGGCAGAAGTGACAAACTTAAAAAGAAAAATTACGAACAGGATTTGAAAAAACTAATCCAATTAAACAACAATTACATAGTCGCGGGTGATTTCAACTCTCGCCACCAAAACTGGGGCTGAAGAAGGTCCAACAGCTGGGGGAAGATCCTCCAATCTTTCACACTTACTCATCCGTTTACAATCCTATACCCCGAAAATCCTACTTACCAGCCACATAATAACTTATTATCTTCTTCATTCCTGTACTTATATATCACAAACTGTCCAAATATGTTTTCTCCCCCCTACACTGACTGCAACCTATCCTCTGACCACTTACCCGTTATCACCTATGTGTCTAAGAGAGCCAAGTGCATAAAAAGCAACAACACTTATGTATTCAGCAAGGCAAATTGGAATTTGTTTAGAAACGTAATTAAGAAAAACATCAAAACGGCAAATCGTCACTAAATAATATAAAGAGACCTCAAGGCATCGACGAGTTGTTAGCCTTCTTCCAATCTACAATATTTAAAGCACTGGATTACTCAGTCCCTAAAACTATCTCGAAAAATTACGCCACAGTGAAACTCCCTGAAGACATACTCCAGCTCATTAAACGAAAAAATGCAGTAAGGTAGCAATGGCACGCTAGAAGAACGGTAGACTTAAAAAGGGAACTTAATAAACTAACAAGGATCGTTCGTAGCCAAATTGCTATATTTCGAAATCGTTCCTGGAATAACAAACTAGCATCTCTTCAAAAAGGTAGCAAAACTTTATGGAAACTTTCAAAATTATGAAAAGAAAATCATCTTGTCTTCCACCACTAACACACAGGGGAAATACCCACGTCTCAAATAGTGACAAAGCAAACGCACTGGCAGATCAATTTGCGACTTCCCATAGAACTACTTCCCACCTCGGTGATCTGAACCTCATCAAGCTAGTTGAAGCCGACTTAGGAACTCCATGCGATAATATTAACCAAAACAAAAACTTATTCTTCACTCCCGCACAAACAGCATCAATTATTAGATCTCTAAAAAACAAAAAAGCCCCAGGCGACGATAATATCAACAGTGTCACATACAAAGAACTTCCTAAACAAGGCTTCATTTTTATGAATTTTATATTCAATGCATGAACCTTTCCTACTTTCCCAACAGGTGGAAAATTACAAAAACTATTGCTGTGCTAAAACCTGGCAAAAATTCACAGGAAGCAAGCAGCTATAGACCTATAAGTCTTCTAAACATAATTAGTAAAATTTTCGAAAAGCTGATCCTGGAGAAAATAAAAATACATTTAGAGACCAACGATATCCTCCCCCAAGCACAATTTGGTTTTAGAAAGCATTGCACAACTACTCATCAACTAAGAAGAATAACAAAGCACATTAAATCACATCTGCAGTCTTGTGTATCTACTGGTCTTGTCTTCCTTGATATTGAAAAAGCATTCGACACTGTGTGGCATCAAGGATTATTATACAAAATGAAAATGCTAAATTTCCCAAATGAAGTTATCAAAATTGTGAAAAGCTTTCTCTCCGATAGATATTTTTACGTGTCAACAGCAAATACTAAAACCACAATTACGAAGATACAAGCAGGCGTACCTCAAGGCTCAGTACTCAGCCCAACCTTATACAATATATATACCTCTGACATTACTGAAGTTGTCAACTGCGACTTAGGCTTATTTGCTGATGACACAGCTCTTTATTGCTCAAACACCGACCCAGATGTCATCACCCTCAAACTCGAAGAAAATTTAACAAAGCTTTCATCGTACTTCCATAAATGGAAAATCAAAGTAAATCCAGCTAAAACGTCCTGTATGTTCTTCACTAGAAGAAGAAGTCCCAGATTCCTTCCATCAAGACCCCTTCAGTTTAACAATTGCAATATAGAGTGTTCCACAGAAATAAAATATCTGGGTATACATTTAGACAAAACTGTAACCTTTGGACATCATATTAATATGACGCTAAAAAAAATCAGATGTACTAATAAAAAGACTCTACCCATCTAACCTCAAAGACTCCTGCTTTTCACACGGTCAACTATACGTAGCTTGCTCTTCGTGGAATAGAAAATGCTTCAATTGCCGGGGCATTTGTTCGTTAATTGTCCACAGCCACCTCGTCATAAAGCGAGATGTCAGAAATGTTATAAAGTAGGTCACACAGATGCCACCTGTCCAACAACGAAAAAAACTGTGGCATTACTGCGGAAGGACGATTAGCATAAAACTATCCTGATCAACGGAATCTTTAGGTTAACTGCTTTCAAAAATATGGGAGTGACGTAAGTATCATGAAATCTGAAACAGCTTATCAGTATAAGTTGTCAATTGAACCTTCGCGGATTTGGTAACGCTAATTGTTTGTCTAAAGGAAGAGGTAAAGTAAATGTTTTAATTGATTCCGTATGAGCTGAACTTAATATTCTCATAGTAGATGATAAATAACTTCAGGTTCCAGTTTTAATCGGTCGTGATTTCATTGATCAACCAAACGTTGTCACAGTTAAACAAAGGAATGAACTTGTTATTAAAAGGTCATGATCAAGTCGAAAAATACGGAGTGTCACTATCCAACGAGTAATGATTGTATTTCCACGCTAGGATCTAATCAAAGAGATGCGGATAACGGGCTGGAAACGACAATATCGCCTACGAATCGTGCTTCGGATTGTTCGAAGGAACCATTACGTCAAGCAGATCATACGACGAACAAATTTTTGCGAGAGAATGAATCGATGCTGCCCATGGTCACAACGTACTCCGAAGCAAGAATGCTACCGATATCCTCTCCGACTACTTTGCTGGTCAAAGCTTCTGCAAAGGAAACAATACAACCAAACGACATCCACGTAGGTGCAGATCTCAGCAAGGATCAGGTACGTTCTCTTCTCACTTTAATAAATGAATTCAGACTGAATATAACACCCTAGTTCTGAAATCACAGAAGTTTCAATTAAATTACGTCAGAATAAAACGATTGCTCGTCACCCATATAGAGTAGCTTTTTGACACCGAGATATCATACGTAATGATTTATTGAAACTTGGAATAATACGTTTATCTAAGTCATCTTTTTCATCCCCCGCTTTATTATTTCAAAAAAACAAACGGTAAGCATAGAATGTGCATCGACAATGGAGCACTGAATTTAATAACAGAAAAAGACAAATACCCATTACCAGTTATTGAGGATTTGCCATCATATTATAGTTAAAGTGTAGTTTTTATTTTATTGGTTTGGATTTGGCATCGGGATATTACCAGATTTTGTCGTATGTCATTTGCACTAGCAAACGGTCCTCGACATTTCAACGTATGATGAATAAATTGATGCATAAAATGGATCCTGGCGACCTAGCGGTTTATATGGATTACACACTGATAAGTTGTCAAAATGGTATGCAAACGTTACGAAAATTTTTATAAATATTGCGATGTAGGATTGACTATTTCACTCGATAAATCATTTTTCTTTAGAACCGAAATCGAATTTCTGGGTTATGAGATAGCCCTAACGGAACATGGCCTAGCTCAAGGAAAATATTAGCTTTAAGACTTTAAATGTCCAACCAACGGATCTGGTCCAGATCCAGCAATTCTTGGGTCTATCAGGTGATTTTCAAAAATTTGTCCCACGGTACGCAGATATTGCACGTCCATTAACGGAATTGACTGAAAAGGGGTCAGATTTTCACTGGAATGATCATCAACAGGCCTTTGATATTTTGTAGAAAATTTTAGTAAATCGTCCCCTGCTTAGATTGTATCACCTGGATTACAGGCATGAGATACATACTGATGCTAGTTTTTTAGGCTTAGCTGGTATTGTACTACAAAAAGAACACGACCAGTTGTCTATTTTAGCCGCCAAACGACACAATTAGAAAAACACTATCACACCTATGAGCTGGAAGCTCTAGCAGTTGTTGAGACGATTGCTCGATTTCGAAGATATTTTCTTGGCAAGCATCACAGATTGCGCCGCTTTAAAAACCGCGATGAGCAAAAAAGATGTCATACCACGCATTGCTCGATGGTAGTTAAACTCATGGAGTACAAATTCAGAATTGAAAATAGGCAAGTACTTATAGGGGCATTTCACGCGAAGCGGACAACCAACAATTTTGAAGAAGTTATGTATGACCTGTTTCAAAGGCAATTAATCATATTAAGAAACTTATATAAAAATAATTAAAATAGTGATTCTTATAGGAAATTGCATGCTCTTCACAGTCATGGTATCGAATTCGAAATTGGATTTTTCATGTAAAAAAACCAAAATTAATATTTAAAATTTTGACAAATAACTCAAATAGCTCAAAAAATAAATAAAATAGTAGTAGTAGTAGTATAGTAAATGCCTGTTCAGTTCAGAGTTGCCAATTCGGGCGATTTCTCGCCGATTGGGCTACTTGAGCCATCAGTTGGACGACAAAATTTTACTCTCTGCGACTAGGCACTTATTGGGTGATTTTTCAATTCTTGCTGGGCGCTTTTGGGCTCTTTGTTGCCACAGTAGAAAAATTTTTGCTATCGAGTCATCTCAAATTCGAATAACTCTTAACTGAACTCCGAACAAGTCCAAACTGATATTTATCGCAACGGCATTTTTTCGCTCAAGCTCAAAGTATGCTCAATGCCGTCCTGTTTATATCTGAAATATGTTCATTTTTAACCGACTGCCCAAAAACAAAGAGGTTCTTAGTTCGACGCGTATTTTTTTTTTTTTTTTTTTATGTCTGACCGGGCATAACTTCGTAACGCGTCGACCGATTTTGATGATTCTTTTTTTGTTGGGTAGAGTATGTTCACCGATTGGTACCACGTCAAAAAAATTTTTGGTAGGGTGTGGGTGGGGGGTGGTGGTGGGGGGTGGGGGTGAAACCTAACTTTGTAACGCGTGGTCCGATTTGGATGGTTCTTTTTTAGTTGTACAGAGTATGATCCCCCATTACTAAAAGGAGAAAAAAAATTGGCCTAGGGTGGGGGGAGGGGGAGGGGTAGTCTAACTTTGAAACGCGTGAACCGATTTGGATAATTCTTTTTCTGTTGGGTAGAGTATGTTCCGTGGTTGATACCAGGTGAAAAAAATTTTGGGGGGATGGGGGTGGATCCTAACTTTGTAACGCGTGGTCCGATTTCGATGGTTCTTTTTCTGTTGTATAGAGTATGATCCCCCATTCCTAATAGGAGAATAATTTGGTCCTATGGTGAAAGGTGTGGGTGGGGGGGGGGGGGGAGGGGTAGTCTAACTTCGTAACGCGTGGACCGATTTGGATAATTCTTCTTCTATTGGATAGAATATGATCCTTGGTTGATACTACGAGAAAAGAAATGTTGCTGGGGTGGAGGTGGGAGAAGGGGGGTGGAACCTAACTTTGTAACGCGTGGATTGATTTGTACGGTTCTTTTGCTCTTGTATAGAGTGTAATCCCCCATTGCTAATAGGAGAATAATTTGGTCCTATGGTGGTGGTGGGGGAGGTGGTGGGGTAGTAACTTCGTAACGCGTGGGCCGATTTCGATGATTCTTTTTATGTTCGGTAGAGTATATTCCTTGATTGATACCATGAGAAAAAAAGTTTAGTGGAATGGGGGTGAGGTAGGGGGTTAAAACTAACTTTTAATGCGTGGACCGATTTGGATGGTTCTTTCTTCGTTGTATAGAGAAGACACTAAAAAGTGAAAAATAAAATAGTTTTTAAAAAAAAAGTTGAACCGACTTCACAAAAAGCGCTAAAAAGCATAAAATAATTTTTTTTTAATTTTATATCTATTACGACATTTTGAAGTCGGTGCAAATTAAACAAATAAAACAACTACAGTACCACAATTGAAATACCTAATACTACCTGAACGTTTCAGTTTACGGGATCATAAGAAATGACGATTAAATACTTTTGTTGTAGTTGTTTGGTTTGTTTGATTTGCACCGACTTCAAAATGTCGTAAGAGATATAAAATTAAAAAAAAATTATTTTATGCTTTTTAGCGCTTTTTGTGAAGTCGGTTCAACTTTTTTTTTAAAAACTATTTTTTAATCCCACCAATTGCAGAAAGATAGTACTTGGTTATGTTTTTAAAAGGGGCATGCACAATTCAATAAATAATAATTTTCGTTTTCCTTTACATAAATAATAATTCGTTAATTATTTAAGACTATTTGTAACTACATGTATTTACGTGTACTTACGTGTATTAGCGGCAACACTTTATTAGATTTTCTGGGAGGAAGAGGTGTGACTTTTAGTTACTTCATTAACTTTTCTCTCGCCAGGGAATATATTTATATAGTAGTACATAAAAGCGGCACTTTTCCGAATACAAAAGTACACGTAAGTACACGTTAGTGCAAATAGTCACTTCCATTACTAAATAATTAAGTGTATTTTTTGTTTTTCACGACGCCTCTACCAAAATTTTAAATTTGTGTTACTTGTATCTGCTGTTGTTATTTTGTAATTAATATTACATTAAAGTTGTAAGAACAAAAATTTTAATGAATATAAAATAAAAAGGCGATTTTTGGGCGATTTCAAATATTTACGCGGCGACTTTGGGCGACTTCAGCATCACGGCTCCGCGACTTTTGCTCCATACCGTCTGGCATCTCTGGTTCAGTTTCATAATGTGATCTGCATTCGAACACAGTGCAGCGCGTAGTCGGCGTTTGGCCAGTGCGATAGTTTTGTATGGAAACATGAAAAAATTTAAGTTTAAATTCTCTATCTCCGATACGAATGCAGATCACGTTCTAAAATTTTACACGTGTTATTTATCAACTATAAGATACATTTTGAGATAAAAACAAAAAATTTTAAACATGTCGAAGTTAAGTAAAATTCGATTTGATATGTTTACTTCCGGTTTTATATACGAAAAAAAAAAATTTTTTTGAACTCTGTAATAACAGCTAAGAAAAACATTTATTTGTCTTTAAAATAACACTATTTACTTTTTTTCTATCACTTTGAATAATAGCAAATTTTTTTTTCAAAAAACCCGCTCCTCAAATTTTGTCAATTCTTTAAAGGCTTAGAAAAGGGCAACTAGGCTTCATAAAAAAAAACAAAAAAAATGCAGATTCATTCAGGACATATAGCAGTACAATTAAACCAAATATGAACAAAATCCAGAACCTGAAATTTTTTTCGCTGTCCGCTTCGCGTGAAATGCCGCTATAATTAAACACATTGACTACTGCCTTATCGATCGGACACGTTGCGTGATCGCTCTATAATTTGTCCAAATCTTACTGTAATATTTTCGGTTCGTGTGTTTTGCGCTTGTGTCAGCAAAGTGAGTGCCACCTTTTCCCAATCATTAAACTTTCGTGACACAGTTTCTGCGTGTTTTCTTATTGCTCAGTGACCTTTTTTTTCTGTGACTCAGTTGTTTATTTACATATTCGTGAAATATTTTTTGCTTTGCACTGGAAATTACTATAATCTGGTGTAAATTCAACTATTTAACTTTTTTATTATTAAAAATTCTTTGTGGCTATCATTCCAAACTTAATGGTAATTTGCAAAGCGTGCTCTATTGAGTTACACACCAATGGTGTGGCCTGTGATGGCATTTGGTACTTTCGGTGGTTCTTTCCATGAAACTTGTCTGGAGCCCTCTACTGGTGGTCTTGCTTCATCCAAGGATTGCTCCAATATAAAGCCATGTTTTACGTCTTATGAAAGGAGTCGTTGCTACGCTTTCCACCGACCAAACATTTATAGGAGATAAGGTCAAAGAGATATCTTCTAACTTGGCCGGATTGCAGATTTTGTCCGATGGCTGCGCCCGTTTAAATTCAAAACTGGACAAGCTGATTCATATCGCAGAGGTTTTGATCAGTGACTCGTCGCTGCTTTCTAACAAAATTTATGAGATATCTTCGAAGTTAAGTGGGCTGGTCGCTTCCTTGGATGACCTTCGCTTAACGCAAACTACGTCTGGTTCACCATCGGGCAGGCTGCTGGGTCAATTATGCCATTCATAGACGACATTTGGCGCGGTGTCCGGCACGTTAACTTTTCCTCAGCTAGTTAACCCTTCGGTGCTGCTGTTGATAACGAGCCAAAGGAGCTTAACTTTTCTTCATTAGAAACGCCGATCGTGTTAAAAAATTTTTATATTTCTTACGTTGCTCGAGTATAAAACAGTTTGTTTTGATTTTTTAGTTTGATGATTCCATTTCTCCCAGCAACTCGTGAATGTATGACACTCGAGTCGAGATGAAGGCAGTCCACTTTGACGGATCAGCTCTCAACCATGCAAGGACAATTTCTGAATCGGTCCAGGCATGAATTGAAATTGGCTTCTTTATACTTAATGCTTGACCTACATAACGCAGCAATTTTTCTAACAATGCTGCACCACATAGTTCCAGTCGTGGGAGAGAAACTGTTTTAATGGGTGCGACTTTAGTTTTTGCAGCTACAAGAGTAACACATTTCTTTCCTGTGACGTTTGTGGTACATATATACACAACTGCGGAATATGCCGCCATGGAAGCGTCTGAAAATCCATGTACTTCTGCAGATAAATCAGTCTCCGAATAGTTAAACAATCTATTTACTTGAATATTGGTGATATCTTGCAGCCTTTCTCTATATGTGATCCATTCCTTTTCTACGTCTGAAGAAACTTTCTCATCCCATCCTAGACCAGATAACCATAATTTCTGTATCATTATTGTTGCCAAAATGATCAAAGGTGCCAGCCATCTTAGAGGATCAAAAAGTTTCGAAACTTCTGACAGTATTTTTCTTTTTGTCCAATTCGAGTCCTCATTTTCTATTTTGATGGAATATCTAAATTTATCCGTTTGAGGAGCCCAAGAAATTCCCAATGTACGAACGCTTCCTTCACAATTGATGTTGAATGGTAAGTTGAACTCACGATGCTCTGAAGGTATGTTTCTTAATAACTCTGTGCGATTCGAGGTCCACTTTCGTAACGAGAAGCCTCCAAGATTAGTAAGTTCGATTAGCTCCCTCTGCATTTGCAATGCCATTTCGATGGTGTCTGAGCCAGAAAGTATGTCGTCCACATAAAAATCCATTAAAGTTGCTTGGGATCCCACAGGATATTTTTTCCTTTCATCCAGTGCCAGCTGCTTTAATGCCCTAGTTGCCAAATAAGGTGCGCTTTTAGTTCCAAATGTTACAATTACTAGTTTGTAGTTTTCTACAGGTAAATCTTGAGACTCTCTCCAAAGTATCCGTTGAAATTCGGCATGATGACCTTTTACCCAGATCCACCTGTACATCTTTTCGATGTCGGCTGTAAGAAGTACCTTGTGTTTACGCCATCTGATGAGAATTGTGTTCAAATCGTCCTGTATGACAGGTGCTTGGGGAAGTCTGTCGTTTAAGGCCTTTTTACGCAGTCTCTTTAATGACTCCATGATGTGGAAGGTAGCTGCATGAATAGGATGTCACTCCATCTGATACTTCATATGGTCTTTCTCACTAGTATAAACTTTCTTCTTGTACCCGAGCGATTTATATTCTTGCATGCATTTGACATATTCACTTTTCAACACCAGCTTTTTCTTAAAGCGTCCCTCAAGTTAATAAAGACGAGACAGCGCGTTTTGTCGGGATTTTCCAAGAAAGCTTTGATTGGTTTCCTTTCGAAAGGGTAATTCCACCAAATAGTTCTTCACAGAGCGATTCCTCTTGAGTAGGTGTTTTACTACATTGCATTTCTTCCAGTTCCCAAAATTTACGTAGGTCATTGTCAAGTCCAGTACTTACGTGAAAGTTGTGTATACTGATTGAATTTTTACTTGATTTCTACCGATTAAATCCATCCTAACATAGTTTTTTGTGCTACTGGAGTACCAATTTGACCTTTAACTAAACCGCTCATAATGATTTGATATAAAGCTGTGGATCAGAGAGATTTAATCCCTCGATATGTTTCCAATTGCGTTAGAACACTGAGCTTGTGGGCAATAAACCAGTAAGTTTTCCCAAAACCATACTAGAGACTTCGAATGTTGTATTACCTTGCAAAAGGCTTTATGACAATTTTTATGCGAGATTTCCCATGAATAACATGATTTTTACCTACACCGTGGATGTCCGCACTAACAGGTTCTCTTTTTAATTTTAGTGTTTGAACCACAGACTCTGCAATAAATGAAGGTTGGGAACCTTGATCAATTAATGCTCTGATAATATTTTCTTCCCCAGAAGCAGATACAATCTTGACTAAAGCGGTTGCCAGCAAAACTTGATATGTAGGACCTGTACTTGTCTCAAATGAATTTAAATGTGAAGAAGTAGACGTAGGATTAATTCTTATAAAGGCGGGAGTCAACGCAGATAAATCCGGCGCAGTAATTACATTTGCATTACTATCACTCATGCTTGCATTGTTATGATTATTAGATGTTGAAGCAAAATTTGACATAGTATTTCTTTGAGTATTAGACGCGCTAAAATTCTCATTTCTTGAAATTTCGTTCGATTTTCTGTGCAGAAGAGAATGGTGATTATGTTTGCAATAAAAACATTTTTGGTGGCTGGGACAATTCCCTACATTATTTCCGGAACCCAAGCAATTGATATACAAGCCCTTAGATTTAACCAGTTAAATTTTTTGAGTGTGATTCATTGATGAAATCTTGTTGCAATGCCTAATGTTATGATTTCCAAAATAAACTTGACAAGTTTGACTTGCAGCAACATGAAAAGTTTGAGGATATTTAGACTTTTTATGCCCAGTTTTAGCGTCTCTAAAAATTGATTGCTGTTTTGGAGAAGTTGCCTCTAAAGTTCTGAATCTTGACTCCAAGAATTCTTTTAATTTTTTCTATTGCGATAAATCTTTAGTTTTGCTCACTTCTTGTTCCCACAATTGCCGTGTCTCTGGCGGTAATATCTGCACGATGACATAAACAACTATCGTATCCCAACCACTAATATCAATTTCTAAATTGTTTAACGCCTGCAAACATTCTGTAGTTGTGTTCAACAATCCCTTAACTCCCTGCGTGGATTCATTAAGTACCGCATTTTGAGGAAATAGTACCTTTAAGTGGGTATTAACCAATTATTTTATTATTATAACATTCTTTCAGAAGTTCCCAAGCAGCTTGATAATTACCGTCGGTGACTTGAATATGACGAGGTAAATGCTCCGGCTCGCCACTAAGATGCAATTTTAGGTATTGGAACTTCTGAACTGCGGACAAAGTTTTGTTTTCATGCACTAGAGATATGAACAGATCATGAAATGTAGGCCATTTTACATAATCTTCAAAAAACTTGTCGAGATATATTTTTGGCAACTTAATTGATGCACTACTCTTTTCAAGATTTATATTTTGCATTTGCAATGGATTTATTTCTGCTTTATTAGATTCCTTAGGTACATTGGGCGGAAATTCTCTCATAAATCTCTCTTTCATTAATGCAAAATTATAAAAACAGAATTCTTGCAAATTTAAAAATCACAAGCCACTGCACAACCATAAAAATATTAATTTGATTTCAAGAAATAATGTAATTGATTTCAACTGATTTTAATATCAAAACAATTTCAAGTTTTTCCGATCACTCTGATTTCAACTTTCAATTCGCGCCGATTCGATTTCAAAATACCAATGCCAACCAATCCTTTTGTAGAAGCTCAATTTCCCCTTGTCATCAAACATTTCCAAAAAAGGCAACTTCTTTATAAAAAGCATTTCGATTTTAGGACCAAATATGGTCAAATTCAAATGGCTTTCAAATACATACATTTATATAAAAATGCATTTTTCCCAGCTAATTATGTCGTCTCTTTCAATAAATCTTAAAGTACTTGTTCAGCTCTACAATGTTGGCGATATTGTTATTTTTCGATAAGTTCTTGGCAATCAAAATACAAGAGGTAAGAGGTAAGTAATAAGTTGCACTGAAAATATGTGAGTTATTTAAATTGTTGTGACTTGCAGTGATGTCTTAATGATTTATGTTCATCGTTTAAGTTGTGCAATATCTTGTGTTAAATGTTGTAAATATGGTGACAGGTTTGTTATTGTTATTAAAATTTCAAAATATTTACAATACTAACTTTTTTAATAAATACAAAATCTAAGTAATTACCTGTTAATGTTTTCAGCAGTAATTCAAATCCAAGAGGAAGAAGTGGAAATCATCAGCGTAGTCCAAAGTCAGATAAGTGTTTTGAATTATTTTTGTTAGTGATGAATTCTTTGTTTATCTTTCAGATCGTCTGTCGGAGCCTTCACTGAACAATATATAATTGAAAATATTATATTGGTGAAGTGAAAGAAGTTCTATATATATATATACTTTAACTGAAATTCTTAGTTAAATAAACAAGGTTTTAGTGAAAACTTATTATGAAGTGCATAGTAGAATTTTGTTCAAATATATATATTATTCTGCACTGGCGGATGGAGAAAAGTTTGTCTGAAAGGGGTTTGAGAAAATTTTTATTATATCAATATTTATAGATTTTTTGATCGTAAAATTTTATATTTATGTTACTATGAATTATGCGGTTAATAAAATAAAAATATTGACATTGATTAGTATTCTTGTACTTTAGATTCCCAAAATATGTAGTTTTACGCCAAAGGTGGTTTAAAGTTCTTGGCAGAAGATTTTCAAGACCTGTTTCGACTAGAGCAGAGAAACGAGAATAGGCAGTGATACAATCCTACAGATTAAATTAGCCCTCAATATTTCTAATACCTGGAAATGCTTTTTTCAGTGGAAAAAGTTCTTGGAAGTTAGATTTTCATACTAGAAAGAGTAAAGTGATTTGTTCAAATCATTTTTTAAAGCAGGACCTATTTCAACTCAACGAATGAGACTAGGAAGTGATACAAATTAAATTGAATATCTTCACTAACTGGAAATGCTTTTTGAAACTAATCTAATCTTTTCTGAAGAAATCCACGCAAATTAAATGTGTGAGGGAAAACATTGCAGTCATTGAATTGAATTCATCAAATTAAGCTGAAGTCGTAATATTAGGCAATTTTAATAACTTGATATTTTATTCCAAAATCGGTATACTGATTATTCTTTTAAATAATGCTGGCAATACCTACCGATCGTGACAGTTGGATTTTTTTTACTAGAAGTAAAATAAATCGAAAATCGAAAAGAAAAGAGGCCAGGAATCTGAAAGGTGATCTAGTGCACCCAGCAGGGTCGCCAGATGTGGCAATTTTTCGCCAAATTGGCGATTTTTCATCAATCCTGGCGACAAAAAATATGAAATTGGCGATGGTGAGTTTTTTGGCGATTTTTCATCGACTTTTGGCGTTTTCATGGCGATTTTTCTTGAAAGAAAAATTGACAGATTATTTACCTTTTAAAAAATAATTTCTTAAGTTTTACAAATGTAACATACATCAATTTAGCAGAATTTTCTGAAAAATGTAGCTAATTTGAGTAAAAGTTGCCGCAACTGCAAGTGACACTTTCGACGGCACGTTATTTGCCGGCTTTTTCGCAGTTTAATTTTTAATAAATGTTAGGAGAAATAATGAAAAACGGTTTATTAAAAGTAGGAGATCCTATTTTAGCAAAAAGTTACATACTTTTGGGAAATCTACAAACATGTACGAGAGAAGAACTCGAAAGTATCTGTAATAGATGCGGAACAATTCTTTCCTATTTGGAGCAAAAATATTTCGGATTTGTCCAGTTTGAAACAGAAGCGATTGCTAATAAGGCAGCTCAAGCCCTCAATGGATCTTTGTTTAAAGGGTACCAAATAACAGTCCGGAATAGGTAAAGGTAAGAAACCACAGCTAAAGAAAGAAACTCTAGAGGCAAATCAAGCCAATTTACAGCAGCTTCAGCAGCAGTATCATGCTCACATCCCTCCTGATTACAATGATTGTGAGATAATTGTCGTTAACCAGGCGCACACGTAATTGGACTTTTGAATAGGTAGGGTTTTTTTACCCTTTATAGAGAATATGCCGAATATGAAAAGGTTATATTTAAAAGTTGATTTGCTTTTCCCAAATAAAGAGGTGCCAATTGGGAAAGTTAACGCAAATATTTCATGACGTGGATTTATATGCAGTACTTGTCACCGCCCAAAACGAAGAGCATCGAAGTATCATATAAACATACTTTATGGAGACGGAGTTGGATCAATACGTTGAGCGGCAAGACCAACATGCCATGGGTCCCGGGTTCGAGACCAGGTGACCCCGTGAGCTTTTATTAAGAAATTAAAATAATCCACTCCGTCTCTGGGCTGTTGTCTAGCTCGCAGCAATACAAAAACAAGACTCAATTTTCCTCACTTCCCTTACCCTAATTCCCTTCCGACCAAAACCATGCTAGGATTTGGCCACATCGTATAAAAAAAACCAGCGGCGCACCGAAATATGACAGTGGATAATGCCATTAACTTGAGGCCCGAATTACAATTCTAACGGATCAGTCGACTGAAACTGACTCAAATGGGAAATTCATGCAACATGATTGCTACAATTTAACGACTTATCACTCGACTCCGACTGAACTTAGACTTTGCTCAAAGTGCAGAGTTGTAGTCACAAAACTGGACTGCGGCTAACTTCATTTGAAATATACATGCAAATATCTCTGAAAATGACAGAAGCTGAAGCTACAATTTATTTTAAAATTTGATTTTGGCGTTGACTTCGGCTGAAAACTCAGTTGCAGTTAACTGATCAGTGGGAATTTTAATTCGGGCCTAATAGCAAATGATCGAATGATTTTCAAATCAAATTGCGCGCAGAGAGGCAGAAATTACTGCCGACAGTTTTTCCAATCATTTCTTGAAATAGCTCAGTTGCTCCTCCTTTAAAAGAATGTCATCCAGACGCGGTTCAAACTTTATTAAACGGACTTGCTGACAATCGTTTCTTAACGGTTTTACAATTGTTACAAGAAAGGTGTGAGTAACAAAAAAAGGCAGAGTTAGGCGACGTAGCTGACCTTCCAGCTACTCAACCGAAAATTGTCGAACCTGATCCAGAGATTGAGTTGCACAAGAAAATTCTAAGCATCAAGCAAGCAATGTACAAACTAAACACATGACCCGAGCCAAGTAAGAAATATTAAAATATTTTTTAACGCGATCGCGTTAAAATTCTAAAAAATTCCTTTGGCTCTTCGTCAACAGCAGTACCAAAGGGTTAGCGTTTCTTTAGCTGCTGGACGCCTTCGAAAAAACCGAACACTAGATGGAAACCAACAAATTTAAATAAACACACCGATCTAGACAGCTGTTTTTTTATTAAAAATCCTCAATAAGTCATCTATAACGGACTCAAAATCCGATCTATTGTATGCAAATGTACAATAACTGCAAAACGATTGAAACACAATTGAACTTCTAAAAGATAATAAGGTGCAACGAGCGTTGGATTCACTGATCAAAGCGTTAGTATCTACAATTGAAAATCACTTTAACTTTAGGCAGATAATGAAATATATTTTATTGGAAGTCTTTAATTGTTTGGCGTTTTTTCTGAAACTCTTTCATAAAGGGAGTTGATATTTCGCATGAAGATAGGGATTGGTGGCAGAATAACATTAAATTTTGATGTTTGGGTCTAATTTTCATTGAGGTGAAATGGGAATCAAATGAAATTGTGTTTGTAAAAACGAGTTCAAAAAATATTATTAGTGGCTTAAGCAACGTGCTGGGAACGATTGCTTTACTAAAAACGAACGAAACTTAAGGTGTGTAATTAAAGAAATTACTCGTACCTTAACATAGTATATTGCATACCCAATAAAAAAACATTTCATTGTAGTATTATCGCGATAAGCTAAAGGAAGTGACTATTTGCACTTACGTGTACTTTCGTGTTTACCCGTATTTGCCATCTTGATTTCCACTTTGACATTTTGGCTATAATCATGGCTACAAAAAAGATAAGATAGAAAATAGATTGGCGATTTTGGCGACTTTTTAGTGTCCATTTGGCGATAATGCCTGTGTAAAGTCTGGCGACCCTGGCACCCAGCACCACCTCTCAACCACACTGGATAGTGCGATAACGAAGCACCCTGGGAAAACGCCCAGAAATATTTACTCGCCGGAACTGGATATGCCTGAATGAAGGTAAGAAATATTTAGCAAAACAAGCGTCAGACAATAACCTAATGATATAGCAACTAACGAAAATCATGGAAAAATGATGGCTGCGCAAACTGCAACGCTGACTGCGACACTTGCATCCAAGCAAGACATGCAGGAAATAAAAAACGAGATAACAAAAATAAAAAGTGACCACAATGAACTTGTTACAGCTGTTCGAAAACTCCAAAAACGGGAACCGCAACTGGTAAACAAAATAGAACACATCGAAAAAATTGCAAGAGCAAAGAATTTGATTATCAGGGGAACCAAAGAAAATAATGCACCAAATATGCATGGAGATTTTACAGCTGGAGGAGATGCCGAACATGAAAGAGGTGAGAATGCTAGGTAAACCAAGAGATGGGAAAACTTCCTTATTAGTCGAGTGTGAAAACGTCATGGCAGTGCGTGCAATGTCGAAAGAGACCAAAAAACTAGGCGGCACAGCGATTACTATGAATAAAGATCTTACTAAGGCAGCAAGAGACAGCAGGGGGGTCTTACTACGTATCATGGGAAAAATCAAAAGCCAATGTTTCAAAGTGGGCGCCACAATCCGGGTACAGGATTACCGACTTTACATCAACGGGAAAATAATCAGCTAAACTGCGACACGGAAAATAGACTAAGCAAAGTAAATAGTATTCTGTACACAAAAAATGTTGGTGTTAACGAATTACTTTCAGGAAGAAATAATAATTACAGCATAGGAAAGCCACTGACATGTATTAAACTGGACTGACTTATAAGCTATCTCATATGGGTACAATTTTACTTTCAGTGGAGGAAAACAATTTTTAATCTCCAACGTTTACTGTGAATTTGCAGCCATTCAGAGTAGAATATAATAACCAAATATATACGAAGAGACATATTTAATTTTAATCTTCTATATTGTTGTAAGGAAAATGTAAAAATCATTGGAATTACTGGAATACAAATTATAAATAAAAGGTTGTTTTAGTCTGGATAATGCTTACCCAGAAAGAGATGTAAGATGATTGTGAATATTGTCATCTATTTCTAACGCCAGCATTTAATAGGCGACATGACGTTCGCAATTAAGAAAACCATGTTGAAAAAAAAGATGCTTACCCAGAAAGGGACAACTAGCGAAAAGTGATACCATTTTCTTGAAGAAATTTCATGGCACCAGTCACTCCAGTATTATATATCTCAGTGAGGAAAGCGCTGGCTGTCTGTATACGGATAACAACGACGACAAGGCTACTGATTTCAAAATTTTATCATATAATACTGCGGGCATTAGTAATAAAATTCTTTTCCGGAATTCTTCAACTACGTCAAGAGTCATGATATATTTATACAAGAAACTTTCCTTGAGGAGAACGAAATAATGAAATATAAACAATACTTTGGAGGCTTTGATATTGAGAGCATACCTACAACACGTAACTCGAGATATGGAAGAGCAGAAGGGGGACTATTACTGGGAATTAAAAAAAAGCAATTAGTAGAAATTAGGTTAAAGCCATTTAATGCAAGAATTGCAATTGAAGTTAAAAATTAAGCAAGCTGTATTAACGTTATTCCAGTGTACATAAACTGTAACCAATGGGAAGAGGACTTTAATGAACATGTGAATTTCTTTGAAAATTTTAGACAACAAAAAATACTAATTATAGAAGATATGAATGCTAGAATAGGAGAGCTAGAAACACTGGAAGAAGATTTAGAGATAAGCAATTATGAAATTCGCGCACTGAGGAAATCGAAAGATAAAATAATAAATAGCAGGGGTAGAAGAATAGCCGAGTTTTTTTCGGATAATGGGCTGGTAATTGGAGGTACAACAAATGATGCAGATCGGGAGTATACATATAGGTATATTGGATATAACGGGGCTACAGTTATTGATTTTGCGGCCGTGTCTTTCATAATACTAGATGCAATTGCAGATTTTAGGGTAGATAAACACAGTTACGCGTACCACATGCCAATTATAAAAAAAATCAGAAATATACGAAACACGTAGCCAGACACAAGTGAAGAAACTGATTTAAATCTACTACCAAAACTTAATGTACAGAATATGCAAGAGTACCAACAAAATCTCGAAGCTGCAATCATGGAGGCAAGCCAAAACTTTACAGGTATTGAAATAACTACAAATTCCTTAGTACAATTCATCACACAAGTAACGAATTTAAGCCCTCAGAGAAGGCATCCTAGTAACAAACAGAACTGGTTCGATAATAATCAATGTCATAAAGCGAGAAGAAGGTCGTTCAAATGATTAAATCGATTTAGAAAAATTAACTCAGTATTCGCGAGGCAAAAGTATAAGGACGAAAATAAAAACTTTAGGAAATTGTGCAGGATCAAGAAGAGTGACTATTAAAAAGCACTTGGTAGGCGGTTAGCGGAAGTTAATAACACTATGTTATGGTGGGCGTTTAGCCGAGAAATTAGAGGAAAGAAATACATAATTGGCAACTCAGTACCGATCAATGAGTTATTCAATCATTTCCGTCAACTTTTGTCTCCGGAGATCGAGTGCGAGGTAATAATATACGCCGAGCCATTAAACGAAGAGCCGATGCTGAACGAGCCTATAAGTGTAACAGAGGTTATGTAAATCCTGAAGCTCGTGAAATATAATAAAGCTCCAGGGGAAGACAGAGTAACTTATGAATTTATTAAAAATGCTCCACACCGTTTTTTAAGAGAAACTACGACGGTGGAAGAGGTCCGGAGGCTTTCAGGTAGGCTATTATTTTTCCAGTGCACAACAAAAGAGATCATAACGAGGCTGCAAACTGCAGAGGACTGTCGTTTATTAACACAATAGAAAAAAAATTTTTAAGCGTTTTAGGAAAGAGACTAGAAAAATAGGAGCGACAATACAACGTAATCAAGGAATATAAAGCAAGATTAAGGCAAGGGTACTCTACAGCTGATAAAATATTTAACATTATAAATGTGATTAGTTTGGCCTGGGCAAACTGAACGAGAAGAGTGTACTACTGCTTCGTAGATTTTAAAGCTGCATTTGATACGGTGAATCGAGGCCAGATGTTTTATAAGTTGCTTAACATGTCGTATCGACGAAAGCTGTCAGGATTCTACAGAACCTGTATCAAAATATAAGAGCGGCAGTTTGGAATGGGGCAAAAGTTACTGAGTATATCAAAACATTAAATGGACTTAGACAAAGGTGCCCGGCAAGTCCAATAATTTTTGCCTTTTATTTAAATGACATTCATGATGAGATAGGTGGAGGAATAATAGAAGTAGAAAAACTACAAAGATTTTATGTAAAAAAAATTTTTGGACTACCGAAAACTACACCTAATTATGTAATCAGCATGGAATTCAATCTGCCCGATCTCTACCTAAACACCTTGAAAACCCACCTCAACTATATGGAAAAGGTGTTTAACCACATGACAGACGATAGGCTACCAAGAATAGTCGCCAGAAACGTAAAAGAGAAGAAGCGACTATGGGCTGAAAAATAGAATGATTTTGAAATACGATATGATATCAACATTGAGGTAAATCAAATAAAGAATGCAATGGTTCATATAATAGAAAAAGAAGCTGAATTCTTGTGGGGAAGACGATGATGAAGGGAAGTAGATGACAATATTCACAATTATTTTATATCTCTTTTTGGGTAAGCATTTTACATGTTAGAACAACCTTTTTTTCTAATTTTTATTTCAGTAATTTCACTGATTCTTACATTTTCCTAACAACAATATAAGAGATTAAAATGAAATATGTCCCTTCGTGTATATTTGGTTATTTTATTTTGCTAGCAACAGCTACAAATTCACACTAAATTGGAAATTAAAACTAGTTTTCCTCCACTGAAAGTTAAAGTGTACCCATATGAGATAGCTTATAAGTCACTCCATTTTAATACATCTCAGTGGTAAGACTAAATTTTCTCCGTATACTTCCTTTCCTCCAATTGTATTTTGATCAAAAATGTTAAAAAGGCTCTGCTAATAAGGGTGCTTTGACTAATTTAGTTCTATTGGTATGGTTATCTACCTCCTCAAGGTCGCGGAATTTTCTTTATTAGGTCTTTCGAATTCGTTGTTTGAATTATCTCCCTTCCAGTACTACCTCTTGAATAATTATTTTTGTTTTTTATGGAAGCGGGGAAATGCATTTACGCACCTAGGTGACCAAAGCCACACGTGTGCCGGACTTACCTGGCCAATGACCAGTAATACCGGCTAAAACACCCTCCCCCCTCCAGGAGGAACACAACGGATCACCACCACCTAAGAGGCCCGCGAGCAAAGAGGACTCTCAGGAGCCCCCGCTTTCTCGCCCCCCCGGCGGTAGCTATTTGGCGAGGGACTCCCCTCGCCGTGCAGACGGTTTATCCAAGTGTCCAGCTGAGGAATCACCTGAGCTGTCCACCGGCCCCGCGACCACTAGCACCACCGGTTCCGAGACCGTGCGGTAGGAGCTTGCTTGCGGTACCTTTCCCACCGCATCTCCTCGACCCAGACTTCTGCTGAGTACAACATTACGGCCTCGGCGGGGCGGAGCAACATGCGTCTTTTACAGGGTGTGGGTCCACCAATGTTGGCCATAACCCTGCTCAGCGCGACTGTCACCCCAGGCGCCTTATCAGCCCGGCCATTGATCTCGTCCCAGAAGGAGAGCCTACAATCGAGGCTCACCCTCAGGTATTTAATCGCGGGTCCCGTCTGAACCGACACGTCTCCTACCTGCAGTCTGATCAGCAACGGAATTCGCTCCCTTGTAAGAAGGAGGATCTCGGTCTTGGCAAGCGCTAACTCCAGACCGTGGTCTCGCAGCCAGGAGCTTATCCGGCGCATTACCTGGTTGAGCCTCATCTGGGCCTCCGCAACATCTCTAGCGGTAATGATCTCCATACGGAGAAATCCATCATTTCTGTAATTCCATATTTCTGGGCCCAGTATGGAGCCCTGGACCGCCCCGGCAAAAGAACCCTCGATTGCGCTCTTGAAGAAGCCTCGTTTCCGCCCCTACCGAAAAAACCCTCCCTTCTGGTCCATCCTTCGTCACGAAGGTGAGGGTGAGATCCTTCAGGTAGTCCCTCATCATCTGTAATAGATACTGAGGGAGCCTGAAGTCGCGCTCTAACGCCTTGAGTGCGTCCCCCACTTTACCTAGTTGAAGGCGTTGTGCACATCCCCACCTTTCCGAAATCCATACTGCCTCTCGGCAAGGTTGCCAGCAACCTCAACAACCGCTTGGAGGCGAGGTTTCACGAGCTTGCCGGCTGTGTCGAGCATGCAGAGCAGTCAGTACGACCTGGGGGTCCCTACTGGTCCTTTGCCCTTGCTGATAGGCACCAGCCTAGCTCCATTCCAGCGGGAGGGAAAAACTCCCGCCTTCAGGCGGTCGTTATGTATGTATATCAAGCAAGAGCTCTGGATGGTTCGCCGTCAACGCCTTCAGCACGTCTGCTGGGAGCCCGGCGTAAGCTCCTCCATTGACAAAAAGAGGAGTGTGCAGTACCTCGCGGACCACGTAGTTTGGCTCCTAATTTACGGAGTACGATCCTGTACTCCAGTCCCCAGGGATTCTCGTTGAGATCCTCACCCAGCCGCTGCCAACATCGGTGGTTATTCCTTGGGATGGCCTTAGGAAGGCTCTTCTTAGTAGTCTTGTAGTCGGCAGTTCTGTGGGCTACGTCGGGATCGCGGCGGTCGCCTCGTCGGGCAAGCCGCCTGAGACGAAGGCATATCCGCCTCAGTTCCGCGATTTCGTCCGTCCACCAGTACACAGGGCGGCGAATCCTCTTTACTCGGCACGGCCTCTCGGCAAGGCTGGTGGATCAGATTCATTGTGTAGTCTACCACCCGAGCGACCCGCTCGATGGCTGGAAGTCCTTCCGGAATCTCGTCAATGGTTCACTGGCCGCCTGCGACAGATTTTCGACGTTCATCCTGCCGACAACTGAGCTGGGCGGGCCTTGCAGACGCCAGGCCCGCGCTGGCGCCATATCACATACGCGGAACGTGATATATTGGTAATCGCTGGCTGTATAGTCCTCGATCACCTGTCAGTCATGCACGCGAGCAGCCAAGATTTTCGTCGCCTGGGAGACATCAATAATTGTCTCCACCGCCAGCCCTCTCCTAGACGTGAAGTCCAGGACCCGTTCTCCACGGGAGTCAGGCATGCACTCCCCCACTCCAAGGCATTCGCGGTGAATTCTCCAGCCACCACCTGGAAATCCGCTATTGGCTCGTTTTGTGTAAAGTAGCACCTGCCCCTTAACCAAACGAAGCCAGCGCCTGCGCCATGGTGTGCAATGCTAAAGCGTCACAGATCCGGGATCCAGATCGCCGTGGTACACAGGGCATCACGATACCATGTATAGGACCCGACATAGTATCGTGATGCCCTGGCGATCTGGATCCCAGATCTGCGACGTTTGACGTCTCGGTACTGCTCACTGACTGTCGCAACGTCAGCTTTCTCGAGACGGATTTGAGCCAACAGAGCGAGGGCCGTCTTGCTCCTGTGTAAGTTACCCTACTATCTCTTGAATAATAAATGGTTCATAGCATTATTACTAAGGTCGTTAATACTATCAGAACATTTTAACTTTATAAATATGTTGTTCGGACGTCCGTTAGTAATTTTTATAATAGTTTCTACTGTCGATTCTAAAGCTTAAGTAATTTTTTTCTAAGTTGACTGATGTTATTTATTTATTTGACTTAGGGAGATCCGTGAGAGCTTCAATGTAGCATGAAGTTCAGTACCTCCTTTATTAAAAAATCCTTAATTATAAAATCTTACTCATTTTTGTGTGAAACAATTTATTGATTATTAATAAAGTACATATTTCTTGTCACGTATTTTGACAAACATTTTCACGCACTTGTTGTCTTACTTATATGTAGTTACCTTATTTCTTCAATTATAAAATGTTGCGAGTATTATTAAAAATGACTCTTTAAATCTAAAGAATGAATTTATTAAAGATTTGTTATTAAGCAATCTAATTAAAAGACATGATGGAGCATATTGTTCTCGCTTTGCATGTAAAATTTCTATAAAAAGAAGTTTTGAATTCATAAAAAATTATTTTGTTGTTAATATCGTTACTTCTCCTCAAAGTTACTGTGAATATAAAAGTTCATGAAATAAATAATGTATACTTGATTTTTCGATTCATTATAGAATTTACCATAAAATTACTTTATATGTATATACAGTTCTTTAAAAGAATATCTCTAATTGCAGTTTTGCAATTTATTAATTTCAATAAAAATTTCTTGCTTGTAACTATAAATAATAAAAGTCAATAATTGTTATATTTCTGCAGACTTTTTTCGCGTTTAATTTGGAATTATCCCAAGAAATATTCCTTCAGATTTAGCCAGCATTCATAGTATTTATAGTCTAGTTTTTGACAAATTTCTTCGCCCCATTAAGTTTTGGCAAAGCTTAATGATGATTCAAACATAAAATAATATAAAAAATTTTTGGAACTTACTTATTTACGAGTTATACCTGAGTTTCTTCTGCTATTATTTCAATTGAGCCGTATTCGATGTATTTTCAAAACATTACCTCTCAGGACCATGCGGTAGACAAAAAAGAGCTTAAAGAAGTTGCGAAAGCGTCGAAAGAATTAACTTTAAAGGAGAAAGACGATTTTTGAATCCTGATAAATAATATGTACCGCAAGCAGTTACTCCATTTGTGGAGAATTAAGTGAAAAATGTAGAGCGAAGTAAAATCGGTACAAGACATTCTCCTGAAATAAAAAGATTTTCCATAACTACGTACTCGATAGCACCTTCGGCATATACTTTTCTTAAAAAAGTGTTTTGATTTCCTTCAAAAACCACCCTACAAAAAATCACAGAGGACTGGCCGAATTGCGTTATTTATCTCGAAGAAATGTCGATTAAAAATTATATATTCAATGAAACGCGATCTGACAAAATTATGGGGAGTCAAGACGATGGCAAATATAGAATAAATTTACCTGCCAAATTTGCGTTGGTGGTAATGGCTCGAGGCATATCCGATAATTGAAAGCATACGCTTGGTTATGTATACGCCAATTCTACATTCCCAGCTTTTCAGGTGAAACAAATCATTTTCACAGTTATTAGAAAGTTGTGGGATATAGGATTTAAACCACGTTTTATTCTGTGTGATCAGGGAACAAACTTCCAACATCATTCCGTACTGTTGATAAAAACTAAGTTGCAACTTAAACGTCGCGAACAAAAATTTACTTAACAAAAACTAAGAGTTACGCGGACCTAAATTAATCGTTAGGTGACAAGATAACTACTGCTTGATCTGGCTGATAACCTGAGATATCGTTAGTTAATAAATGTTGCCAAGGAAATTTGCTTACTATTGAAATATTTAACTCGCTTGTCTGGGCTTTATGAGAAAGCAGGTAAGTAACGAGTTCTGGGAATATGATTACCAAAAAATGCAATTAGAATTGAGGGTTGAAATGTGACTTTTTTGTCTCTGTGGGAAATGTGTAGGTTGTTTTACGATTTCAAGGGCACATGTTTAACATTTTCGTTCATGGATATGACTACATATGTACAGGTCTGAAGTGCCAAAAAACTGCTACCCCAATGGCCTTTCCCAAATTCCCAACAATGTTGATCTGACTCGTGATTGTACTTCCAATCACTTTCTGAAGATAAAAAAATGTTTTGAAATTATCGAAAATTCAGCATTTTCCCAAATTTTCTCCCAACTTCATGTAATTAATATACCTCCTTTTTATTTTCATTAGATTACCCACCTTATTATTTTTCCGAAATGGTACAACATAACAAGGCAGAGAGGAATCGCATCCTTAGAGATCAATGACTACCTGATTATTTTATTGCACTGTTTTTACTTTTTTATCCGATTTGGCTAAAGCCTAGTGTACAACCCTTTGATGCGTTACCATACCTTTGTCTGGAAGGGAACTATGGGAAGGGAGTGAGGAAAGTTGAATACCTTATTTTTGCATTGCTGCGAGCTAGACAGCAGCCCATAGACGGAGTGAATTTTTAAATTCAATTTTAAAATCCAACGGGGAGACGTGGTTTCGAACCCTGGAACCGTGGCATTAGTGGTCACGCCGCTCAGTCAATTGATCCAACTCCGTCTTTAGGCAGGAAATTCTGTAAGTAAATAAAATTTGTAAGATAAAGTGTCAAAAATTTTTATTTAGGGTTCACAGGTAATTAATTATTGCTTCAAAAGAGTTATAAAAATATTAGAGTAATTTAGTTTTAATGCCGATATTAGCTTGTTGTAGCAGTAGCTACAAATTTAATTTTTAATTTTTAATTTAAACTTCATAAGTTTGATTACATTATTAATAAAATATTTTTATTAAAATCCACTTTACTAATATCCAATCAGACTGTACTGTCAAATATATTTTAGTCAACCTGTACACTTCGATAAATTTTGAATAGTGTGAAATACAAACACTTTGAAATATATAATAATCATTTATTCATAGACAATAAAATACTGTACTCTATACAGAGAAAATATTGAACAAACTATCTATGTGTTAAATGTAAAGTAGGATTCAAAAAAAATGTAAATAGTATTTCAGTCTAACCAGATCTACCGATCTGAAAGTATCAAAATTAATAAAAATAAAATTATAAAAATATTAAAATAAAATAGTCTTCTTCGTTTAAATAAAATGTATCTAAACAGTTTATAGGTACTAAGAGGAACTAGGATTTGGGATGTACAATTATATGAACTACGCCCTCCTATATTCAGTCATCAAGGAGCCCCATTAACCCTATCATAGCCGCATTGTTGACCCCGACGCTCCGGTCGCAGCATTAGTGACCTCAAAATTTTAAAAACAGAAGTACCCCCTACCCAAGGTAAGGTACTTTCTGGTTTTTAAAATAGAAAGCAGAAGACAACAACGTTAAATTTAAAACAGAAGTACCCCCTACCCAAGGTAAGGTACTTTCTTGTTTTACAAAAAGAAGAAGAAGCCAAATTTTAAAACAGAGATACCCCCTACCCAAGGTAAGGTATACTCTGATTTTAAAAATCAAGCAGCAACATTTTTAATAAGAGGTGCCCCCCACCCGTGGTAAGGCATCCTCGTTATTTAAAAAAATAACTATCAACAATTAACTCAACAATCAACAACAACAAAATATTTAATAAGAGGTGCCCCCCACCTAGGGTAAGGCATCCTTTTTATTAAAATATTCATCAATCAACAATTTCAAGTCAACATTTCAAGAATACTCATCTTTAGGAAGAAATAAAAATCAACGTAATAAAGAAGCAAGAAAAAGAAAAAAAGTCAACATATCAGTTAAATTCAAAATTGGTCTGTTCTTTTTTTTTAATTAAAATTAATATTATTGTACAACACAAACATACACAATTCTACAATACAACATATTTTTTTTCTCACCTTTCAAAATTTGTATCTGTTTCAATAAATAATATATCTTCAACTTAAATTAAAATATATTTTATCATGGTATAATCATCTGAAAATTTATACATAATAAGGGGTTGGACTTTCATTTTGTGATTCGCGAACTTAAGTCTCGTTAAAATCAGTGTATAAATAAACAAGTGAAATTTTACTTTCAAACATCAATTATGATGACTAGTGAAAATGAGTCAAACTTTTCACAACAAAGTTTACATACAAATGCTACAAATTACAATGAAAACAATTATGTAGCCACAACATCAATCAAACTACCAAGCTTTTGGACTCCATATCCAGAAGCTTGGTTCATTCAAGCCGAAGCCCAATTTGCTTCTAAACGAATAACGGTAGACGAGACAAAATACAGTCACGTTGTTCAGTCTTTACCAGTGGAAGTAATAACAAATGTCCTAGACTTTTTACAAAATCCTCCACTTCTCAATAAATATCAAAGTTTGAAGAATACTCTAATCAAACGATTTACTGAATCGGAAGAAAAAAAGTTAGAGCAACTTCTATCTACTACCGAAATCGGAGATAGAAAACCTTCCGAATTCTATCGCTCCATGGAAATTCTTGCAGGCAATTCCTCCACATTTAGCAAATCTTTAATTAAAAAATTATGGATGAGAAAATTGCCGGCAAATATCAACATAGCCTTAATATCTTCCGGAAAACAAGATATTAAAGAACTTTTAGATTTGGCAGATAATATATATGATATTTCCAAAATTCAATTTATATCGGAAATAAACAAAAATCTACCAACACCAAATTACAATTTTATCGATAACAATTTCCTTTTAACAAAAATAAATAATTTAGAAAACAAATTAGAAAATCTCGAAAATTTGATAAAAGGATTATCGTGTCAAAACCAACCTTCACGTTCTCGAAACACATCAAGAGATCATTCATTCTCTAGAAACAACTCACATAGCAGACAAGTTTCAAAACCTAGAGATAACAATCCTTATTGTTGGTACCACAATAAATATGGTACCAAAGCGAATAAATGCATTTCGCCGTGTTCTTACAAAACTATTAATAATCAAAAAAAACTAATTAATCCCTCAGTGAACAATATATTTAACAATAATATTTCTAAACGTTTATTCATTTTTGACAAAGAAAGCAAATTCAAATTTCTAATAGATACAGGTGCTGATATTTCAGTAGTACCTAACGAATTCTTTAAAAAATTTAACAAAGACACTAACTTATATTTATCCGCAGCAAACGGTTCTACCATTAACACTTATGGTACAAAATTACTTAAAGTAGATTTCGGTCTTAGGAGAGAATTCATTTTCCCATTTATAATTGCTAATGTCAACAAGCCCATTATCGGAGCAGATTTTTTAACAAAATTTAATTTCCTCGTCGATTTAAAAAACAAAAGATTACTCGACGGTACAACAACTTTAAGTGTTAGTGGAATCACGGTAAACGCAAATACTCCAACTCCTCGTTACTACGCAATCAGTAATGAGTACGGTAAAATTTTGCAAAGATTTCCCACATTAACGCTACCACCTCGTTATGATATTCCAGTTAAACATAACGTTGTACATCGCATAGAAACTAAAGAACTATTACCTTTTTCTCGTCCAAGACGTTTAGATGGACATAAATACAAAATTGCAAAATTAGAATTTGATCACATGGTTAAATTAGGTCTGTGCCAATTATCATCTTCTTCAGTATCTTCTGCACTGCATCTAGTAGCAAAGAAAAATACTACAGATTGGCGACCATGTGGAGATTATCGCAGACTCAACGCAATCTCTGTTCCAGATAGGTACCCATTACCACATATACAAAATTTTTCAATGAACTTAAACGGTTGCACTATTTTCTCAAAAATTGACTTGGTAAGAGCTTACCACCAAATTCCAATGGCTAAAGAAGACATACATAAAACAGCCATTACAACACCTTTCGGATTATTTGAATTCACTTGAATGCCTTTTGGTCTAAGAAATGCTGCACAAACATTTCAACGATTCATGGACCAAATCATTAAAAATTTAGATTTCGCTTTTGTGTACATTGACGATATTTTAGTTGCCAGCAAATCTGAATCCGAACATCAAAATCATTTAAACCAAATTTTTAAACAACTATCAGATTTTGGAATCAATATCAATCCATCCAAATGCATTTTCGGAGTTGGATCTTTGGACTTTCTCAGTCATAAAATAACAAAAGAAGGCATCTTACCTTCAGAAGACAGAGTCCAAATTATTAACAATTTTCCTTCTCCAAATTCCATTAAACAAATTCAACAATTTATTGGCATGGTTAATTATTACCATAGATTTATTCCAAATCTTGCCACATTACTAAACCCAATTCACACTCATTTGGCCCTACTTCTCAAAAAGAAACCAAATAACTCTAAAAACTTTTCTTGGCCAACAGAATGTGAAGATCAACTTAACAAAATTAAACAATCATTTTCAAAAGCAACTTTATTAATTCATCCTATTGAAAATGCAAAATTCAATTTAACTGTGGACGCTTCTGCTAGCGCTGTTGGTGCAGTTCTCCAACAATCCAATGCAAATCATTGGGAACCCATTGCATTTTTCTCTAAAAAATTAAAAGACGCAGAAATCAAATATTCAGCATTCGACCAAGAACTTTTGGCATTATATCTAGCCATCAAACATTTTAGACATTTTCTAGAAGGTCGAGAATTTACAGCTTTTACAGACCACAAACCGCTCATTACAGCAATATGGGCTAAAACAGAAAGAAGTCCAAGACAAACTAGACACCTGGACTACATAACTCAATTTACCTCAGGTATCAGACATATCAAAGGAAAATCAAATGCAGTAGCAGATACTTTATCTAGAATTTCAATCGAAAATTTCGAACATTCAAAACATAGCCATACCAAATTTGATTTAAAAACTATTGCTGAGTACCAAAATAGTGATGAAGAGCTTACACATCTTTTAATAACTCAGCATAACAGACCAGATATTTCAAAATATAAACTTGTTAAAATTAAATTAAACACTTCTGAGTCTGACATTTGGTGCGAAGTTTCTACTAAAAATTCACGGTCTTATATACCCAAAGAACTTCGAAAAACTATCTTTAATACCATTCATAATTTATCTCATCCAGGAATTAGAACAACACGAAAATCTATTGTTTCTAAGTACTTTTGGCCTGGAATGAATACAGATATTAACAAGTGGACTAGAAATTGTGTCAATTGCCAAAAAGCTAAAGTAACTAAACACACAAAGTCTGAAATCGGTAAATTCGAACTACCCAAAACAAGATTCGAACATATCCATTTAGATTTGGTAGGTCCTTTACCTTCTTCAAATGGATATTCTTATATTCTAACAATAATAGATAGATTTACTCGTTGGCCAGAAGCTTATCCAATCAAAGATATGCAGGCAAGCACAGTTATCAACACATTATATCAACAATATTTTCCACGTTTTGGTATTCCTCTAGAAATTACCACAGATCAAGGTACTCAATTCGAATCCAAATTATTCGAAGAATTTACAAAAATTTTAGGATCACATCGAATCCGTACTACTCCTTATCATCCACAATCAAACGGAATGATAGAACGATTTCATCGACAATTAAAAGCAGCCATACGCGCTCGTGACGGCCAAAATAATTGGGTCACACAATTACCTGCAGTCCTCTTAGGTTTCCGAACCACGATTAAAGAAGACTTGCAATGTTCTCCAGCAGAACTTGTCTATGGACAACCTCTTCGCGTTCCAGGAGAATTTATCATTAACAACAACTCAACAATACAAGATCCATCAAATTTCTTAAGTAAAATTAGATCTTGCATAAATAACTTCAAACCTTCACATTCTCGAAAACAAAATTCTAAAATCTACGTACCTAAAGATTTAAAAGATACAGAATTCGTTTTTGTTAGAATCGACAGAAGCAAATCTTCTTTACAAAACCCATATGAAGGTCCTTTTAAAGTATTAAACAAACTGGACAAATTTTATCAAATCGATTACCGTGGTAAAGCTACAAACATTTCAGTCGACACACTAAAACCAGCATTTATCGAAAACACGGAACAAATAATTACACCAATCAAAAACATTACAAAAAAGAAAGTAAAATTTCAATTATAATTTTTTATTACTAACAATATTATTATTCATCATATTCTTAATTTTACGATTCACTTAAAATGAACGTTTTCACTGAGGGGGGAGTAATGTAGCAGTAGCTACAAATTTAATTTTTAATTTAAACTTCATAAGCTTGATTACATTATTAATAAAATATTTTTATTAAAATCCACTTTACTAATATCCGATCAGACTGTACTGTCAAATATATTTTAGTCAACCTGTACACTTCGATAAATTTTGAATAGTGTGAAATACAAACACTTTGAAATATATAATAATCATTTATTCATAGACAATAAAATACTGTACTCTATACAGAGAAAATATTGAACAAACTATCTATGTGTTAAATGTAAAGTAGGATTCAAAAAAAATGTAAATAGTATTTCACTCTAACCAGATCTACCGATCTGAAAGTATCAAAATTAATAAAAATAAAATTATAAAAATATTAAAATAAAATAGTCTTCTTCGTTTAAATAAAATGTATCTAAACAGTTTATAGGTACTAAGAGGAACTAGGATTTGGGATGTACAATTATATGGACTACGCCCTCCTATATTCAGTCATCAAGGAGCCCCATTAATCCTATCATACCCTCACTTGTGTTAGCCGGAGTTCATACCCTAGTAGCCTGGCGTTCTGTTACTCATACCTAACGGAAATTTTGTTATAAAAGAGGGTCAATCAGCAAGAATGTCAATCATAGTTGAAAAACAAATCCAGAACTACGGGTCTCTTAAGCTCAAATTATTAAAAAATTGTATAATTTACTTTGGAGGAATGCACGGATATTATTTATTTCTATGGTGTAATAGACGGAAACGAGAGAACTTCTGGAATATCGTAGAAGATTTCCTACTCGACGAGAATCCCAGTCGAGGAAGTTTAACTTCACACGGCAAGGAAAAGCGACCCGAAGCTTCGCAAAACTTCTGTCGACGTCAAGCAGAAAATAATCATCCTATTCAGGCAAGACCCTGAAACGAGAACGAGATGGGTAGCAATACGATTAGGAGTGTCTTCGACTAAAGTTTGGCGGGTCATTCATCGAGAGTGATTATGGACTTATTACTATAACCCAATCCAAGTACTATTGGAGGAAGATTTCCAAGAACACTGGAATTAAGCACTTTGCTTCTGGAACGCGACATTGACAAAAGGGTTGGTACCAGGGATGGTAACACGAACTTTTATAACCTCCATACCTGGTCGGAGACTAACTCCCACAGGACAAAGGTGACATTCAGTGTCACTGTCTATGCTGGTATCATCGGCATTTGGGAGGACCATTCATCTTGCCGCAAGTGCTCAATATTCAAATTGTTGCGGCCTTTCTGGAGAATACACTGCCAGATCTAATAAAGGACATCCCTGTGCATAATCGAAGGGTCATATGTTACCAGCACGATGGGGCACCAACTCATTTTGCTAACATTGTGCAGCAATACTAAATAAAAAATTTCGCAATTCCTGGAGTGGACGAGGTGTAACGATTTCTTGACCTCCAAACCTTACCCCATTAGACATTTTCTTATGTGGAACAATAAAGGATGAATGTTATTCAAACTCTGTAAATACTACAGAGGATTTAGTTAGCAGAATTGGAGATACAGCGACGAAAATACGAGAAAGGTCGACTGCAATTAGCTTTAAGCAGGGAATTAGAAGGAGATTATTGGCATGCATCCAAAATGGCCGTGGACATTTTGAACAGCTTTTGTAACTTATTAATATTAATTGTAATTATTTTCAAATTCAATAAAAAGCATTTTAGGATTAACCTGAGCTTAATTTCTTTAAATTGTAGATTTTCATAATATTCTCTGATAGGGTTTCTATACAGAGTTGGTATCATGTTGCACCTTTTTGGAAAGGTAATGAGAGGGACAATTTTATAAAAATAAAAAACCGATGTATTAATTAAATGAATTTCAATGCAAATTTGGGAAAATGCTGAAATTTTGGTAATTTTAAAATATTTTTTTGTTACCTTTTGGAGCGACTGTATCTGCAATGGTAGGAGTTAGATCAACATTGTTGACAATTTTGAAAAGTTCATTGGGACAGTAATGTTTTAGCGTTGGTTTGATGTCGCTGCATTGTGCGTATAGAAAGAATTCTGATTCCCCTCCCCCTGCCATACAACTTTTTGTTTCACTAGGTGAGGTCTATCACCTCACCTATTTTGGCATGTCAGTTCTGAAGCACCCTTTATATAAATAAATGTATACACATTATACGCATATCCATATAAAATGTATATACATTTATTTATATAAAGGGTGGTTCATTTATATATATATATATATATATATATATATATATATATATATATATATATATATATATATATATATATATATATATATATATATATATATATATATATAAACATGAAGGGTGTTTCAGATCTGACATGCCAAAATAAGTGGCGACATCAAACAAACGCAGGTCAGTCCTATCCAAATGGGAAAAAATGTTTCAAAATTACCAAAAATGCAGGAAACTATCAAATTTTCTCCGTAATTCATGTAATTTATTCTGCTAGCTACAATGAGAAGGGAGTGCTTTACTTTCTAGTAACAAATTTATACACTTATTGACCATAAATTTACGATTCATATAGTGACTATAATTGATTCTCTTCTTTTGCAAACATAGTGCACTGTTTACAAAGAAGAAAAACAATTATAGTGACTATATACGAATCGTAAATTTATAGTCAATAAGTGTATACATTTTTGACTAGAAAGCAAATAACTCCCTGTTCATTGTAGCTGGCAGAATTTATATGCTTCCATCTTAGTATATAATATCGTTGCCGGTAGATGTACCAACAAATCGATAAAAGTTATCAAAAGCACCTCCAGTAAGCAAATCATTGCTTACTACTAGATGGAAAGACAGGTTCACTTCCTGTTTCTTCGATAACGTGATGAAAATTGCATCAGATAGAGCTCCATGAAAACAAACCCTCTCAGTGCGTTCAGACAAGTACGAATGAATCTAATTTACAAAAACTCGCGGAAACCCAAGAAGGTAGAGTTTAAGAACAAGAATTCTATGATTTATTCTATCGAAAGCTTTGCTGAAATCAGTAAAAATACAGTCAACTGTATGATATAAACACTTGTCTACAAATTGCAATTGTTTATTATGCAAAATTCACGCAAAGTTTTCGGTTTGTTTACGTTTTGCGTAGTGTTGTTGTTGTGCCGTAAAGAATTCCGAATATTGTCTAATTTATGTAATATTTCAAACAATTTCATTAAAATAATAATATTAAAAGCTTATTTAGTTCATTATTTAATAAATTCATTACTTTCATTTCAGATAATACAGTTTTAGAAATTCACCTGTCGTTGTCCCAGGTGAGGAAAGTATAAAATTTTCATTTTATTTAGGTTTTCTTGATTTTTTTTATTTTTTTAGGCCTAATAATTGCGACAATACTTTATTATTATAAAGAGAAATGATTTTTTTTTCGTTTTTAGAATAACTAAGAAATTTTATTCGTGAATCAAGTAAATTCTATAACTAAGCGGTAAAATATATTGGCTGAGTCCTCGAAATAAGTCTATATTTGACTCACCACCATCACTTCAGTGCGGAATAGTTATTTTTATAGCGTTTTGCGGATTTTTTCATGTCTAATCGGTTAAAGAAGGGATTGGGAAAAACTTTGAGCAAAGCTTAAGGGGGGGGGGGGGGTGGTAATCGCGCCCATTTCCCTCCTCCTCTAATCCGCGCCTACCAATCATTAGCACATACTTTACCAGCAACTTTTTTTTTGCAACGCGGACTATACGAATTATAGTTTAAAATCAAATCGGACCTTGGAAACGAATACAAAAATTAGAATTTCACTGAAATATATATTATATAAATATATGAATATTTAAGATGCTTCGTGAATGATAACAGGGATGATTGGGATACATGGATGCCATACTACGCATTTTACTACATTCCACTGTACATGGATACACGCTATTCGAACTGATTTTGGCTAAAACCGTGAGCATACCATCAGAACTTATCACCATTCAACTAAACCCGGTGTGCAATCAAGACAGTAAAGAACTCAAATTCAGATTATAAAAGACGTTAATAAAAGCAAAGCAATACGTAGGAGCTTCAAAACAAGTAATTTTAATAGAAACTTAAAACAGGAAAAAACGAGATCCATTGTATAATGGACCATATATTGTAAAGGAGCTTCACTTGGTAAATTGTATAATAGAGGATAATACTGGAAAGACAATGAAAATATATAAGAATAGTCTCAGAAAAATAATGTAATATATAATTAAAACAAATAAAAATAAATTTCCATTCTATAATGTATTGGAAAAAAGATTAAATCCATAAGATAGTTTTGGAAAGACAAAATATTATAATAAAAAAATTAAGAGACAAAATCAAGATAGCTATTTTTTCGCTCGTAATCGGTTCCTGGAATTTGCTGCTTTTTTCTTATTGCTGCTTCTTGCTACCCTTGACCTTTTATATCTTTTTTTATTTATTCTGTGCACTTTTTATTCCGTGCATTATTTATTCTGTGCATTTCTGTAACATTTTCTATTTTAGCTTTGTGCATGCGTTATGTTGTCTCGAATATTTCTGTATTTTATCTACGCAACCTTATTATTTTATTTATCCCTAGTTGTTCCAGGTTCGTTTAAGTTTAATTTTTATATTTTCTGCTTTTTTGTTTACACCTTTGCAGGTTCTTCTTTTTGCACTTAATTTACTTTTTTTTATAATATTTATTTATTCTTTTAGTTTTATTATTTTGTTTCGTCTGTTGACCTTGTCATTTTATTTGTTCCCTCTATCTCTTTACCTATTGCAAAATGTAGGGCCTGCTCCTCGGTGATTTCGAAGGATGAAATCATTTGAGATGGTGTCTGTGGTGATTCGTTTCATGCTGCATGTTTGAAACACCTCTCAAGTATGTCTTCCATTTGGGCATCTCTTCAGGCTGTTGCTGATGACCTTGGCTGCCTGAAAGGAAAGTTGGATAGACTAGTTCTTGTTGTAGAGGACCTTAAATCTAGCTGTCAGTCTCTGCTAGAGCTCTCATAATCTCTCATCTAGGTTATCCTTTTTAGCAGCTAGTTTCGATGACCTTCAGTCGATGCTTTCTGGTGTGGATGGGTCTTCACCTACACTGGCGACCAACTGCGAGCCGATGATGCCGATTTTTGATGATCTCCGCCGGAACGTAAAACGTATCAGAACGGACCCTAGTTCCTGGTTGATTGCTGTTAATAGGAACTCAGATCTGCTTGGTACCACTTCCTCAGATGTTGCACTAATGCATCTGATGTTTCTGGTGCCTCCGTCTTGTCCACTGATGTTGTCCCCCGGAATGATGGCTCTAGGCGACAGTCTGGGTCACGTTGAAAACGCCGGCGTCCTAGGTTACGCAATGGCTCCGTTGGCACATCACCTGTTGGTAATCCTTCAGCGCAACCATCGAAACCTCCTCTTACGACTGATGTTCATGCTGCTGGGCCTCCAGGAATATGTCTGCCGAAAGACATACTGCCACTTCATTCACAGGTACCTTTTGTGTTGTATGCGCATGTGTTCAAGAGAGTTGCAGTAGTTAGGAATCACTTGGAATGGAGAGGAGGTCAAGAGTTGCTGTCGGACCGGCTTAGAACACACGTCGCCCCTTTTCCCATTATAGTTGTAAACCATATGAATAAACCATATTAGAGTACTATCGGTCTTTTGTATTGCCTCCCGTACAACACATGGTGGCAGCGGTAAAAGAGATTAAATAGAGCCTCTGTTGAAAAACGTGAAAATAAACCGGAATATCAGTGCGTTTAAAAAGAAAGAAAATCGTGATAATGAGCACATCGAACACAACGGGCACACCAACCACGTCATCAACTGTAAACGTAAGTAACTTTACGGTTCAAGCACCAGAACAATATTCTTTCTGTCCTGAAGACTGGCCGCGATGGAAACGTCGCTTCGAACGATTTCGGATAGCATCAGGATTATTCAATAAACAGGGGGTCAACAAGGCGATGAGGTATTTTTATCCCTAACACTGAGTAATGAAAATAAAACAAAATATTCGGCTGTTATGGCAGCATTTGAAAATTATTTCGTCGTTAAACATAACGTGATTTACGAACGCGCTAGGTTTAACTCAAGAAGCCAATTAGAGGGAGAGAATGTAGGAGACTTTATCACAGCGCTCTACGCATTATCAGAAAATTGCAAATATGAGACATTGAGAGACGAGATGATCCGTGATCGATTGGTGGTCGGAGTTCGAGACAAACGCTTATCGGAGAGGCTACAGCTTGAGCCCGAACTCACACTCGAAAAGGCAGTACAAACAGTCAAGCAAAGTGAAGCAGTTCATCGTCAACAACAAGAACTTTTAGGTCAGACGACTTCGGTACATAGCATCCACACAACGAAACAGAGAGAAGCAAAAATGAAGGGTAAGCAACGAAAGAATTTTTCTAGCAAGTCGATATCCAGTAGTAACGGTATGACAAGCAAACACAGCAACGAAGTTCATGGTCAAGGGCAAAGCAAATTTTGTTCTGGTTGCGGTAGTTCCAGTTGTCATAAACGTTCACAGTGCCCGGCTCAAGGGAAACAATGCGGAACATGCAAAAAGTGGAATCATTTCAGTCGCGTGTGTAAGTCGGCTTCCAGCAGTAAAAACTCATTTGTTCACGCAATAAACACAGAAGTGCATTCATTTCTCGGGAGAGTATGTGACGCGCAAATAAAGAATAGATGGACAGTTAACATCAAAGTGAACAAAATACCGATGGAATTTGTTGTAGACACAGGCGCTCCTATAAATGTTATACCGGTGTGTGTTTTTCGAGAAAAATTCACGAGAATGAGTTTGGAGAAACCTGATCGCACTCTTACAGGCCCAACAGGAGAACCACTCATCGTGTTGGGGAAATTCAACTCTGTTCTACAATTACACGCCGACTTTTGTAAGGCTCCAATTTATGTGGTGAAAAATTTAAAAACTCCCCTCCTAGGGTTACCGTCGTGCAAAGATTTGAGAATTATTTCGCGCATAAATCACATGCAATGTGGTGTACCCAAAAGTCGTGTACAAATTGAGGATGAATTTCCGAAACTTTTTCAAGGGCTGGGGTGTTTTCCAGGGGAATATACAATCCAACTTCAGCCTGATGCGCAAGCATATGCTATACACTCTGCCCGTAGAGTGCCTATTCCACTTATGTCAAAACTACGCGAAAAACTTGATGAAATGGTTAAGCTCAACGTTATTAAGCCCGTTGAAGAACCTACAGAGTGGTGTGCTCCCGTTGTTATTGTAAATAAGCCCAATGGGGAAATTCGTTTATGTGTTGATTTAACCAAATTGAATGCCAGTGTAAAGAGAGAGGTCCATCCCATACCATGCAGTGAACATTCACTCGCACAACTTGCAGGTGCCAAATATTTTTCTAAATTAGATGCAAATTCGGGTTTTTGGCAAATAAAACTAGCACCAAATTGTCAACTGTTGACAACATTTTTAACACCTTTCGGGCGTTATTGTTTCCAACGACTCCCATTTGGAATTACATCAGCACCAGAACATTTTCAGAGGAAAATCCAAAACACTCTTTATAAACTGCCTGGTGTCATTTGTCATATGGATGACATCTTAGTTCACGGCTCAACAATAGAGGATCATGACATAAAACTTAGGGCAGTGCTATCGAGACTTACAGACGCTGGAATTACACTCAACAGGGATAAATGTTCAATTGGGGTGACTAAAGTTACATTTCTGGGGCATTATGTGGATCAAAATGGAATAAAGCCCGACCAAAGAAAGGTGGAAGCAATCAGCGACTTTGCTCAGCTATCAAATGTAACTGAACCTAGACGATTTTTAGGACTAGTGAATTATCTAGGCAAGTTCGTTCCAAATCTTTCTCATGTAATTAATCCATTAAATGATCTCTTACGCAGCCATATTAAATACATTTGGGATGAAAATCATACAAGGGCCTTTGAAAAGGTGAAGCAGCTCCTGACATCATCTCCTGTTCTGGCTATTTTTGATCCAAAAAAGAAGACAATTGTGTCCGCTGATGCATCATCTGTAGGTTTAGGGGCAGTATTGTTGCAGTACGACGAAGAACACCGGGTAAATCCTGTGGCATACGCATCACGTACGTTATCCGAAAGTGAGAGACGCTACGCACAAATAGAGAAGGAGGCTCTTGCTATTACATGGGCCTGCGAGAGGTTTCGAGATTACTTGATTGGCCTCCAATTCAACGTCGAGACAGACAACAAGCCGTTGGTTCCAATATTTACAAGCAAGGATCTTAATGATTTGACGCCTCGACTGCAAAGACTAAAGATGCGAATGATGCGATTTGCTTTTACGATAAGATATACCCCAGGAAAGCTGCTCGTAGCAGCTGATGCTCTTTCACGCCAACCTTTGAGACAGATGGACGAAACAGATCTTGAAGAAGATCTAGAGATTTATATCATAAATACATTGTCAGACATCCCAGCGACAGACAAAAGACTACGCGAAATCCGCGACGCTCAGAATAAAGACGAAGTTTTACAAGAAATTGTTCAGTTTACTTTACAAGGCTGGCCTTCAAGATCGTCTATCCCTTCTAAAATACGAGACTACTGGAACGACCGATTCAATTTTTCTGTAAACGATGGTTTACTCATGCACGGTTCCAGAATCGTCATCCCGGAAGACTTGCGCAACGATACTCTCGAGAGGATACACACTGGACATTTAGGAATAGTCAAGTGTCGTGCACGAGCTAGAGCTTCAGTTTGGTGGCCTGGCTGTTCAAAGAATATCGAAGAATATATCGGGAGATGTCTCACCTGTACCAAGAAAACTCTTCCCCGACATGAACCGCTGATTTCGTCAAAGGTACCAGAACGTCCATGGGAAATTGTTGCTGCAGACCTGTTTTCTATAGGACCTAAACAATTTCTTATCGTTGCAGACTCCTATTCCCGGTATCCTGAAATAGCGCGTTTAGAAAATCAATCATCAACCTGTGTTATCAGTCACATTAAATCGATTTTTGCCCGTCACGGAATACCTGATGTTTTTCGCAGCGACAACGGACCGCAGTTCTCATCATCAGAATTTCGTCGTTTTACCTACCAGTGGAATTTTTGTCATGTAACATCCAGCCCGAAGTACCCACAAAGTAACGGATTTATTGAGTCAATGGTAAAAGTCGTCAAGGCACAGGTTAAGGAAAGCTCCGATCCTTACTTAGCTATCATGGAGTATCGAGCAACTCCCCTCGCAGTGGGATACAGCCCAGCCGAACTCTTAATGGGAAGACGCATTAAGACCCTATTGCCCGTTGCACGATCGCAGCTAAATCCTAAGGGAACATCAGAGCACAGATACCAAATTGTCGAAGAAAAGCAAAAGCTAAAACAGGCGGCAAACTTTGACCATCATCACCGAGCTATTAAAAAGCCGGATCTACAACCAGGAGACGTTGTCTGGATTCGAGATATGCAATCTTGGGGAACCATTTCACAACATGGCCCGACACCACGGTCTTACTTAATCCAGACAGCCAACGGGACTCTTAGGAGGAATTCCTTTCATCTGAGTAAATCTTACGAGAAGTCCGTTCCGTATCAACCAGGCGAAGACTGGGGACGACAATCACTGGTCGAATTGTCTACCACGCAAGACAAGGATCCTCTACCGAATACCAAAAACTTTCCTACAGTAAACAATGATACATCAAACGCAGATCGATCCTCGACAGAGATTAATCCATCATCACAGCCGACGACAATACTTCTGGGAAGCTAACGGAGCCACAACCCTACGTGACAAGGAGCGGACGTGCGGTACGTTGCCCCTCTCGATTACAGTACTAGAATTATTTAATTTATTGGAAAAAAAAGAGAAGTCTAAAAGAAATTATTTGAATTAGTAGCAAAGATTATTGTAGCAACGTTATCATGAATACATATATTGTTTTTGTTTTTTTAAAGTCAAGGAAAAATCTCAAAAGGGGAGATGTGTTGTATGCGCATGTGTTCAAGAGAGTTGCAGTAGTTAGGAATCACTTGGAATGGAGAGGAGGTCAAGAGTTGCTGTCGGACCGGCTTAGAACACACGTCGCCCCTTTTCCCATTATAGTTGTAAACCATATGAATAAACCATATTAGAGTACTATCGGTCTTTTGTATTGCCTCCCGTACAACACACCTTTTATGCTCCCCCATTCCCCCTGAATCGTTCCAAGCTGTGAACATATTTCACGGTGCTTCTCAGTATAATCCTAACTCATCACAAGACACATACCCGTTGAGACATATTAAGTGAAGTGAGGGTTTTACTCTGAAGATCAGCGAAGTCCTTCTTTGTTTCCCGACTTGATCCATCAACTTCTGTTGACGTTTTTGGCTACATGAGGAAGAAGAGTGGGGTTGAAAACTCTGCACTCCTCAGTTGTCAACTTCTAGGATCTCGTCATTCTCAAGGATTCATGTCGTCTTTTAAGTTCACGTCCTCCCCAGATCTTTTCGAGATAATGTCTGCTTCCGACTTCTGGCCCGAGAATATCATCACACACGAGTTTGCGCAACGTCGTAAATTCACAAAAGGGCCACTGTCAACAACTAAAAAAACTAAGAACGCTCTCCCTTTCCTATCAAAATGTAAGGGGACTAAGAACAAGGACAAGCCAATTATTTCAGGCTTCTCTTGCCTGTCGTTACGATCTCATCGCTCTGACAGAAACCTTGCTCCATCACAGTTTTAATGACGGAGAAATTCTTGACGAGTCCTATCAAATATTTCATAGGGTTATATACTCTGAGTCCATGGCTCGTAGTTGCGGTGTGTTGGTTGCTTGCAAATCGCATTTGGATTGCAGTTTGGTTGATATACCTGCTTTCTCTCTCTCTGGTACATATGATCATTTGCCGGCTATGTTGTTATATCCCTCGAAAGTTGACAAACTGTGTTGATTCAGACGGTCAAAGTCTTTTCGACATTTTAATTCTTAGCTTAGATTTTATTAAGAACATGACGAACCCGGAGGACGAAATCATCCTTCTTGGTGACTTTAATTTATCCAACGTTCAGTGGGTATTCAACGCTGATGACGACGACTACCTTCCTTTAAATTGTCTTGTTGCCAAAGACTCTCTTTTCTTGACGCCATCTAAACCTCTGGTTTACACTAAATGAGTGATGTAAAGAACTCTATGGGAAGGCAGTTAGATGTTATCTTTTCTTCTGACTACCACTACAGTCGAATCGGCTTTCGTAACTTATCCCCTATAGATAGTTTACACCCGCCCAACTTGGTTAAGTTCGTTTTTGATTTTAGAAGGGCGGGCTCCTCTGATCTTGCAAATAGCATTCTCTTTATCGATTTCCCCCCCTTATAACAAAAGTATCGACGAATGCGTATCCATGTTTTATAGTAGGATTTACGATCTCTTTAACTCATATGTACCACTCAAGCTTCGAGATCATCCTGCTGCTCTCCCTCGTGGTATATTTGAGAACTTCGGGGCATTACGAATAAAAAAATAGACTACAGAAAACCTACCTATGCTGTAGGGACACGTCAGCTTACTGTGATTTCGTCGATTGTTATGACAACTTTTTGGCCTTGTCTTCATAGTTATACATGATATGCCTAGATAGTGACCCTCGTACCTTTTTCAAATTTGTAAATATAAAGAAGAAAACTAATAATTATCCATCTACAATGTAGTACAATAGGTCCTCGAGTTGCAACGCGTCCGATATTACCGATAACTTTGCGTTGCTTTTCAAGAGCGCCTTTTATTCTCGCAATTTTGCGCCTTTCCTGGAAGGGTTTGATCATATCTATAGGCGTCCTGCTTCCTCTGTTCTTTTGCCCAATATATCTCGTGATATTATCATGAATAGTATCAAGGAACTTAAAGTGGACTTTTCCTTTGCTCCTGATGTTGTTTCACCTGCGTTCGTGAAGTCCTGCTCTGACGCATAACTAACTCCACTGGAACTTATCTTCAGCAAGTTTCCTCAGGCCGGTAAATTTCCCACGCTATGGAAGAGTTCCTTTATAATTCCTGTTTATAAAGAGGGTCATAAATACTTAAGAAAAAATTATAGGCCAATCGCGAAGCTTTCCTGCAAACCCTAGTTGTTCGAATCTGTTATATATTCACAGCTTGTGGGAACGTGCAATGTGATAATCTCGTCTAATCAACATGGCTTTCTGCCTGGTAGTTTGACGACAACTAACCTGCTTGAATTTACCTCCCACCTAATCTCTGCCTTTCAACAGTGTCTCCAGACCTGCGTCATTTGCTTAACTCCCTCACTATGTGATTATGCTAAAACTTAGAAAGTTTGGTTTTCTACCTTTGATGCTCTACTGGATCTCCTCGTACTTAAAATATAGGACATATCGAGTATATTTTTGTAGCACTTTAATCTAGAGCCGTAAGGGCTTCTTCTGGTGTACATTAGGGTAGCCATTTTGGTCCGCTGCTGCTTATTCTTGCCATTGACGACATTGCCCCCTGATTAAAGACTCCAAAGTCTTAATATATGCAGACAGTATGAAGATTTTCTCATGCATTAGAAACAGTTATGATTCTTCCTGCATTCAGGATGATTTAAATACCTGCAAGTTTTGGTATGGATCGGATGGCCTGAAACTTAGCCTGGATAAATTTGAAGTTATGTCATTCTGTAGGAACCTCATTCAGCTCGCCTTTGATTATACCTTGGTTTAAAGCTAAACAAAAAGCTCGATTTCACTCTGCACATAAACTATATTGTGTCTAGCAGTAATTCAGTTCTGGGTTATGTCAAGCGTTGGTCAAGGGAGTTTTCTGATCGGCAGACCTTAATTCACTTATGTTTTTCTTTGGTCAGACCAACTCTCAAGTATGTATCTCCGGTTTGGTCACCTTGCTATGCTGTTCATTCTAGACGCATCGAGTCGGTACAGCGGAATTTTGTTAGGTTCGCACTAAGAGACCTCCCGTGGAATGATCCATTAAGGCTTCCTCCTAATGAAGATCGCCTCTGATTGCTTAATATGTACTCTTTAGAGGTACGACGCAGAGTTGCTGACGTGATCTATATTCACCAGGTTTTGAACTCGAACATAGATTCTCGTGCCCTCGCAGGTAAGGATTCTTATAGACATACCCCGTATAGCTTTAGGAGACTGCCTTTACTACAGTCGTTCACTCTCGGTGTAACTATGGTATGCACGAGCCCATAAATCGCATGTGTAGAGCCGTGAAAAAAGGGCACATTTTTTTCGACGTAACCCTTACTAAAGATTCGCTAAAACGATCTCTGTTCTCTGTGCACTCCTGATTGTTATGTTGTGCGTAATCTAGTTTTGATTATTTATGTTTTTTGCATGTTTGTGTGG